>CM075978.1:49867826-49964466 GCA_038087875.1 Malacoraja senta
GTATTTGAGTTGAAGTTCAAGTGAAATTTCCTTTAATTTTGTGTTTGTGCCAGCTTTTCCCCTTGATGAGATTACATGCTGAAGGCACTGCATGTTGAAATGTCATCAGCTTCCCACAACTGAAGGCTGTATCAACACTTGTCAAACCGTATAAACTTTTGCTTATATCTTGGTCTGATTCGGATCTTCGATGATTAGTAACCTGAAGAAAGACACAAAAAGCTGGAGTAACTCAGCGGGTCGGACATCATCTCTGGAGAAAATGAATAGGTGACATTTCGGGCCGAGACCCTTCTTCAACTATCAGGTTAGCTGTTGTGGGAAAATTGAGGTCTTTTCTTTCTTCTTGCCTTCTCTCCCACCATTGATAGCCACATTTCCTATGTATGAGATATATGAACAGGCACTATATAAATGCGCTTCCCATTCCTTCTAACAAGCTAATATCGATAAACTGAATCTTTGATAGAGTGAAATGCAGGAGTTGCACTCAAATAACATCCCATGGAAGAAATAAATAAATATATTGCAAAGATGTTAGCAATGTCATCTCTTCACAGTGAAAAATGACTGTAACGTACTCATTTTGCCTTGTGCTGTGCGTTATTTCTGTCGTGGTTATGTTAATATGTAAGAAGGAACTGCAGATGCAGGTTTAAACCGAAGATAGACACAAAACGCTGGAATAACTCGGCGGGACAGGCAGCATCTCGAGAGAAGGAATGGGTGACGTTTCAGGTCAAGACCTTCAGATTATTATGTTAATAGTAATTTAAGGCTGATTGCATCTATTGATCATCTAAAATGATTGCTTGGTATATATAACACCAGGCCTCTGCTCTTAAATTACTTATAAATTAAAAAAACACACGTACAAAAAGGTATAAAAGGCCATAGAGCAAGTGTTGATAAAATGAATTAATACAGCTGGGTATTTGACAAGGTTTGTTGGGTTAAAGTGCGTGTTTCAGGACTGTGTGACTCTTGAAATGACTCTCGTTAATTCTCTCATCTGAAAATAAACTTGGATATGGACATTTATACTTTTTGAGGTTGAGATAGAAGGTCTGTAAGCAGACACAAGCGACTGGAATATTGCATGGAACACGAGGAGCTGGATGTAACAACGGGTCAGGCAGCATCTCTGGAGGACATGGAAGGTGACGTTTCAGGACATCACCCTTCTCCCCCTCTTCCCAATGGGAGTTCTGCAACACCCTGTCTCGTTGCTCCCCCTCTGTGTTGCCCTTTTCTCACCTCCAGTTTATTTTCACCCCCTCCAACCTCTCAGTCTGAAGAAGGGTTCTGACCCAAAATGTCACTTATTCATCTTCTCCAGAGATGCTGCCTAACTCACTGAGTTACTCCAGCATGTTGTGTCCATCTCAAGGATAATAATCTGATGGCTCCTACTATTCCCCAATCCTTGAGCCACATCATCAACAACTACAGTCTTGCTCCTCTTTCTGAATCCTGGTCCCCCTGTCACTGAATCTATGCACCCTCCCCCATTCCTTCTCCTGAGTGGCCACCCCCACCCCTACAGCTCCTGACTGACCTCCCGCTCAATTGTCTTCTCCTTCAATTGTGTCCCCTCCATCATCCTACTGCAAACCCTGCTGTGACCATGCCCTTCCCAATACCCTTTTCTACCTGCACCTCCCCCATCCAACAATCAATCCACTCCATGTACTGATCTCTTCACACTCATCATAGGATTCAGTGGTGGGAGCCTCATTTCTGTCTTGAGCGGACAGCCCATTAAACAGGGAACTTCATGTCTAGGAACTGGAGATGCTGGTTTTAAACCAAAGACAGACACACAATGCTGGAGTAACTCAGCAGGACAGGCAGCATCGCTGGAGAGAAGATGACGATTCGGGTCGAGACCCTTCTGGGGTCTGGGATGCTGCCTGTCCCACTGAGTTACTCCAGCATTGTGTGTCTAACTTCCATGTCTAGATTCTTTCAGAAGAGGAAACATCTCTCCATATCCATCCTATCAAAACCCGTCAGGAGAGGCACCAGCTACGAATTTCAGTCAAGTTGTCTCTCACACTTTGAGCACTAGCACGTTTCCATGTTTGTCGTTGGTTCAAAATCTGGAAGTCATCAGCCATCAGTCTGCAAAAAGGGTCCTGACCCAAATGTCACCTATCCATGTTCTCCAAAGATGCTGCCTGACCCGCTGAATTACTCCAGCACTTTGTGTCTTCTTATGATTCTAGAAAGCCTCATCTAAGACCATTGTAGGAGTCCTTCACCACATGGACTGCGGTTCAAAAAGAAGCTCAGCGCCACCTCTTCAAGGGAGGGCAGTCACAGGTGAATAATAAATGCAAGATTTGTCAGTGACACGTACATTTGAAAATGGTTAAATAAAAATGGGAACGTGATTTCCACTGTAAATCACTAATACACTGACCTATGTACATCAATTAAATGAGAAGTTAGTCTACTTATTTTTAAGCAGATCTTAAAATCATTACTCAAAGGATTGGCACTGATTAAAAACTTTTATTAATTCAGATATGCCTATTTTTTTAGCAAAACTGAGTTGCCATTTTTATTTATGTGACTGGACATCCCTTGAGGTAAACTTTTGAAAATGAAACGTTTAGAAAGTGGTCAATGGTTCCAAATATTGGAAATACATGTTCCTTATGCACATTTTGCACAAGTGCCAATGGATAACTTTTGTTTATTGTGCTCATTTATTGTGCTGAGTTTTTGGATATGCCAATGAGCCTGAGGTGAAATTCTAGGTGGGCAGAAGATTTACAAAATGGACGTAATGTCACCTCTCTTCATGGCAGTATCAGCAATGAATGGAGATTTTGCTCTTCATTGTAGCTGCTCTTCACATTCTGTTGCTACGTGCAGAACACCAGAAGTGCTGTGGGTTCAAGGTGAAAGGAAGCATCAGGGCTCATGAAAATAAATTAGAGCCTTTGAGTTTATGTTGAGATTGAATGCTAATAAGAATCTGCTTTAGATAACTGGCAGGTAAGGACAGTGGGTTCTCATTGTGAAAGGACATAGTTGACCAAATACAATTTTATGACAATCTCACAGCTTCGTTGTTACTTTTACCATTGTCAACCCTTTACTTCTGGACATTTTGTTAAACCTTAATGGTAGATTTAACTAGCGTTCTCTATTAGCCCAAACCTTTGAATTATTCTTTAGTAAGAGTGTTTGACGGCACGGGGGCCTGTACTCGCTGTGGTTTAGAAGGATGAGGGGGCACCTCATTGAAACTTACCGAGTAGTGAAAAGCCTGGGTAGAGTGGATGTGAAGAGGATGTTCCACTAATGGGAGAGTCTAGGACCAGAGGCCATAGCCTCAGAATAAAAGGATGGACCTTTAGGAAGGAGATGAAAAGGAATTTCTTTAGTTGGAGGGTGGTGAATCCGTGGAATTCATTGCCACAAGTGGCTGTGGAAACAAGTCAATGGATATTTTTAAAGTGGAGATTGAGAGATTGTGATTAGTACAGTTGTCAGGGGTTATGGGGAGAAGGTAATAGTATGGTCTGAGAGGGAAAGATAGATCTGCCATGATTGAATGGCGGAGTAGACTTGATGGGCCAAATGGCCTAATTCTCCTCGTATAACTTATGAACTTACTGTATATTTTCCGGCTGATCTTTTACCTCCACACCAAATTTCAGCACTGGGCTACATCCACTGATTCCATTAGCATCTAAAATCTTTATCAGTCTTTACTCTGAATATTCTCAGTGATAAAAGCTCCACAACTCTCCTGGGTACAGAAAAGCCAAAGATTCATCACTACATGGATGATTTCTGCTCATCTCAGTCCTAAATGGTTGACCCATGTGTTGAGCCTGCGAATTGCAGTTCTAGGCATCCCTGCCAGGGGAACTATCT
Organism: Malacoraja senta; assembly: GCA_038087875.1. Classification (NCBI taxonomy): domain Eukaryota; kingdom Metazoa; phylum Chordata; class Chondrichthyes; order Rajiformes; family Rajidae; genus Malacoraja; species Malacoraja senta. The sequence goes on from CM075978.1 coordinate 49,871,721, forward strand.
TCCCTTTTGTACCAGCCCTGCAAGTTTTATAAGCTTCATTGACATCATCTCTTATTCCTTGAAACCTTCCTGTTGTAGGAAATATGACATTATGCTGGAAATAAGACAGAGTGAATTTATGTTGACAAGACACATGGGACTGCATTAAGGGGAGAGATTATGCAGGCTAGGTCTGAAGGAGGGTCTCGACCTGAAACGTAGGGTCTGAAGAAGGGTCTTGACACAAAACGTCACCCGTTGCTTCTTTCCAGAGATGCTGCCTCTCCAGCAATGTGCATCTATCTCAGGCTAGGACTTTATTCCTTGGAGCGTAGGAGGCTGAGGGGTGATCCTATAGGTGTATATAAGTGAATGAGGGACATAGATAAGGTGAATGCACACAGCCCTTTTCACCAGGGTTGGGGAATTAAGAACTAGGGTGCAAGATGCGAGGGGAATAGCTTAGATAGGCATCCTGTATGTGTTGGGCCATCAAGCCTGTTTCTGTGTGGTGCGACTGACTCGAGTGTATAGGCCCAACTAGCTTAAACACTCCTCATAGGACAACCCCCTATTGCAGGAATCAACTTGCTGAACTTCTTAGCACCCGCTCTCAGTGAAGGCAGACATTGATGAAGTGCACCATTACCTTCAGTGCACCAAAATAACCTTTGGCTGACTGACGAAAGGGATGTTTAAAAATCAAGACCTCAAACCCAGCACTATACTCAGGTCTAGTGGGCAAGAGTGATCATTTAGACCTTAGACTTTAGAGATACAGCACGGAAACAGGCTCTTCAGCCCACTGAGTCCATGCCAACCAGCGACCACCCCATACATTAGCCCTATGCTACGCATTAGGGACAATTTACGATATTTGCCAAAGCCAATTAACCTACAAGCATGTACATCCTTGGAATGTGAGAGGAAACAGGAGCATCTGGAGAAAACCCACGTGGTCTCAGAGAGAATGTGCAAACTCCATACAGACAGCACCCATAATTTGGATCGAAACCGGGTCTCTGGTGCAGTAATGGCCCTGTCCCACGGGCAGGCGGTTACTGGCGGTGAAGCGCGGCGTCCCCAGAAGCGGGGACCATGCGGCTACCGCTGGAGCGCCGCGCGTATGCCGCGGGAGCGCCGCTCGGATGCATCCCACGAGCATGCGGTAAGTTAAACCTTACCGGAAGCTGTTGCCGCACGTATGCCGGGTGGTCACTGCACGGCCTGTCCTACGGGCCGACTGGAATGGACGTCGCACGGCGTCGGGTGATGACGTCATCGCGCAACGCAATGCGCTACGCGATGACGTCGAGACGGCTCGCGGCGTACAGGCGGTGCTCGCGGCGCACAGGCGTTGCTCGCGGCGCACTGGCGATGCTCGCGGCGAAGAGGCGGCGGCTGGGCGGTCAAAATATCAAAATCTTTAAAAATATAATTAAAGGGCTTAGCTAAACAAGAATTTATAGGTGGGAAGTTATCTTTGCCAACCTGTTAGAGTTTAATTTAGTTTAGTTTAGAGATACAACACGGAAACAGGCCCTTCGGCTCACCGAGTTCATGCCGACCAGCGAACCCTAGGGGTGATTTTCAATTTTTACCGACGCCAAATTAACCTATAAACCTGTACGTCTTTGGAGTGTTTGAGGAAACCATAGCACCTGGGGAAAACCCTTGCGGACACAGGAAGAACTTACAAACACTGTACACACAGCACCCGTAGTCAGCCCGGGTCTCTGGGGCTGTAAGGCAGCAATTCTACCACTGCACCACTTTTGAGGATGTGTGGATTAAATACTTCTAATGATATGACCACCAGAATCCTCTTGAGTAGCGTGTTCCACAGATTCACCGCTTTCTGTGAAAATACATTTCTACGCACCTCAGCTTTAAATGATTTGGCTCTTGTCTAATGGGATTCCTTTTTGCTGTTTATTATGGTGTCTACTGACTACTATGTTTACATACCTGTTGTGCTGCTGCAAGTACGAATTTAGTTGTTCCGTTTCGAGACATATGACAATAAAACACTATTGACTGTCTTGAGAGTAAATCTGAGGAACCAGTAAATGGGGCAAACCAAGAGGACGTCCTTCCCCCCCCCCCCTCCCCCCGCGCCAACATTTCCAGCATTGAGGTTCCATTGGACGGGCTGCACTGTTTTTTCGCCTGGCATCAAACTTCTGTAAAAGTGTCGAGTGTCTTAAGAAAGGTCCCAACCCGAAACATTACCTAACCTTTTTCTCCTGAGACGCTGCTAGACCCTCTGAGTTACTCCAGCACTTTGTGTCTATGTTTGCTGAAACAGCTGTTGGCAGCTCTGACACAGCTGAAGTCTTGCTTCCTGGAGGGCTCAATAGGAGGCTTATGCGGAGGATGTTTCACCTGGATAAGCCTGGAGATGGGGGTCACCATCTTGGTATAAGACTAAAACAAGCATAATACTATTTTCCACTGAACGGTCCTGAATGTTTGGAGTTCTTTCCCCAGCGAACTGTGGAGAGTCAGTCATTGATTGATACATTTTCAGGTACTAAAGGAATCAAGTGATATGAAGGTGGATTGGCAAATGTTTTTTTGATTTAGAAGATCAGTGACAATCTTCCTGAGTGGCAGATCAGTCTTGGTGTGCTTGTTCTTCTTGTGTGATAGACCAATCTTGTGATCCTGTGAATCGTCTCTGATTAAAAACTTGAGATTTCCCCAGAGAAGTGTAGTAAATAGCAGGGTGATTGTGCAATGGCAATGATGCACACGAATTAATGCCATGTCATCACATCTGTACAGTGTCTCGGCATGATTGACGCAAGAATGATCCTCCCATCACCTTTCAAGCTGGGAATAGAGTTGTTGCTATCTGTAGCCAACAAGACTTCCACTTCCATTGTGATTTGCAAAACAATGTGTCTGTGCTCTCAGACATAATAGAAAGAGTGAATGCATTTAGCACAGTGGTAGCTTTGCTGCCTTACAATGCCAGAGACCCGGGTTCAATCCTGAGTACGGGTGCTGTCTGTACGGAGTTTGTACTTTCACCCTGAGACTGCCTGGATTTTCTCCGGGTGCTCGGGTTTCCTCCCACACTCCAAAGATGTGCAGGTTAGGTTAATTGGCTTTAATAAAGGGCCTGCCCCACTTGGGCGTCATTTGCGCATCACGCAGGTGGCGCGTGAGGATTTTGAGGACCCCAAAATCCTGAGGCGCCACGCGCTATGCGCGTCACTTCCTACGCCACCAAGTGCCATGCGCGCGTCACAATGCGCGCGTCATGCGTCGTGAAGCATAAATGATGTCGCATAAATGACACGCAAATGACGCCCAAGTGGGACAGGCCCTTAAGTTGTCTCTAGTTTGTAGAATAGTGGTAGTGTGTACAGGGTGAACCCTGGTTGGCGTGGGCCAAAGGGCCTGTTTCCATACTGTATCTCTAAAGTCTAAAATATAAAACATTATAAAAGTTTGCATATTAGCTGCTACTGTATATACTTTCCAATTTGTATGTCATGAAAACAAGATTAGAATGGGCTCTTTGACTAGTATTAGCGATTTTAGTCAATAGTGCTTTTATTGTCACTTATGTTAGTTGTTAACACAGTGAAATTATTTTCCTTACAACCAGTCCAGTAGAGTATCCCCCCGATCCCTGATTAGCAAATTTACAGGAATAATCTACTGAGCCATCCACTAATGGAATGGCTACATTCTTTTGGGAGACTAACAGAGAGATGGGTTTTAAGCATAACACAAAGTGCTGGAGTAGCTGAGCCGGTCAAGCAACATCTGTGGATGCAATCAAAAGGCAACGTTTCAGGCAACGTTTCAACACTTCTTCGGACTGATTGTAGTCAGTAGTCGATAGTTGGGTGGGGAGAAAACTGGAAAAGGTGTGGGAAGAGGTGGAATTGGGTTTTTAGCAAGTTTTTCTTGGTCAGCTTTAGATGGAATCTTGGACAAATCTTCAAAGGAGATGAGTAGGGAAGGCTTGTGGCCGTGTTAAATTTCAAAGAATTGTCTATTTAAGGAACATAACCCAAGGCGCGGAGACCATTGGTGCTCTGCATCATTCTGCACGGCCTCGCGCATGGAACATTGCATCATGTCACATTCTCATTTTACTAGACGTGTCCGTGAGGTATTGCAACTTCAATCACTCTCACACTAGGTTGTACGGGACTGCATTTACCAACGAACAGTAGCTACTGGCCATATTAGTCAGAGCTTGCTTATTTTAAGTGTTTAATAAAGCCAATTTCCAGATCTAATCCAACGTTGTTCAATCTAGCAGAAAGGTTATTTTACTAATTTGTCAAAGAGCATTACGATGGCAAGAGGCTTTGCCTCAATCTCCGTGAGCGCGTTGCAGCAAAATGGTTTGATGTTTTGTTTAGAGACTGGTTGTCAGGGGCAAGGGTTATTCTTGGACAGATTATTGGTGCTCTGTGTGAGGGAGAGTTAGCAGCTTCTTTACCAAGTATCTGTTCACATCACAAGGGTAGGTTCATATCTGGAATCAATTTTAAGATCACATGTCCACATCAAAACAGAAGATGCAGCACGTAAAATATTCCCAGCATAACACAAGACAACAAAGTGCTGGGGTACCTCCAGCGAGGAACTCCAGCACTTTGGATTTTACGCAAGATTCCAACATCTCCTTGTGCCCTTGTGTTCCTTGTAACAACTTGAGGCCCGACCACTTATCCATGTTCCCCAGAGATGCTGCCTGACCTGCTGAGTTACTCCAGTATTTTGTGTCTTATTTTATTAATTAACTTTTTTTTTCCTTTTGTTGAAGCAACATACGGTACATTAGCAGTGATGCTTTAAGAGGGACCAGACTCATGACAAGATGAACATCTGTAACTCTCTGTAACTTGTGGCTCTCCTTCAATATGTAACCAATAGGCTGTTGTGCAGCAAGAAGCATAGATTTTTATTACAGAAGATAGACACAAAATGCTGGAGTAACTCAGCGGGTCAGGCAGCATCTCCAGAGAAAATGGAAAGGTATCGGGTTGGAACCCTTTAGAAGAAGGTTTGAATGTCTGAAGAAGGGTTCCGATGCAAATTGTCACCTATCCATTTTCTCTCGGGATGCTGCCTGACCTACTGAGTTACTTTAGCATAACATGCCGATCTTTGCAAAAACCAACATCTGCAGTTCCTTTTTATTATATTATATTAGATTTTTATTACGGTGTGTCTTGTTAACACCTCAGTAGAGATCATTTTATAGAAGGACACATTGTAATCTCTGGAGAAGAAAGGGCGCTCTTTTAGAAAGGAGGCGAGAAGGAACTTCTTTAGTCGGAGGATAGATAATCTGTTAATCATTGCTACAGAGAGCTGTGGAGGCCAGGTCAGTGGATATTTTAAGGCAGAAATAGACAAATTCATGATTTGAATGGGTGTCAAGGGTCACGGGGAGAAGGCAGGAAAATGGCAGGAGGCAGAGATCAGCCATGATTGAATGGCCTAATTCTACTCCTGTAACTCGTGAATATAGAAACAGGAACTGCAGATGTTGATTTACAAAAGAAGACACAAAATTACTGGAGTAACCGAGCGGGACAGGCAGCATCCCTGGAGAACATAGAAGGTGACGTTTTGGGTCGGCAACCCTTTGGGCTCCAATATCTGAAGATACCCAGTGATTCTCCCATTGGGGATTAGGCTTGGAATCGCTTTGGCCCTTGCTATCCAGAAATGTGAGGACTTGTACTCAATGTCCAGGCTGACTCTGATGAATGAGGAAGCCTTGCTCAGGCTCGTGGCGGGCAGGTCTGGGGTCTCAACCTGAAACGTCACCCATTCCTTCTCTCCAGAGATGCTGCCTGTCCCGCTGAGTTACTCCAGCATTTTGTGTGTATTTTCTGTCCTGGAGGGCAGCTTCTGTTTGTGGAGGCAAACTCCAGCAAAGTTCACAATCCTCAGGAAAGAAAGTAAATCAAAACAGCGGGAAAAAGCAATCAAACACAAAGAGTTCCATCTATTATGTTCAGTGAGGAGAAGGAGGGGTGGGATTTGCTTACTGTACTCTCCCTCCATTCAAAAGGGGAATTTGAACACAGCATGAATGTGGCAGCTACCAATTTCCATTCATTTATACAGAACATTTTGGAGAAGGGAAGAAGAATGAATGAATGTATCTGTATCAAAGTCAAGTAATTCAATAATTCCAAATACAATTCCTGATTAGAACTAGTCCCCAACATGTCCTAAGAACAGCAGTGGAGTGGAAGCTTAAAGCTAATATAGATTTATTTGACTTCTGCCTTGAGGGAAATGCATAAACCAGGCCAAAAGCATTTACATTCATGCAGATAACATTACTCACTGTAAATTCATGTTGAATTAGCTATTTTTAGATGATCTAGTGATTTATTTTAATTTTGTTTATTTAATTTTCACATTGTAATGCAGATATTCACTGGGATTTATGAATTCACAGACCAGGAATATCAGTGTTGTAATTCATTACACAGTGTAAGGACGGTTTTACTGTGACAAAGTAGGTTTTGTAGAAGGCCGTGGCCATGGCCATGGATTCTGTGGCATTGGATGGAGATTGTGGGGGAAGATAGCCAGCAACCCGGCAAGATGGATTCTGTCAGGCCAGCAGATGCCTGGGAAAACCAGAACCTGATTCTCACTGACGATCTCACACCATCTTCACTTGAAAGTGTATTATTGGGATGATTGAGTTCACGTAAGAGGAGCGGGTGAAGGCTCTGGGCCTGCACTCAAGTTCAAGTTCACATTTATTGTCACATGCATCAATTAAGGTACAGTGATATTTGAGTAATTCAGCCATACAAGTAAAAAAAGAACGCAATACACAATAATTTTAACATAAACATCCACCACAGTGGAATCAACATTCCTCACTGTGATGGAAGGCTATAAAGTTCAGTCATCTTCCTCCTTTGTTCACCCGTGGTGGTCGGGGCCTTGAACCCTCAGCACTGCCTCTGCCGGCGGCCCGATGTTCAAGCCCTCGCGTCGGGATGATGGAGACTCCGGCGTCGGGACGGAGCGGAAACACTCCGCGGTATGGAGCTCCCGAGCTTTTTCTTACCGGAGACCGCATGGTGTTAAAGTCCACAAGCCCCGCGGCCGGAGCACTTCTTCTGGCGATCCTCGGCAAAGGATCGCAGCTCCGTGATGTTAAGGTCCGAGCCACGCTTGCGGCTTGAAGCTCCAGGCCGGTCTCCAGGAAAGGCCACACCAATCCAGTTGTTAGGCCGCGGGGAAGGAACGGAGATGTGACATGGAGAAAGATCACGTCTCGGTCGAGGTAAGTGACTGAAAACGGTTTCCCCCTATTCCCCCCCACCCCCCACATAAAAACATACCGAGAAACATTAAAACATACACTTTAGTCGCACTAAAAATAACAAAAAAAGTCAAAATAACACAGGCTGCTGGCGGGGCTGCCATCTCGGCGCCACCCGATGACGTGTGGAGTTTAGAAGGATGAGGAGGGGGTTCTAATTGAAGTATACCGGATAATGAAAGGATTGGATAGAGCGGACGTGGAAATAATATTTCTTGCTGTGGGAGAGTCTAGAACCGGAGGGCACAGCCACAGAATAAAATGACATCTTTAGAATGGAAATGAGGAGGATTTTTTTAGCCAGAGAGTGGAGAATCTGTGGAAATCATTCCAACAAATAGCTGTGGAGGCCAAGTCATTGGGTATTTTTAAAGCAGAGATTGATAGATCTTTAATTAGTAAGGGTGTCAAAGGTTATGGGGAGAATGGGAGAGGGAAAAATAGATCAGCCTTGATTGAATGCTGGAGTAGACTTGATGGGGCGAAAGGCCAAGTTCTTCTCCCGTTTTTGTTTACTTTTATTGTTGCTGAGCCTACATCGTGAATCTTCTTCCCCAACAATGGAGGGATATGGATCATTCATTCATTCATTCATTCATTCATTCATTTGCAGGCAGATGAGATGAGGTTAGTTTAGCTTGGTGTCATGTTTGGTGAGATATTGTGGGCCGATGGTCCTGTTTCTGTGCTGTACTGTTCTATCGTCTACTTACACTATGAGATTATCCACACCAGAAGAATAGCAATGGTTCAGTCAGGTGGGCCATCGTCCGTTTCTCAAGGGGAATTAGGAATGGGCAATTAATACAGGCCTTGTCAGCCATATCCTAAAGTGAATGAGAAAGAACACTAGTTATCTTCAATACACAATCCTGAACAAATAAGTTGTGAGGTTTAACACAGAATGTTGGGCAGTGGTGGGTGAACCTGAGAGTCCCTACACTAGCTTCACCCACCTTCAGTCCTTCCCTCAACACACAGTTGTGGACTGAAAGTGTGCAGCACTCGGCCCTGTATAACATGTTCTGGGGAATACCATGGCTTTCCTCCGGATGCTCTGGGTGCCTCCCACATCCCAAACACGTGTGGGTTTGTAGGTTAATTTGCTTCTGTAAACTGCCCCTAGCGTACAGGGAGTGGATGCGAAAGTGGTATAACATAGAACTAGCGTGAACAGATAATTGATGGTCGGCATGGAGTCGGTGGACCGAATGGTCTGTTTCCATGCTGTCTCTAAACTAAACTATCTTGCTAACAGAAACTTGCACCTCAAAAGCAAACACACATTTTAAGATGAGAGGGGAAAGATTTAATAGGAATCTTGTGGTAAAGAAAGGGGAAGGAGTGGATTGTTAGAGGTTACTTAAAATTGGAGAATTCAATGTTCGTACCGTTCAGTTGTAAGCTACTGAGGGAAGGTGTCGTATTTGAAAGAGATTTTAATGCAGTGATGTAAAATGCCAGACAATTACTTAATGTACAAAGTTTCTCAGTGTACTAGCCAATAACCCGATTTTGCTGAAAACACACAATTCTGAAAATCTGAAATAAAAGCAGAAAATGATGAGATTGCTCAACAGGTCAGGCAACATCTATTGAGAGAGATAAACAGAGCTTCAGATTTAAGATTGGTGCCCCATCCCCACCAAAACATAGTAACTGAAGCAAGGTTTTTATTGAAGTGCAATTTCATACACTTCACATACTTTTCTGTCGTGTTCTTAAAATATCTAGGCTCATAAATCAGACCATATATCTATTGTGGATTTCAGACAATTGCTTTAGCCTGAGTAACAGTATAAGCAAGCAGAGGGCTTTGAATTTAAGGATTCATCGCAAATTACTGCCATACATTAACAGTGAGGATCTTCTCTGTAACGTAACTTGATTAACACAGAACTCTTTAAACTTTTAAACTGACACTGTGTTAAATAACACCACATTGATTAATGTAATTTTGGAACAAGCTGGCCTTATTTGTCATTTACATCGAATGGTGCATTTAGGCAAGATAAGGTGGAACATGTCATTGTATAATTCTAACATGTGCGAGTTGGTGAAGCCAAAAAGCTTAAAGGTTTAAAATGGTGCATCTATTTCCTGGTGCAGACTCATATTTTGAGGATTTATTTAAGTCTCTGTCATGCCCATGAAGCCATGAGAAGAGGATTAGAGGGCCACCAGATAGTGTATCACTCTGATCTCTGCAATTACTGGCTTGCACTTTTCCATGCTTAATATTCCTTCTGTTGACCAGTCAACAGCAGGCAATGAATACGTAATGAATATGGACTTTAAAGTTCTCTCTGCACAAATGAAAAATTTCTGTAAACAGCTTTGTGCGGAAGTCCCTTTTGGCCTTTTTGATGGCCCTGTCAAGGTCATATCTGGACTTCTTATAGACCTCTGCATCACCAGACCTGAATGCCCGGGACCAGGTCTACAGGAGAATGCGGATCTCCTGGTTCATCCAAGGCTTCTGGTTAGGAAACACTTGGATAGTTATTGTAGGACTACAGTCCTCCACACATTTCCTTATGAAGTTTGTAACGACTGTGGCAAATTCATTCAGGTCCGTTGCCGAGTCCTTGAATATTACCCAGTGTACTGACTCCAAGCAGTCCCGTAGTTGTTCCTCTGCCTCCCCAGACCAGCTCTGTGCAGTCCTCACCTCTGGGGGTGCGCTCTTCAGTTGCTGCCTATATGATGGAAGAAGCAGCACCGCTGAATGGTCGGATTTCCCGAAGTGAGGGCGATGGATAGAACGATAGGCTAGACACAAGAGCAGTTGATACTCTATTTATCACTTGCAATCAAAGATCATTTTCTTTTCGGAGACCCAAGGAACAACAGATGCTGGAATTTTGAATAAAACACAAAGTGCTGAAGTAACTCAGCAGGTCAGGCAGCATCCAGCTGATGAATGGTTGCCTATTCATTCCTTCCAAAAATGCTGCCTGACCCACTGGGTTAATCCAGCACCATTTGTTTTAATTTTTTTCCTCTAGATACTTTAAGGTGACTATTGTGGAGTATTTATATCAACATTGTTAAGTTCCCTGAGTCAGGAATTTGTGGAGTCTAACCATGCAATGGGCCTTGATCTTAGAGCTTATATTTCAGCATATTACTGAGGGAATGCTATATTGTTTTACACCTTCAGGGTGAGGCACTAAACCAAGGCCTTGTCTGTCTATTTAATAAGTATAAATATTTCATCATATGTTTTTGAATAAGTGTAGAGGTGTCACTTTCTTCTCTTCGCTAAAGGCATTTCTCAACGCAACCAAAAATGATGAATTAATCATTAATCCTATTGTTATGGCATTAGGCTGCAGAGCAACACCATGTGTACTGCTGAAATAATTCATTGTCTGTGGATCAATTTGGAACATCCTGAAGGTATAAAATGTGCTCCATAAATACATGTCCAAACTGCCTCTTTAAAAGGAGACATATTTGATGTGGTTCATTTCAGGAGAACACAGTGTCCTATGGTAGTGGGTTGGTTCTTGTGAGTGTTTGCACATCATAGACTAGGAATGGAGATTTGAACCTTACTGTGGTGATCTTCACCTTCTCCCCAGCAATCCTCTTTAGACATTAGAGATACAGCGTGGAGTATTTGAGATCCTAATAATCAAAATAGAATTGTGAATACTGAAAATCTCAAATCAAGTCAAATAATAGTAGAAATACTCAGCAGGTCAAACAGAATCTATGGGAAGGGATAGAGACAATATTTCAGGTCAAAATCCCTTTGTCAGTTCTGATGAGTGTTTTTCACCGGAAATGTTGACCCTTCTTGACTTTCCACTGGTGCTGCCTGGCCAGCAGAATATATCCAGCATTTTCTGCTTTTACATTAGGTTCCTCACTGCTGGCAGTGTTCATGGATGTTATGAAGAAAAGCATTTCTGATAATAATACTGCACTTGACGACAGCCACCCGAACAGATGGCAGATGTACAGGGGACAAACAGCCTTCAGAATCAGCTAAGGCTAAAATTAACATGCCGAGGAGTCACTCATTTTTGTAGGTGAAAGAAAATACACAATGTCAGTGAATGAAAATCCATTAGCAAAAGCGTGAAACAGATAGTTTCGTGAGCATTGGCTACTCACAGTGTAATCCCTTCAGTGCAAGACTAATAGCACCAAAACCGATTATATGTGGTTGGCTCATTTCAAGGGTTTAACCTTCTTATTGCAAATATATTTAAACCTGTCAAAATAACAGATAGCACAGTAACGCCATGTACTTTTGGCCATGTTACTGTGAAAAGGATTTTGTTGCATTGAACTGGAAACAAAATCAAACATCAAGAAGGATTCTGGCACTTAAGACTGCAAGTTGTGAGGGTAGATACCGTGAACTTCACCCATGTAACCCATAAGACTAAACCATCCTACCACAGCTAGAGCGCAGTCCTGAACTACTATCTAGCAGCTCATTGGAAACCCTCAGACTATCTTTGATCGGACCTTACTGGCATAACCTTGCACTAAATATTATTCACGTTATTCCCTTCATCATGTATCTGTACACTGTGGACGGCTCGATTGTAATCATGTATTGTATTTCAGCTGACTGGAGAGCACTGAGAACAAAAGCTTTTCACTGTGCCTCGGTACACGTGACAATAAACTAAACAGACTCACAAGAAGGTTGAAAGAAAGTGCTCCTATGTGTAAACCCAGGAAGAACAGACAATGTAGATAAAAGCAATAAAAACGGATATTTATTATATAAATGCAGAAACATACAAATTAAAACTGTTAACCTATTGTTTCATGAGCTATTTGCTGGGTTCATTCTTCTTTTGATAGAGGTGGATAAAAGATCCATTGAAGATTGGATTGCTGGATTTAGGGGTAAATCCATAGTCAAATACTCCAAATAACACAACTGAGCTCCTTTGACACAAGTGATAAGGATTTCAGGGATTGCAACTGGACAGAGTTGAATAGAATAGGTCTTGTAAAGCAATCAATAGTCATGGTTCCTTGCCTTTGAAGGAGAATAAACCAACATTTGAGCTTTATCTTGAAGGTGCTATGTATGTCTAGTTAGTTCCTTTGAGAGATTTCATAGGTTAGAAAGCTGCTGTAAAGGGATAACATTTTTAAGGCTTGTTGAGAGAAAGGGATTTTTGATTTTATTTTATGCCTTTGTATTCATTTCGTGCAGGAGGCTGATCGCAGTTTTCATCTGCGCACATACCTAGTGTGATTCCCTCTGGCATCCACACAGGCTGCAGTAGTGAACACACAGAGTCCAGAGTGCAGACGGATGAGGGGGAACCTCATTGAAATTTACTGAATATTGAAAGGCCTGGATAGAGTGGATGTGGAAAGAATGTTTCCACTAGTGGGAGGGTCTAAGACCAGAGGGCATAGCCTCAGAATAAAAAGACGTACCTGCAGAAAGGAGATGAGGTGCAATTTCTTTAGTCAGAGGGTGGTGAATGTGTGGAATTCATTGCCACAGGCGGCTGTGGAGACCAAGTCAGTGAATATTTTTTAGGTGGAGATTGATAGATTCTTGATTAGTATGGGTGTCGGGTTATGGGGAGAAGGTAGGAGAAATGGTGTTGAGAGGAAAAGATAGATCAGCTATGATTTAATGGAAGAGTGGACTTGATGGGCTGAATGGCCAAATTCTGCTTGTATATCCAATGAACTAATGAACTTATGGAAGCCTAGTTATCATGGTATTATCAGGTTAGTTCAGCATTTAACAATAAGGAGTTCCAGATGAGCATCTTGAAGATTCTAAAGCTGATGTTGAAAAGCCCAATTTCAAAGTGTTCTTTAAATGACCTTTCTGCCAATGCTGGAATATTTGCAGTGGGATATTTCTCTTTGCAGAACGAGAATCACCATTGTCAAAGGAAATGCAAATGCATTCGAAAATCAGGAAAGCGGGGAGAATTTAATCACATCAGATAAGCAGATAGGATAATAGAGTACAGCACAAAGTGGTATCACAACCAATGTAAATCAAGTATAATGTGGGTTTGATATTGCCTTCAGCATGCAGCATCCTACTACCAATTCTCTGGTCTGGTAACAGATTTTATCACAGTTGATGAGCACAGTGACAAATGCCTCACTTGACTGTCTGCCATCTTTATTTATAGCCACAAGGGACATGCTTCCCAGAGAGTCCCTCTGTGCTGGGAATATCATCAAAAATACAGAGGCACATTTCTTTATGATATTGTTAGCCATGCAGACAAAGCTGCCAATCGACATGGTCTTGGGGATTACAAAGTTGTAATGCTTATATATTCTGGTAAAGTGGCAGCAGGATAGAGGAAAATTAATTTGTGTTCTGCGCGGTCTAATCCAATAGAGAAAGGCTGAATTCCTTTCCAGTTAATAAGCCCGCGACTTGCTTGAATCCCCAGAGTATTTGCTTCCAAGTGAATTAACGCTGGTGCTTAGTGGATTGTATAGGTTTTTTTTGCTGGCTTGGTTTGAATTTGGGAGGTAATGGAAATTTTGATGAGAGGTTTAATTATGATTGAGCTGCCCTTAATTGATGAACCCATAAATAAGTATTGTTCGGCATGAAAAAATAAACATTGCTGCCATGTACATTAGCAACAAAGAAACATGCTATCAAGTCTGCCTCTGTGTTGGGGCTCAGTTTGTACCAGGATGAAACATAATCTCTCCTTATGTATTAAAAAAATGCAGCCTTCGCAATCTCATTACAATTGTATTATCTTTATAACTTTTAAACAGCAAGAGGTTATGAAGGTGTAGTGATTTAGTTCAGTTTAGTTTAGAGATACAGCATGGAAACAGGCCCTCCAGGCCAACCCCACACACTAACACTATCCTACCACATACTAGGGACCGTTTTACACATACACCTAGCCAATTAACTTACAAACCTGTACGTCTTTGGAGTGTGGGCGGAAACCAAAGATCTCGGAGAAAACCCATGCGGTCATGGGGAGAACGTACAAACTCCGTACAGACAACATCCATCGTCAGGATCGAACCTGGGTTTCTGGCGCTGCAAACGCTGTAAGGCAGCAACTCTACCACTGTGCCACCGTGCTGCCCTTTTTAATTTTCATTTCACTCTGCTTACCAAAGATGCTTACTCCAAAAATGTGTCTTTAATTTATCGTTTTCATTCTCATCCCACAAAAAAATCTTTACCTTTATCTTATTTCATTTTCTTCAAAGGCCCAGAGTAATCGCACGGGTCGATGTGAATTCTTTGTAAATAATTTAACTTTTAAGATTATTGAGACGAGGAAGAATCCATTACATGAAGGTGCACATTCATCATGGACTGTGGATGATAATTGCTTTATACGTTGAACCATTTAACATCATTTTGTACTATTGCTGCAGTCTTGAATTATTGTTCCACTTTCCCTACATGTCAAGTACTCTGGAGTCAGATATAGGGCAGCCGCATACCAATGGAAGTGTTTTGTTGCTTCAAGCCAAGAACAGAAACTCCTGTTACCAGAGACCCTTAGTGAAAGAATCTTAGTGAATGCGGAGAGTATGTTTCCACTCGTGGGAGAGTCTAGGACCAGAGACCATAGCCTCAGAATAAAATGACGTACCTTTTAAAAGGAGATGAGGAATTTCTTTAGTCAGAGGGTGGTGAATCTGTGGAATTCATTGCCAAGACAGCTGTGGAGGCAAAGTCAATGGATATTTTTATGGTGGATATTGACATTTCCTTGATTACTAAGAGTGTTGGGGGTTATGGGAAAAGACAGGAGAATGAGGTTGAGAGGGAAAGGTAGATCAGCCATGATTGAATGACATAGACTTGATGGGCCGAATGGCCTAATTCTGCTCCTAGAACCTATGAACCCTGATTGCTTGCTGGGGTTATGTTACAAATTTGCTTTCTTGCTTAATCTATATTCCATTTTTAGTCTTCCTATGTCCTATTGTCCTATTCAATTGCCTACCTATCTTTGTGTCATCAGAAAATGTGGCAGTCACACTCTTTGCCCCGACATGCAAGTCATTTATATAAATTGTAAATGTTGAAGTCTCATCACCGATTCCTGTGCATTTGGAAGAATTGCAGCATTTGGCAACTCTTACCGATTAGAACAAGACTATTTCTGCCTCTTCTCTGCTTCCAGGTTAGCCAGCAGATGTGTCTCAACCAAATATGTTAGCCTCGAATGCATAAACTTTTATTTTCTGTGGTAACCTTTGATACAATATCTTATCAAGTGCTTTCTAGAAATCTAAGTGTTGTACATCTGGCCATCTCCTTTCATCCAAAGCACACACTACAACTGCAGGGAAGTTCAATGAATTGGTCAAACATGATTTCCCTTTCACAAAACCATGTTGACTTTGCCTGATTATCTTGTACTTTTCGAAGTGCTGTGCTGTAACATCTTTAATATTAACTTCTGACAGCTTCCCTTTGACAAATGTTAAGCCAACTGGCCCGTACTTCACTGCTTCCAGTTTCCATTTACAAATAATGGAATTATACTTGCTATTTCCTAATCTAATAGAAACCCGTGAATTTAGGGCATTATTGAAAATTAAAATGAAACTCAACTATCTCATAAGCATCTTTTCATAAGATTTTAGGATGAAGTCTATCAGGAGCTGCAGACATGTCAGTCTCAGCTCTAATAATGAGTTCAGTTTGACTGCCTTTTAGACTTTCGATACTGCGCAGAAACAGGCCTTTCGGCCCACCAGGTCCACGCTGACCAGCGATCACCCCGTTCACTAGCGCTATCCTACACATCACGGACAATTAAATTTTTTTACCGAAGCCAATTAACCTACAAACCTGCACGTCTTTAGAGTGTGGGAGGAAACCGGAGCACCCGGAGAAAACCTATGCAGTCATAGGGAGAAATTACGAACTCCGTACAGAGCACCTGTAGTCAGGATCAAACCCGGGTCTCTAGCGCTGTAAGGCAGCAACTCTTCCGCTGCGCCATTGTGCGTCCTAAGCATTTGTAATTGTCCCCAGGTTCCTCCCTCCCTCCCAGTCCCCCTTTTACAGCTATTTCTGGATTCTTGTATCCTCTATGGTGAAACCCAATACAAAACACCTCTTTCATGCAATCTGCCACCTCTTTATTTCCCATTATTAATTTGCCAGACTCACTTTCTGCAGAATCACTTTGCTTACTATTTCAAATAGTTAGAGACTCTCCCTATGTTTTTACATTTTTCGAGTCAACTAATTCTTGTACTCAATTGTTGTAATTCCTTATTAATAATTGCCAATTAGTGCACTCATTACACTTGTTTCCCTTCTCATATATATATATATATATATTGGCAGCACACCTTTAGCTGCCAAAGCCCTAAACTCTGTGGAATCCATTTTCTAAATGCCTCAAATTGCAGCATGATACCTTTTCAACAGTTTGTTGACTTAGGCAAACTGATGTCAGCACTTCATCCAGATTGAAATGCCCAGCATCGGGGCCCAGGCAACGCTGAGTCAGCTACATTGGACAGGTCACTTTGGTCACATACCTGCAACCAGGCTCTCAAAACCAACAGACTGTTCTGAGCTGCTCCACCAGAAGAGAAAAAAAGCATTCAAGGATTTGCTCAAAGCTTCCTTGGAGAGATGCAACAAGCCTGGCAATTCCTGGGATTCCCTGTCCCACGACTGCTCATAGTGCAGAAGGGGCATTCATAATGCTATTGAAAACCTTGAGTCATGCGCCAGGAGCACACAGAAGCCCCTCTTCAGCAGCGGAGGACTTAAGGGCCTGTCCCACTTGGCGATTTTTTCCCCGATTGCCGGCGTCATTGACTGACATATCAGGGACGCCGAAAGATTTTGAACATTTCAAAATCCAGCTGCGACAAAAAGAAATGTTGCGACACTTGAGGAAACACCACGCGTCTATACGTCGTCACGCCACATCATGCCGCGACTTTTTCGGTGACCTGATACGTCAGTCAATAATGCCGACAGTCGCCGAAAAAATCGCCAAGTGGGACAGGCCCTTTACGTGACCTCACAAACGACCCATCCACCTCCCTGCACATGTGTGGAAGAGTCCGCAGCTCCCAAATTGCACGACCCTGAAGCCGCAGAACCAGAGAGGAGGAGGTTCCGAAGAAGGGTCCTGATCTGAAACGTCACCTATCCATGTCCTCCAGAGATGCTGCCTGACCGGTTGAGTTACTCCAGCATTTCATGTACTATGCAAGATTTCAGCATCTGCAGTTCCTCGTGTCTCGAAACCAGAGTGGATGTTTGTCATCATCAATCCCGAGAAACAGCCGAAGATGACCTTCACAGGAAAATTAGTCTGATAAAGTCACTCATATTTCGCTTGGGCAGCTTACAACCCAGCGATATGAGCATTAATATCCCTAATTTCAAGTAACTCCTGCATTCCCTTCCCTCCCCTCTCTCCCCCCTCCCACATTCTAGACATCCTACGGGTTCCACTGTTCGCATCCTTGTATCCCTCTCGTTAGCACATCTTCCCCAGCCAACAATGGGCCATTGTGGACTATTCCCTTCCTGACGTCATCTGTTGTTGGCCCTGATTTATTTTGGCCTTTTCCCACCCCCAGTTCCCCCCCCCCCCTTCACTATTTCTATCTTTCAGTCTGAAGAACGGTCCGAACCAAAACGTCATCAATTCCTTTTCTCCAGAGATGCTGTCTGACCCGTTGAGTTACTCCAGCATTTTGTGTCGATTCACCAAAGAATTACTGCAGCAAATCCATACATTAGATCAGTTGATACCTTCTATACTTTGCACTCCAATCATTTTGTCATACATGGGAGTTAGCGCATATTATCAGAGACTTTATTCTCCAATACGTTTTGCCTTAAATTTCTGAAAGTTATGGAAAAAAATAGTAAAACCACATGATCACACATTTCTGATTTCAAATTGCTTTTTAAAACTGGTTTAATGAAAGCAATTAAAACAATTGCGTCAAACAAAATCGTGTAATCCCATAGCTGCGACACATACCGAGAAATATCTGGCCATTTGATAACGTTATATGTTGTATAGACATGTAGGTTTATGGTACTCTGTAATTCATCCATTGGAATGAATTTTAGAGATAGAGCACAAAGTAATAAAGGGACACGATCATGCTTTCAGTACTGCTGTCTAGGGAATGAATTACTAGACAAAGTAATGGGATTAATAAAGGATGGGTACATTCCTCTCCTTTTCCCAGCAATGGAAAAAAGAACCATATGCAACAAAATTATCAACTACAAATTAGGGCCATTTTTTGGAGTGTGGACTGAGATCTCAGAGGTTCTTAATTGAGACTGATACCAAAGTCATTTTGATGCCTACTAATTTTTGGCACTGAATATGACGGTCTCTGAAAATAGCTGCCAAGTCTGCGATGCGTGATTAACCCTCAGCCATTGATTACAATGCAGCCAACGAGCCAAGTCCATTTCAACACTTGTGGAGCCGTCTCTTGATGCCGTATCCGATTGCCAATGTGGCAGCTTCCACCGCAGCATGAGAAGCATTGGCTCAGTGGTCTGAGGTGTGCGTTTACAGCTCAGCCTGCTGCTCCGCATCATCCATATGCAGCCAAACTCTGTTAAACCAGCACACTCGGTATTTGGTGGTGCCGCACCGTCAGACTTGATGGTCTTGAAGATAGGCATCAATAATACCGGTGCCCAAGAAGAGCAAGGTGACGTGCCTCAATGACTATCGACCAGTGGCGCTAACGTCTGTGGTGATGAAGTGCTTTGAGAGGCTGATCTTGGCGCAAATCAACTCATACCTCGACAAAACCCTGGACCCACTGCAGTTCGCTTACCGACACAACAGATCAACGGTGGATGCAATCTCGCTGGATCTCCACTCTGCTCTGGACCACTTGGACAACAAAAACTCATATGTCAGGCTGTTATTCATTGACTACAGCTCGGCATTTAATACAATCATCCCCTCCAAGCTGGTTACGAAGCTCTCAGAACTGGGTCTCTGCACATCCCTCTGCAATTGGATCCTCGACTTCCTCATTCACAGACCACAATCTGTTCGTGTTGGTGGAAATGTGTCCGCCTCGAAAACTATCAGCACGGGAGCACCTCAAGGCTGCGTGCTCAGCCCCCTGCTGTACTCACTCTATACTCATGACTGCGTAGCCGGTCATAGTGCGAACTCCATCATCAAGTTCACCGACGACAACACTGTTGTGAGCCAGCACAATAACCTGGCTCACAACCAGGTTATTAGTGCGGCGGCGCGGATTACTGCAGCGGCCCCTACAGCCCGTCTGTCTTTTTATTTTATTTTTGTCTAGTTAAATGTAGTTGTTTGTATTTTTTTGGTACTGTTTTAATTGTGTATATGTGGGGGCGGGGGGGGGAGGGGGAAACTTTAAAAAAAATCTATTCCCTGCACGGGAGACCCGACCTTTTCCCTGTCGGGTCTCCGTTGTCGTTGGGGCCTAGCTCCATGGAGCGGCCTCCGACCGGGACGACCTGGGGGCTCCAGTCGCGGAGCCTGTGGAGCTGGCCGTCCTCGGAGCGCAGGGAGCGGTGGTGACTCGTTGCTGCTCACTCCGAAGCTCCAGCTGCAGCTGCAGACCCGTGGACTGTGATATCGGGAGCTCGCGGGTCCGGGTGAGAGACCGCTTTCCGGAGCTCCCGCAACGCAACTTCTCCCGCCCGTGTCGCGGGGTTGGAACGACCCGGAGCGGGGCCGTAAATCGGCCGGCGCGTCTTTAATGGCGGCGGGATATTCCAGCGCCCGCCGGGGGCTCCAACTTTGTGACTTTTGGACTGGAGCGGGGCCGTACACCGCCCGGCGCGGCCTCAACGGCCGTGGGACTTAACATTGCCCGCCTGGGGCTTCAACATCGGGAGAAAAATGGTGCAGGGGAGAGAAATTACTTTGCCTTCTATCACAGTGAGGAGGAGATTCACTGTGATGGATGTTTTTCTGTAAATTGAATTGTTTGTGTGTCGTGTAAGAATTGTTTTGTTTGTATGGCTGTGGAAACGGAGTTTCGTTTGAGCCTCTTTGAGGTTCAAATGACAAGAAATAAATCAATCAATCAATCAATCAACACCAGCAAAACCAAGGAACTGATTGTAGACTTGGAAGGGGTAGGATGGGGACCCACAGTCCCGTTTATATCAACGGGTCGATGGTAGAAAGGGTCAAGAGCTTCAAATTCCTGGGCGTGCATATCTCTGAAGATCTCTCCTGGTCCCAGAACACTGATGCAATTATAAAGTAGGCACATCAGCGCCTCTACTTCCTGAGAAGATTACAGAGAGTCGGTATGTCAGGGAGGACTCTCTCGAACTTCTACAGGTGTACAGTAGAGAGCATGCTGACCGGTTGCATCGTGGCTTGGTTCGACAACTTGAAGCCCAGGAGCGGAAAAGACTGCAAAAAGTTGTAAACACTGCCGTCCATCATCGGCTCTGACCTCCTTACCATCGAGGGGATCTATCGCAGTCGCTGCCTCAAAAAGGCTGGCAGCATCATCAAGGAGCCACACCATCCTGGCCACACACTCATCTCTCCGCTGCCTTCAGGCACAAGGTACAGGAGCCCGAAATCTGCAACATCCAGGTTCAGGAACAGCTACTTCCCCACAGCCATCAGACTATTAAACACAACTCAAACAATAATCTGAACTTTAAAAGCCTATTGCACTCTATCTGCTTATTTATGTGTGTATATATATATTCAATGGTATATGGACACACCGATCTGTTCTGTATTTATTTATGCCTGCAATATTCTGTTGTGCTGAAGCAAAGCAAGAATTTCATTGTCCCATCTGGGACACATGACAATAAACTCTCTTGAATCTTGAAAAAGCTGAAGTAACAACATCCCAGACAGCATCTCCGGAGAAAAAGAACGTAACATTTTGGGTCGAGACCCTTCTTCAGATTTAATGGCGTAATGGATGTTATTCCCCTTTTGTAATACTCCAACATAATTTTCATGCATTTTTTTAAAGATGCTATACAGTGGCGCAGCGATAGAGTTGCTTCCTGACCTGCTGAGTTACTCCAGCACTTTGTGTCCTTTTGTATTTTAAATGTGTTGTTTGCTAATGTGAATTCAGCTCTTGTTGCTTGTACTTCTAAGAAAAGCAGTCCTTTCATTTTTTAAAAATAATGTTATTCCAGAAAGTAAAGGGGACAAGTTGGTGAGACATAAGAGAATTTCCATTGGAAAAGCAAGGTGGCAAAGTTGCTGTCTTGCAACGGCAGAGATCCAGGCTCGATCCTGACTACCTGAATGGAGTTTGTATGCAGTTTGTACGTTCTCCCTGTGGTTTTATTCGGCTAGGTTTTATTTGGGTGCTCTGGTTTCCAAAGACGTACAGGTTTGCAGGTTACTTGGCTTCTGTAAATTGTCCCTAGTTTGTAGGATAGTATTAGTGCATGGGTGATCGTTGGTCGGCGTGGACCCGGTGGGCCAAAGGGAGTTTATCTCAAAACTAAACTGAAATATTCTAAAGCGAGGGCTCTTTCTCTGGAGCACAGGAGACTGAGGGGTGACCTTACAGAGGTCATGATGAGAGGCATGGGTGAGGTGAACGGTCATAATTGGTTGGCGTGGACTCGGTGGGCCGAAGGGCCTGTTTCCATGCGGTATCACAAAACTAAACTAAACATAATTAGAACAATAATATCTCCAGTGAACCCAGTAAGATTAAAAGGGAGCGTGTGAAACAGAACCTGGGAGTTTCAAGGGAGTGTGGGAAACAGGGCCCTGGTATGTCCAAGATGGGATAAGATTCAACACCCTGTGAGCCAGATACTGAACCATCAGGATTTTCAAATAGTCCCAGAGCAGATTATCAGACTTTTACTGTATTTATTCCGTAAACTTCCCGAGATGTAAACGTTCCACTCTGAACCACATACGGAGACTTAACAGCAGATGACCTAAAGCTTTTTAAAGAGCACATTTTTCAAGGAGCCATTTAAAGGGTGAGATAGAACGGTTTAGGAAAAGAATTCCGGCGCTTAGGACTTTGACAGCTGCGGCCTCCAGAGCAAAACCAATTAACTAGGGGCCATGGAGGCGTGAAGATATATTGCAGAGTTCTAGCCTTTGAGATGATTATGGAATTATGAAGAGGTGAGAGGATGCAGGGATTTCAACGCAGTGATAATTTAAAAACCAAGCAAGAGCCCGTTTAGATCGGCAAGCACAGGAGTGAACGAGAAAGCGCAAATTGGTTACAAGGGCAGCTGATAAATTCATGGAGATTCGAATGAGGAATCCCAGTCCGAGGTGTGTGACTACAAGTCTAGAGGTGACAAAGGCGGGAATGTAGTATTGGTGGACGTGGAGCTGCAGCTGGGATGGAGTCAGGCAATGTTACCCAGGAGGAAACAGGCAGCTTTAGTGGTGACGTCAATATGATGGGCAAAGATGCCAAGTATGGCACCAAGGTTGTGAACAGCCTGCTGGAGTAACTCAGCAGCTCAGGCAGTACCTGTGCAGGGAATGGGCAGGTGACATGTTGGGTCGGGACCCTTCATCAGACTGATTGCAGTGGGGAAGGGGTGGGGGGGAGGGGAGAAGTACTAGAATTAGTCTGAAGGAGGGGCCGGATCTGAAACGTTATCTGTCCATTCCTTCTAGAGATGCTGCCTTACCAGTTGAGCATTCGTGTTTTGCTCAAGATTCGAGCACTTGCAGTTCCTTGTGTCTCCTCTCTTTTGTGTAAACCTGATTCATTTTCATGCAGTTGCCAGGACAAGGGGAGGGAACAGTAGCAAGGGAAAGTAGTTTTTGATGTGTTTGGCCATTCAATTCAATTCAATTCCTTTATTGTCATCTTGCAAGCAACAGTTGTGCAGTGACGTTTCCCAGGGAATACCGGAGCATCGCACATGACGTTTAAAACATTTCACACATAATAATAATAATAATAACACTTACACAATCCAGTCCCTGATGGAACAGTATAAGTTAAAATAGATACAAACAACGTTAAAATACATTAAGACCAATCATAAACATGTCCGGGGTGGCTGATTTGAGTGGCCAGTGCCAGTTATTGAAGTGGCCAGTGCCAGTTATTATAGTGTCCGTGCCAAGCCGCAGAATCAGGTGACTGTGAGTACAGAGTGGCTGTTTAGCAGCCTCACAGCATATGGCAGGAAGCTGTTTAGCAGTCTTGTAGTCCGGGCTTTGATGCTGCGATATCTCTTGCCTGATGGCAGGAGATCCAGGTGTATGTGGAGGGGGTGCATTTTGTCCTTGGCAATTTTTTGAGCTTTTTTCCGACAGCGGCTCAGGAACAGTTCTTGTACCGAGGGTAGGGAGACGCCAATGATCTTCTCTGCTCCCTTCACTACCCTCTGCAGAGCCTTCCTGTCCGAGCAGTTGCAGGTTGAGTACCACGTATTTAAACAGTACGTGAGTACAGACTCCACCGTACCCCTGTAGAAAGTCCTGAGGATGTTGGTGGGGAGTGAGGCCAGTTTTAGTTTCCTCAGGAAGTGCAGTCGCTGATGGGCCCTTTTGACAGTCCCAGTGGTGTTTCTGGACCAGGTGAGGCTGTCCGTAATTTGCACCCCGAGGAACTTTATGCTCTCTACTCTCTCCACTGTGGCGCCACTGATGTTAAGGGGTGCATGCTTTGGCTGCGCCCTCCTGAAGTCGACAACCATCTCCTTTGTTTTTTCCACATTTAGTTCTAGATTATTTTTGCCGCACCAGTCCACTAGTTGTTTTACTTCCTCCCTGTACATTGATTCATCATCTCCGCTGATGAGTCCCACCACTGTTGTGTCATTCCATAGTTAGTTGGAAGAATGTTTTGCTTATCGAGCACTGGATGTTATACAGAGAGTTGGACAATGTAAAGTAGACACAGGGAACCACAGATGTTGGAATATTGTGTAGAACACAGGGTTGGAATAACTCAGCAGGTCAGGCAGTATCTCTGGAGGACATGGATAGCTAATATTTCTGATCTCATAAAGTCACACGTTATAGGACCAGAATTAGGCCATTCAGCCCATCAAGTCTACTCCGCCATTCAATCATGGCTTATATATCTTTCTTTCTCAACCCCATTATGCTGCCTTCTCCCCATAACCCCTGACACCCTTACTAATCAAGAATCTATCAATCTTCACCTTAAAATTTCGATTGGCCATCACAATCTTCTGTGGCAATTAACCCCACAGATTCACGCCCTGTGACTGGAGAAATTTCTCCTCATCTTCTTTCTAAAGGTACGTCCTTTAATTCTGAGGCTGTGGCATTTGATCCTAGACTGTGCCACTAGTGGAAACGTCCTCCGCACATCCACTTTATCCAGGCCTTTCACTTTAGTAAGTTTCAATGAGGTTCCCCCTGATCCTTCTATACTCCAATGAATAGAGGCCCAGTGCTGTCAAACGCTCATCGTATGTTAATCCAATTGATACTGGGATCATTCCCGTAAACCTCCTCTGGACCCTCTCTAACGCCAGCACATCCTTCCTGAGATTTGAGGCCCAAAACTGCTCACAATTCTCTAAATGCAGTCTGACCAGTGCTTTATAAAGCCTCAGCAGAACATCCCTGTTTTTTGTCTCTGGCTCTCTTGAAATAAATGCTAGCATTGCATTTGCCTTAAAGGTCTGTCTCACGAATCTGCGGTCATTGGCGGCGAAACGGGAAGAATCTGCCGCCATAGACCGCGCACTCGTGAGAAAGAACAATTCCCGGCCGTGTGGCGGAGTTCCCAACACCGCGCGGTGCAAAAATAAAATCGACAATGTCGAAAACCAAATACTCACCGCACAACCTCCACCAGTGATGCACGTGTGCGCACGGCCGCTCGCACGGGCCGCCGCCAGTATGGCTCAAGCGCCGTGCGTCAAACCTCCTCTGCCACAGCCTCCGCCAGTGACGCACGTGCCGCCGCCAGTGAGACACGTGTGCTGCGCGGCCGCAGGCACAGCCATCGCTACAGCGCCGCGATCAGGATGGCCGCCGCCACAGCCGCCGCTGGTGAGTCACGTGCGGGGGGCCGACGTCATCGCAGTCGGCCCGCCCTTTTTTACTTACCGCAAGCACGTGGGACCCGCCGTGTTTGAATTAACTCGGCCCCCGCGCAACATCCGTGCGGCGCTCCGTTGGATAGCCTCGACGCTCTCGCCGTTGCCGCGCGGTCCTAGCTACCGTCTGCACCGCGCTTCACCGCCGATGACCGCAAACAGGTAAGACACGGCCTTTACTTGCTACCGATTCAACTTGCAAATTAACTTTTTGGGAATCCTGACCAGCATTCCCAAGTTCCTTTGAACCTCTGATTTCTGAATTCTCTCCCCTTATTCCTATTATCAAAATGCATGACTCCACATTTTGTTTCACTGTATTCCATCTGCCACTTCTTTGCCCATTCTTACAACCTGTTGAAGTCCTACTGCAGAGTTCCTGCTTTCTCTACACTACTTGCCCCTCTACCTATCTTCATATCATCTGCAAACCTGGCCACAAAACCTACAATTCCCTCATCCAAATCATTGATGTGCAACGTGAAGAGTAGCGGCCCCAGCACCGAACCCTGCGTAACATCACCACATACTGGCAACCAATCACAAAATCCCCCCATTTATTGCCGCTCTTTGCCTTTGGCCATCCAGTCAACCTGCTATCCATGCTAGTATCTGGCCTTCGATACCCCATGGCCTCTTATCTTGTGGCACCATCCTAGATCTGGACCCTTCTTCAGACTCCAGACTTAGAATTAGAGTTGGGGAATTGATGGGGTGGTGCCATTGGTATGTAGGTGGTCCTAGATATCATGTTTGGGATGATGTGGCAAGTGGGAACATACAATGAGAAATTGCTTTGGACTGAGATGGATCAATGGGGGACACCAGAGATTTAGGAAGAAGAAAATGTGCTGGTGATTAAGAATGGATAATGCAGTAATGCAGTCCCAGAGAACTGGGGGACAATGGCTAGGCAGGTGGAGAATGATGCTGTGTTCACCTGTGAAGTACAGCATGCTGCCATTGTGTATGTGGATTGCAGTGTTTGTTAGGATCCTGCAGTGTGACATAGCTGCCAGGCAATCAGTCCTCAATCAAGCTACTGGGATAGTTGCCACAGCCTCCCAGGGAGAGGCAGTGGTTCCTGGGAGATTGGATCCACTGGGAGATAGAAAAGGGTTCTTCTACCTTCACCAGTCCACCTTGGAATCGCTTACTACCCAGCCAACCAGACCACTGCTGCTCCCGTATGAATGATGCAATGGGAAACCGTATTTTAGGACCCAGAGGTCATCCTGCAGGCCCATCATCTCCACTCAAGGTCAACCACTATCCAACAGCAAAGTTGCAGCTACTAGGCATTCCTGGAGCAGGCGAGGATGCATGGAATGTAGGAACAAGGATCTGCAGATGCTGGTTGACGAAGGAAGACTCGCTGGAGTGACAAAGCAGGTCAGGCAACATCTCTGGAGAACATGGATAGGTGACACCGGGTCAGGATTGTTCTTCAGCCTGGGATGTGGGAGTGGCCTGAACTGCAGAATGACAGTGGTTGCACACCAACCGACATCTTGATCTGGGTGGATCTTCACGGTCCACAGATGATCTCTCCACATCAATATAGCAGCCCGCGTGATTAGCACCAAAAGCAGCATTTGGAAACCTAGGAGCACTCGTCGCCCATGTGAATAATCTAAATTTCTCCCCTTTTAACATTTTAATTCCCTCACTGCACCGTTTTAATTGAACTCGTGTATTTGCATAAATTTCTGTCTCTGCCACTTTTATTGCAGACAAAAAATCATGAAAACCGTGTTAACAAGTGCATTAAAAAATAATGTTCAGGGGGAATTAAATCCATTAAAGTAATTTGTGAGAGGAGATGCTTCATCTCATCAGGCTGGGCCTACTCGCAATCCCAGGTGTAGATAGGAGAGTGTTCAAACATTCTGCTGCATGCGTTTCACCCGGGGACTTTTTAATATATTGAAGTACAGCGGGAAATGTGCCTCAGTGAAGCAGATAAATCAATTGCCCAGACAACATGGTGCTTTGGTCGATGGTCCACAATCTAATTTCACCTTGGACTCTGGATGTGATTGTCAAAGTTTATTTTGGGGGAATTTACATCCGGGCAACGTTATTGATTTTCTGTCCACTCATTATCCTGAGGGAACTTCAGAGCCATTTGTGGTCTTGTTAATTAAGGATGATATCTAATCCATACCACTGGCTAAACAGTGTGAAAAGATGGTTTCTTCTTAGGTATCCACTGAGAGTTTATTAAGATGAAAAGATAGGGCGAAGATCATTCTGTTTTAATCAATTACTGCCTTTTGTCTTTATCGTCATATAATTAATATTTTAGAGCATTCAAAGAAAAGGTGGAAGATTATCTGTATTGCACATCTTTTTTTTCTTTAATCTCTTTCCATCCAACTGTTCGAAAAAATATTTTTTCTGCATGATCTCATTAGGCCTCCTTTCAGAACCAGTTTCTCTTCTGAGATCATCTGCGGGCAGCTCCTTTAGTCCACGGGAGTTCGTGCTGCTCATCAACTAGCTTGGAAAACAGTACTGTGGCTAGTCCGACAGGCCCTGGCTGTCTGCAAACACCTGTGGGATTGTTTGAAAGCTCACAGCACCAATAGCAGTACTAACTTCAGCACAAGAGGAAAAGGCAAAGGAACAAAAAAAATTAACCTATTGGGAGCAATGCAGGTTGTCGACTGGTTGAGATGAGGAAAATGGTGGCAAATCTGTGCTAGCCCTTGAGCCACCTGAGGAAGATAGGAGTTGCTGTGAAATTCTTCTGCAGTCAGCACTGCAGGATAAACTGCAGCAGCAATAGCGCATTACAGCTTGGCACCAAACATGGTTCCATTGATTTCAGAGGCAGTTTGGAGCACACCAGCATTAGAAACATAGAAAAGTAGGTGCAGGAGTAGACCATTTGTCCCTTCAAGCCAGCACCGCCATTCAATATGATCATGGCTGATCATCTAAAATCAGTACCCCTTTCCTGCTTTTTCCCCATATCCCTTGATTCCTTTAGCCCTAAGTGTAAATCTAAGATCTAAATCTATTACTATACCACATGTTCAGTCCTTATCACCAGGAGTGAGTATTTCTGCGGCAATTGGTGAAACCGATAAGGAAGTCGCCCTTTGAGCTGGTAGCCATGTTTAATCAGTATTATTCAACATCCATTGCATAATAAATTTCAGCACCTTTAGTCTAATTTAGAGATACAGAGAATCATTGAAGCTGTGAGCTCATAGCTCTGCTGGTTACATTCCTGTAATGTTGCAACAGAATGGTTCACAGTGCTATCCTTGTCTTCAAGTTCCTTGCAAACTTTCTTCAAAACAACATTACAGTTATATGCTGTCTATATAAGTATGAATTTCCCATCTCAGTTTAGTTTAGTTTATTATTGTCACGTGTACTGAGGTACAGTGAAAAGCTTTAGTTGTATGCTATCCAGTCTGTGGAAAGACAATACAATTACAATCAAGCCATTTACAGTGTATAGATACATGATAAGGATGGATTCCTGATTTTCCAGTCTACCTTGTTGTGGCCTGTGCACTTTTTTAATCTGCACTTTCTTTCTAGCTGCATCACTATTTTCTGCACTCAGTTTATTTTCCTTTGCACTATCTGACGTACTCTTGCATGGCAGCATGTGAAACCAATTACTATACAACCAAGTTTTGTTTTAAGTATCTCGGTACACGTGATCTTAGTAAACCAATATCAATACCCATCTGGCACTGTATCCATTTTCCTTCTACTGCTTTGGAAACAAAGCTTTGAGTTGGATGCCCGACCTCACTCCCCTCTTCTGTTCAATTTTCCCTTGCCTATTTTCCCAGGTCCCTGTCATAACTTTGATCTCACCACCTGCTCCCACAGGAACCTAAGCCAACTTGCCACCTAGCAGCATTACAGCAGTACACAGCATTACAGCAGTACACAGCATTACAGCAGTACACAGCATTACACCAGTACACAGCATTACACCAGTACACAGCATTACACCAGTACACAGCATTACAGCATTACAGCAGTACACAGCATTACACCAGTCTTATCTTGTCTCTTCAGGATTTTTGCAAACTTTCTTTGGAATGAAGGAAGTCAAGAATGTTTTATTGTCATATGTCCCAAACAGAACAATGAAATTCTTACTTGCAGCAGCACAACAGAATAGTTAGCTCTGTAAACAATATAATAAAGTTCAGTTATAATATGTGTGGGTGTGTGGGTATGTGTGTGGGTATGTGTGTGGGTATGTGTGTGGGTCTGTGTATATGTGCATATTATACATATATATATACAATGTATATATATATACAATATACACACATATATATATATATGTGTGTGTGTATATTGTATATATATATACATTGTATATATATACACATATATACACACACACACACACACACATATATTTTTAATGTGTATATACACTTAACAACAAACAAACAATAAAAGTGAAAAAAAGACAACACTAATGCCCCCAAGTCTATGTAGTTCCGGGCTTATTTGGAGATTGTGGTGTTTAATAGCGAGATGGCTGTAGGATCTTATTTCTATGCTTATAGCCTTCCTTCTCCTGTACCCAGATGAAAAGTGAACCATCCTCATGCGTCTGTTGCATCTCTTCCCACAAGCTTGACCTATCTCCTTCGACCATTCATGGTGTTTGCCTCAATATTTATTTTCTTTAAGCTGTTGCTGTTCTTTGCTTCCATTTGACTGCCTTGTCAGAATGCACAGTCCACTATCCACTTTATTACTCTGGTTTTGAACCGCTCTGAAGCCCTGCAGGATTTGACATGTTTTTTCAAGACGGAATTTGTTTCTCCCAATGGATTCTCCTTCGATCCTGCATCTCAAACTTTGCATACACTCCTGTCATGGAGCAATGAATCAGCTCAGATCTCTGCAGTTACAATTTCCAGCCAGCAATTTCTGTTCAGTCAAGTGTGTGTCCCACATCTCCTCATTCACCGGACATTTTATGAAACTTTCCACCCTTGTCATTCAATGCAAGGTGCGGTAGTTCTCAAAAAGGCTTTGAGAGTCTCTTCCAGCATCACTTCCTTTTTACTGAGCCGTGTTGTTAGCTGGAGCTCAGTGACTAATGAGGTCCAATGGCACGTTCCTGCTCTTTATCAACCGTCACCAACCCGACACGTGAAGAAAGTCCCATTTCTTACACTCATTTGGCAAGTTATTTGCTTAAAGGTCATCGAGTCATAGAGTCACACATTGTGGAAACATTCCCTTCGGTCCAACTTTCCCACACCGACCATCATGTCACATCTATGCTAGTCCCACCTGCCTGCGTTTGGCCTGCATCCCTCTAAACCTGTCCTATCCATTTACCTGTCCAAATGTTTCTGAAATATTGTGATACTCCTTGCCTCAACTACCCCCTCCGGCAACTCATTCCATACACCCACCACCCTTTGTGTGAAAAAGTTACCCCCTCAGGTTCCTATTAAATCTATCTCATCTTAAACCTACGTCCTCTGGTTCTTGATTCCCCTACTCTGGGCAAGAGACTGTGCATCTACCCCATCTATTGCTCTCAAGATTTTGAACACCTCCATAAGATCACACCTCATTTGCCTGCATGCCAAGGGTTAGAGTCCTAGCCTACTCAACCACCCCTATAGATCAGGCCATCGAGTCCTGGCAACATCCTCATAAATCTTCTCTGCACCCTTTCCAACTTGACAAGTTCCAGCTTGACAGTTGCTGGGGTGGCTAAAACTGCTCCATCCTCCAGCACTCAGATGTACGAGATAATGGAAGAAAAGCAACTCTGGAAAGTCCTTGTCATTTGATGAGTCATGCAGCATCTACCGTGTGCTATACCAGTGAGGTTCTTTCTGTGATGTATCCTGTTACATGTCCATCAGCACCCTTTCCTTAAATCCAAAATCTGTCTGTCAGGACTGGCAGCATCTCTGGAGAAAAAGGATGGATGAGATTTCGGGTCGGGACCTTTCTTCAGACTCTGAAGTCTGAAGAAGGGTCCCGGCCTTGAAATGTCACCCATCCTTTTCTCCAGAGATGCTGCCTGACCCAATGAGTTACTCCAGCAGTTTGTGTCTATATTCAGTATATACCAGCATCTGCAGTCCATTTCTACACATCTATCTATCAGGGCTCACCTTGGAACTTTTTTTTCACATAGTGCATTTCAAAAGCACATATTCCAAGCACAGCCAAGCAAAATTGATTTAATATGTTCAATTCATCTTCTGACACCATGTTGCACAATGATGTTCCCAGTAGCCGGTGGCTTTTAGTTTAGTTTAGTTTAGTTTAGAGATACAGCGTGGAACCTTGGTGGGCAGTTATCAGGAAACCAGACCTCTGGCTGAAATGTTCTCCTCACAAGCCTCAGGGTCTTATTTAGTTTAGTTTAGAGATACAGCGCTGAAACAGGTTTCAAAGGTTTCAAAGGTATTTTATTGTCACGTGTACCAATTAAGGTACAGGGATATGCGAATTACCATACAGCCACATTTTTTTTAAAGCAACAATACACACAACTACATAAAAGTTGACATAAACATCCACCACAGTGGATTCATCACATTCCTCACTCTGATGGAAGGCAAAAAGTCCAATCTTCTTCCTCTTTATTCTCCCGCAGTCGGTGCAGTTGAACCATCCGTCAGGGTGATCGAAGCCCCCACGTTGGAGCGATCGAAGCTCCCGCATTGGGGCGGTCGAAGTTCCTGCGGCTTGGAGCTCCCGAAGTCGGTCTCTAACCAGAGACCGCAAGCTCCACGATGTTAAAGTCTGCAGGCTCCCGCGGTTGGAGCTCAGAGGTCGATTCCTGGCAAAGGGATCGCGGGCTCCGCGATGTTAAAGTCCCACAGGCTCCCGCGGCTGGAACTCCGAAGTCTGTCTCCAGCAAAGGCCATCAACTCCTCGATGTTAGGCCGCAGTTTAAGTTTCCCCCAACCCCCCACCCCCTCCCCCCCACTCGCCACATGAAACAAGCTAAAGAACACTAAAAACATACATTTAACACATACTATTAAAACAACAAAGAAGGAAAGGACAGCCATTGCTGGCGCCACCCAGTGATCCATGCCAACAAGCGATCCCTGTTCACTAGCACTATCCTAAGCACTAGGGACAATTTGTTATTTTTACCAAAGCCAATTAACCTACAAACCTGCACGTCTTTGAAGTGTGAGAGGAAACCGGAGCACCTGGGGAAAACCAACGTGAGCACGGAGAGAACCTACAAATTCCGTACAGACGGCATCCGTAGTCAGGATCGAACCCGGGAATCTGGCTCTGTAAGGCAGCAACTCTATCGTTGCGCCACTGTGCTGCCCACTTATGGCCACAGCACGATGCCTTTGATTAAGATACGTTAACTCAGTGTGGAAGAGCAGTGAGGGGGGGGGGGGCAGTCATCGTGGTAGTCATTTTCAAGACTTGACTTGCAATTTTAACTGGAATAGATTCCACATAACCATGTAATGCAACCACTGAAACAAAAAGCAATTAAAAATTAATGGGAGGGCGAGAGAAGATGTCTTTCATAATAACCTAGTTATTGACTTCCTTCTCTTTTTCGTCCCTCTTACAAGCAGCCGCACCTGCTGTTGTTTAGGCAGCTTTGGCATTCTTATCCCAACATGGGTAATGTTAGATTCAGATTAGTTATCGTTATATTGTATACACCAAGATGCAACGAAATGCCTTGTTCACATGAAGTTGACAGAGTAAACAGCATACACAGGAATGTAAAAGAGCAGAATGCTACAAGATTGTAGCGCAATCTGATGTATCGTAAACAAAACATATATTCAAGTACAATGGAGCAGTCCTGAACTACTATCTACCTCATTGCTGACCCTCGGACTATTCTTGATCGGGCTTTACTGGCTTCACCTTGCACTAAACGTTATTCCCTTATCATGTGTCTGTACACTGTAAATGGCTCGATTGTAATCATGTATTGTCTTTCCGCTGACTGGATGGCATGCAACAATAACTTTTTTAAATTTTTATATATATTTTATTGGAAGCAATTGTACAAAAAAAACATGACAATTTTTTTCACTGCACCTCGGTACACGTGATAATAAACTAAAACTGGAATAACAAATGAGATTGAGATCAGAGTAAGTGTACATGGTGGTACCTTTGAAAAGGGGTATTACAGAGGTGATTGGTTCAGGAGTCTGAAAGCCATGGGGGAGAAGTTGTTGTTAAATCTGGACTTCCAGGCCTTCAGTCCCTGTATCTTCCCCTAGGGATAGAAGAGTAAGAAAGGAAATGTCCAGGGGGCAGACATTACAGGTGATGTTAGAAGCTGGAGAAGCAGTTAACTTTGCAGGTCTGGGACTCTGTCAGAACTGAGAAATAAAATGGGAAAGATAATAAAAAGGGGAAGTCAAACCAATGCAGGAACTTCACAGTACATTGCAGGGCTCTGGGATGTGTTGTAGAGCAGAGGGATCTTAGAGTGCAGGTACATTGTTCCTTGAAAGTGGCGTCACAGGTAAACAGGGTGGTAAAGAAGGCTTTTGGTGTATTGCCCTTCCTTAGTCCAGATAGTACAAGTGTACGGGGACCGCTGGTCGGCCTGAATGGTGGGCCGAAGCATCTGTTCCTGCGCTGTATCTCTAAATTAAACTGAACATATAGAGTATCTCTGGTAAGACGAGTCCAAATGGATTAATGGAGGCCGTTACCAGCAGATTATGCTTCTTTGCCTGTGTAATGAGTAACTTTGGCTCCTATGTGTTCACAGCAATATTTTTCCATAACAATGTAAGGCAAGAGTAAAAACGTGTAAACAGGGAAGCCAGAAAATGATCGCTATCGTTACTTTTTTGCATATGTTCTACCTATATCACTCCACCATCTATATCTCTCATTTCCCTTTCCCTTGACTCTAGTCTGAAGAAGAGTCTCGACCCAAAACGTCACCCATTCCTTCTCTCTGGAGATGCTGCCTGTCCCACTGAGTTACTCCAGCATTTTGTGTCTGCCTTCAGCCAGAAAATGATGCCAAGCCACTGGAATCCTTTTAACTGCAGCCTGCAACACACTACCTTCCTTACCTCCATCCTCATATGAAAAGGAAGGGCAGCTGCAAAAGTACAGTCTAATAGTTTGGGGCATCAGTGATTTCCTTGAAATTTCACAGCATGCCACCAAAGGTCGGCGAGCCATTTTGCTTTAACGCACTGAGAACATCTTTGAATACTTTTCAAGATAGACACAAAATGCTGGAGTAACTCAGCGGGACAGGCAGCATCTCTGGAGAGAAGGAATGGGTGACGTTTCGGGTCGAGACCTTTCTTCAGACTGATGTCAGGGGAGTGGGTGGGACAGAGATAGAATGTAGTCAGAGACAGTAAGATTGGTGGGAGAACTGGGGATGGGATGGAGAGAGAGGGAAAGCAAGGGCTATTTGAAGTTAGAGAAGTCAATGCTCATACCGCTGGGGTGCAAGCTACCCAAGCGAAATATGAGGTGCTGTTCCTCCAATTTGCGCTGGGCCTCACTCTGACAATGGAGGAGGCCCAGGACAGAAAGGTCCGATTGGGAATGGGAGGGGGAGTAAAAGTGCTGAGCAACCGCGAGATCAGGTAGTTTAAGGCGGACTGAGTGGAGGTGTTCACCGAAACGATCGCCGAGCCTGCACTGGTCTCGCCGATGTACAGAAGTTGACACCTGGAACAGAGGATACAGTAGATGAGGTTGGAGGAGGTGCAAGTGAACCTCTGCCTCACCTGAAAAGATTGTCGGGGTCCTTGGATGGAGTCGAGGGGGGAGGTGATGGGACGGGTGTTGCAGGGAGTTGTCCAGGGAGTTGCGGAGGGAATAGTCTCTGTGGAAAGCAGAAAGGGCTGGAGATGGGAAGGTGTGGCCAGTAGTGGGATCCTGTTGGAGGTGGTGAAAGTGTTGGAGGATTATATGCTGTATGCGACGACTGATGGGGTGGAAGGTGAGGTCAAGGGGGACTCTGTCCTTGTTGCAAATGGGGGGAGGGGGAGCAAGAGCGGAGCTGTGGGATATAAAGGAGATCCGAGTGAGAGTCTCATCTATAATGGAAGAGCGGAACCCCCGTTTCCTAAAGAATGAGGACATCTCCGATGATCTAGTGTGGAAAACCTCATCCTGGGCGCAGATGCGGCAAAGACGGAGGAATTGGGAGTAGGGGATAGAGTTTTTACAGGAAGCAGGGTGAGAAGAAGTGTAGTCTAGATAGCTATGGGAGTCAGTAGGTTTGTAGTAGATGTCGGTCAATAGTCTGTTTCCTGTGATGGAAACGGTGAGATCCAGAAACGGTAGGGAGATGTAGGAGATGATCCAAGTGAATTTGAATGCAGGATGGAAATTAGACATGAAGTTGATGAAGTCAGTGAGTTCTGCATGGGTGCAGGAGGCAGCATCGATGCAGTCGTCAATGTAGTGGAGGTAGAGTTCGGGGATAGGGCCAGTGTACGCCTGGAACAGTGATTGTTCGATGTACCCTACAAAGAGGCAGGCATAGCTGGGACCCATGGGAGTGCCCATAGCTACGCCCTGGATTTGAAATGGGAGGAGTCAAATGAGAAGTTGTTGAGGGTAAGGACCAGCTCTGCTAGGTGGAGGAGAGTATTGGTAGACGGAAATTGGCTGGTTCTGCGGTCGAGGAAGAAACGGAGGGTTTTAAGACCTTCTTGGTGAGGGATGGAGGTGTAGAGTGACTGGACATCCATAGTAAAGATGAGGGAGTGGGGGCCTGGAAAACAGAAGTCATTGAGGAGACAAAGAGCATGTGAGGTGTCTTGGACATAGGTAGGGAGGGATTGGCCCAGGGGGGATAGGATGGAGTCGAGGTATGTGGAAATTAATTCAGTGGGACATGAACAAGCAGAAACAATGGGTCTGCCAGGACAGTTCTCTTTGTGGATTTTGGGGAGAAGATAAAATCGGGCTGTGCGGGGCTGGGGAAAAACTTTTGGTTGGGGAACACATGGCGCTTGTTCTGACAAAGCCGTTGGAGTGCTTAATGCTTTGCAAATGATCTTTGAATACCTGGCAATTTTACTGATCCAAAATTAACAGAGAGGAAAAAACCCTTAAGGTTAGTCAATGATAAATGCCAATAACAGTATAGTCTGTCTGTGTTAGCTAATAATTAGATTTTTGCATTCCCATACTGTGTATTGTGTAATTGCACTATTATCTAAATTCCTTGCATACCTAAGTCAGTTCTGAAATTATAATTGTTCTATTTTAACAGACCCAGTGTGAAAGTCTATGATCAATGATATTTGCCTACAATCTCCACATTCCCATAAATATTTAAGCATTTTGGTTGTATTTCAACCTCTTAACATCACGCAAGTCATATTCTTTGGAAAATTATGGAGCATATTTCAAAATCTGTTATCATGCATGAATGGTGAGGTGAGTTATTGGCGTGAGCTCCTGCTGTGCTGTGACTTTTAAAGTGCTATACCTGGTCGGGATTGCCCATGCATCTAAACTTTGGTGTGAGCAAATTAATAAACCTACTCACAGGATAGTTCTGAATGAGGAACTTCTTCATTTATCCATCCATGGAGATGCTAAGGTCTATCCATCTGTCTCCAAGATTTTTGGCTCGATGCTTTCAAAGCTTATTCCATTCATTGGTCATTCTTTGTTCAGGAGGATTTCCTGTTGTCAGTTTTAAAGTTCCCGTTCGTTTCGTAAATATGTTTACCTCTCTTTGAACTTCCCAACTTGAATGTTACAATATAGAACATAAAGAGTGCAGCACAGGAACAGGCCCTTCGGCCCACAATGTCTGTGCCGAACATGATGCCAAGTTAAACTAATCCCCTCTGCCTGCATATAATCCATATCCCTCCATTATCTGTGCCTCTCATAATTGTATACACTTCTATCAGCCTTCACCTTAGCCTCTGACGTTCCAGAAAAACACAATCCAAGATTGTCCAACCACTCTTTGTAACTAATATCACCTAATCCTGACAGCATTCTGGTAAAATGTCAACACAATGAACTGCAGATGCTGCTTTACCAAAAAAGACACAACGTGCTGGAGTAATTCAGCGGGTCAGGCAGCATATCTGAAGTCCCGATCCGAAACATCGCCTATCCATGAACTCCAGAGATGCTGCCTGACCCGCTGACCTACTTCAGCACTTTGTGTCTTTTTTTGCATTCCTGTAAACCTCTTCTGCACCCTCTCCAAAGCCTCCACATCCTTCCTGTTAAAAACTATTCCTGACTTTGTCTGCATGCAGGGACAAATAAAACTCTTGAGATCAGTTATCCAAGTCGAAAAGTCCAGTGCCTTCAGCCTTCGCCCTTAACTCAGACCCTGACACTGGTTATTGGCTTGTGGCTGTCCTTTGCACTGCTCCAGAACAGTGTTTCTGCTTCTCAGCAGTCAGAACGATGCACTCTTCAAGGTGTGGTCATTGATGTTTATTCTTGACACTCGAGAAGGGCTGGCTTAAGTACTTACTTCAGGGATACAACCATCTGTCACATTCCACTGATTAGATTGAATCCCTTTCATTACAATTGTATCTGTCCATGGTGAGACTGCTCCTTGGGGGTGGAGTATAGGTTTGTTCTCTTACACAGGTAGGAATATACATATCATAGAAGATTCACTAGACTAGTTCCAGGGATGGACAGGTTTGTGTGCGAGAAGAGATTGAGTAGAATGGAAAGGGATTTTATTTATGCCATTTACCTATGTACCAATGATAATTTCCATTGGCCATTTCATCTATTCAGTCCACCAAGTCCACACTACCCAACAACCACACATTTACACTAATCCTACATTAATCTCATTTTTTAATTCTCCACGTATTCTCATCAACTCCTCACAAATGCTACCACTCACCCAATCTCCTACACACCAGAGGCTACTGCAGTGGTTAATCTCTGAACCAACACTTCTTTGTGACTTGGGAGGAAATCAGGGTACCCCAACAGAACACAAGTGGTCAGAGGACGAATGTGCAAACTCCACAAAGACAGCACCCGAGTTCAGGATTGAGCTCCCTTTGGAGTTCTGAGGCAGCAGCTTTCCTGGCTGTTCCACTGTGCCATCCTGAATCTAACTTAAAGTCACTGAATTAATAACAATTAAAACTAGTCTCGGATAACCATGAAGCAGGCAGGTTTTTCTAAAACCCCTGCTGGTTCACCAATCCTCTTCGGGTTATGTAATCTGCCATCCTTACCTTGTTTAGCCTTTATGGAACTGCAAAGCCACCAGTGTGGGTGACTCTGAACAGCTTCCACACCACGGCCCATTATGGAAGAACAATCAATCCTTGCAATGTCAGCGACATCCACATTCCATGTACGAATAGGTACAAAAAATCCCCAAAGCAATTGAAAGGCATGAAGAATGGGTTAGTAACAGCCTAGTGTAATAATTATCGGGCTTGAAAAGGAAATGTGCAGGAAATAAACCATTCAGTAGGCAAATTCCAGCAGCATATGTGAATTGGCTTCCAGTTGCAGGTTCAAATCTTACATGATTGCTCTCACCAGCCTTTAGGTGACGTCTTATTTTTAAACTAAGTGCATCACTTTGCACATGGAAAACAACTCCTAGCATCCATCCAGCCAACTGAGGGAAAAGCACACTGGATAGCCACCAAGTGGTCACAGGAGTGGAAGGCAACCTCATCTCCATTACACAGCTACATCTCTTCACCAGTTAAAAGCTGTCCAGGGTCTGACCTCCCCAGAGGAGCATGGGTGAAGCTCAACAGACTTGGTACTGGAGTTGGGCGTTTCAATGCCAGCACATGGAGATGGGGGCTCTGCCAGAGCCCAGCCTGTGAATGCGGAGCAGAACAACAGACAGCCAACCATGTTATTTTTGAGTGCCTGCACTACCACCCACCAAATGGAGCTCAGGGCCTGGCAGACATTGACACAGAGACAACAACCTGGCTGCTCAACACCCGGCTTGAGATCTAACTATTCCTTTGGTTTATTTATGTTTCTTTCGTAAGAAGAAGACTTTGTATACCCTGTGCGGAAGGTTAGCATTATGGCAACATCTGATGCATAGTTTTCTGGAGCTTGATGATATTAGTCAGAGTTTAAAAAGCAGGTTTCAAATAAACTGGTGCTAGATTTCCCTTGAGTATTCTGTGCTTTGAATCCCAATGTCAGGCAGCATTAAATTACACATAATATGTATTGTCACTTTTTTTTTTAATGCATATATTTATTTTTTTTAATATGGAAATTATGTTGGTTAAATGAATGTGTGTGCAAAGATGGTTGCCGTGGATACAGGGTCGGATCATGGATTTGAATCTAGAAGCTGATGATGTAGCAGGCCACGTCTCCAGAGCAGTGCAGTCCCTTCGAAGGAACGCCTAGAGCATGGTACACTGCACACTAGGAGCAAATGATTGCCATATTATTACTTAAATGTTATTCTAAAGGGAAGGCTGCCTCTCAATTTCATCTGCGCTGTATTATAATACATAAACATTTTGATAACTCCGATAAGAATGTCATACTGTAAAACCCTGGGTGTGTGATGGGCATTCTCTGTTAATGTATCATTCCTGTGTAATTATGTTTAATTAAAAGGAGGTGTGAGATCCTCTGATTACTACCCATGCTTCCTGCAGCTCTGGTACTCCCTCTACCAGCAGTTGACAGTGTTTCTGAAACATTATAAACATGCATTGTCCTGAATGCAAGCTGTCTCAATTGTTTTGCTCAAGTTAGTGGCCAGTCAAGCAGCGAAATGTGTCTCGTTTTATTTTCTATTAAATTAATGGAATTGATTATTACATTAATTAAAGGGAGAAAAAATAGGTGTTGCTACTTGCTGTTAAATAAGCCAAACAAACAAAAATAAATAGACACAAAGTAACTCAGTGGGTCAGGCAGCATCTCTGGAGAAAAAAGGTCGGTGACATTTTGGGTCGGGAATCTTCTTAAGACTGAAAGTCTGGAAAAAATAGATGTTTTTCTTGTGCTCGGTCTGAATGATGTGCAAAGGAACGATGTGCCATTTTCAAATATGAACCCATACAGAATGAGACACAAATTGCTGGAGTAACTCAGCAGGTCAGGCAGCATCCCTGGAGAACATGGATAGGTGACGTTTCAGGTCGAGTCCTGATCTGAAACATCACCTATCAGTATTCTCCAGGAATGCTGCCAGACCCATTGAGTTACTCCAGCACTTTATTTTTTTATTTTTAGAATTAAGCATCTGCAGTTCCTTGTTTCTATAGAATGAATGTGTTGTAAAAGTCTTTCTGTTCCACCCCGATAGTGTTCCTTAATTCCTGCTTTAGAAAAGCAGGATGGACAATCAGAGGTGGACTGGATCCAAAAAGGAATAGTTTCTTTGGTTTGCAATAAGAAAAAAAATGATATTGATAATATCACACTGTCAGATCATTTATGGGCACACTTAGAAATTGTGGTTAATACATTAGCATGCATGGAGGATTGGTGATGTTTCAGAGAACAGAGTTTGACGAATGTTTTCCTTTTCATGTTGATAGATGAATTGATGACAATTGTAATCATGCATAACCTTCTTTGACTGGAGAACGAACAAAGAAAAGCTTTTCACCTCGGTACATGTGACAATACTAAACTAAATAAACTAAACTAGGTGATCACCACAGAGGATACAACTCAACCTCTCATTGTTATTTTTTTGGAATTCCTGCCTCAGAAAGCCATTGATGGTCAACCATCTTGTATGTTCAGTGTAAGAGGATTCAAGTATATCCGTAAAGTTTCCATGATGAATCTCTGTTCTCCGATCTCTCAATGCAGAGAAGGAGGACATGAGGGGATTGAGCTCCTCCTGGCCTTGCACTGGGAGCACAATGACCCGAGTCACCACCATCTACGTGCCCACCAGCCCTGTCAGCCACTTCTTACCCCAACTGTGTGATTTCTTCATTGGCCTCATTAGCCAGACCTGAGCCCACAAAACTGGAGTGGATATAAGTTGGCATCGATCATGGAGTACTTAAGAAAAGTAATTCAAGAGTAGAGTTTTGGATATCAATTAAATAAAGCAATATCGAGATCTGTTTGGTAGGTAGCCTGATCTGCAGGATCACACATTATATGATTGAATGGTTTGATACAAGGTCAACTCCTGCTTCTTATACAGTACCTTAAATTGATTTCAACATAGGCAATTGTCAGTTCATCCACTTTCATTCTTAAATGGATAAAACATAGAAAGTGTCTAAAACTCTAAATGATGATAAGCACAGGGAAAATTGCAGAGATACAGGTAAGTAGAGAGATTCCTCCCCATTTCCATGACACATTCCATCAAACTAATTTTGTATTCAATTGACCTTTTTATAGACTTTTAGTCTTTTCGAGATACAGCACGGAAACAGGCCCATAGGATGCCGGGTCGGTGCCGACCAGCGATCACCCTGTACACTACCACTATCCTACACACTAGGGACTATTTACAATTTTACCAAAGTCAATTAACCTACAGGCTTGTACGTCTTTGGAGTGTGGGAGGAAACTGGAGCATCCGGATAAAAACCCATGTGGTCACAGGGAGAACATACAATCTCCATACAGACATCACCCGTAGTCAGGATCGAACCTGGGTCTCTGGTGCTGTAAGGCTGTAGCTCTACCGCTATACCAATGTGCCACTGTGGAATTGGCCATCCAAGAATAAGATTAAAACGGGGGGTGGGGGGGGGGGGCAATAATAGAATGACATTATTGATCCAAATCCAGTGTCTTTTGAACATGTTATCTCCAAAGGTTATATTCAAAAGACAACAGAGGTGCATTAGATGGATTAACACTAAAGATTTGAGAATAGAAGCAGGGAGGTTCTACTGCAGTTGTACAGGGTCTTGGTGAGACCACACCTGGAGTATTGCGTACAGTTTTGGTCTCCAAATCTGAGGAAATACATTCTTGCCATAGAGGGAGTACAGAGAAGGTTCACCAGATTGATTCCTGGGATGTCAGGACTTTCATATGAAGAAAGGCTGGATAGACTCAGCTTGTACTCGCTAGAATTTAGAAGATTGAGGGGGGATCTTATAGAAACTTACAAAATTCTTATGGGGTTTGACAGGCTAGATGCAGGAAGATTGTTCCCGATGTTGGGGAAGTCCAGGACAAGGGGTCACAGTTTAAGGATTAAGGGGAAATCCTTTAGGACCGAGATGAGAAAAACATTTTTCACACAGAGAGTGGTGAATCTCTAGAACTCTCTGCCACAGAAGGTAGTTGAGGCCAGTTCATTGGCTATATTTAAGAGGGAGTTAGATGTGGCCCTTGTGGCTAAAGGGATCAGGGGGTATGGAGAGAAGGCAGGTACAGGATACTGTGTTGGATGATCAGCCATGATCATATTGAATGGCGGTGCAGGCTCGAAGGGCCGAATGGTCTACTCCTGCACCTATTTTCTATGTTCTATGTTTCTATGTTTAAAGCTTTAGAAGCAGATAACTTTGAGCAATTATAAGTTGGTCAGGCATTTGGACGTATTGGAAGGTAAAGATATTTCTGTTGCACTGGCAGAACTCACTTGGATGGTTCCCTTTGCTGACGGTC
Source organism: Malacoraja senta (assembly GCA_038087875.1). Taxonomy (NCBI): domain Eukaryota; kingdom Metazoa; phylum Chordata; class Chondrichthyes; order Rajiformes; family Rajidae; genus Malacoraja; species Malacoraja senta. The sequence continues at coordinate 49,914,638 of CM075978.1, forward strand.
ACCTCCTGTAAATGTTCAGAGAGAAAAGCCCAGCAGAAGCCATGGGATGGTGGGTTTGATTATAAACAGGAGGCAGCGAGATGTAAGAATGATATCAGAGCTCGCAGATAGAAGCTGTCGAAAAAGGTAGAGTAATTCCAGAAAAATAATCAGTTAGCTAAGGTCGTTTGCTTCCCTATCACGTTTGCCAAGAAGTAATACTGAATGATGAAAATATAATTTGTTTTGACTGATGCTATTTGTATTCACTTGCTATTGACAAAATAAGGCAGCTTAATGATGTGTATTAGTGTCTACCGCACTAAACTGCTTCTTAGTCCACCTACTGAAAGACTGGGAAAAATCACACATAGGAACAGGGTCTAAAATCACACTACACATCCAGAACCCTGTGGGTCCCTTCTGTTACACTTAAGATAGACACAAAATGCTGGAGTAACTCAGCAGGTCAGGCAGCATCTCTGGAGAAAAGGAATAGGTGAGATCCTTCGGCAGACTGAGAGTAAAGGGAGAGAAAACGAGAGGTATGTAAAGGTACAGAATAAATAAAGTAAAGTAAGTTTATTTATATAGCACTTTTCAATCAAATCACTGAAGCCAAAGTGCTTTACAGAGAGAATTATCCATATAAATGAAAAATAAAAAAGGTAGAATAAAAATTTTAAAAAAAAGACAGGACACACAATTAGAGATTCAACACGAACATCCCCCCCACAGCAGAGTCGACACTCTCCACTGTGAGGGAAAGGCACCAAAATGTCCAGTCCTCCTCCTAGTCCACCCGAAGTCGGGGCCAGTTTGAGGCCTCCGCAGCCAGTCGGAGGCCTCAAACTGCCTGCACCGATGACCCAGGAAAGGTGGAGCCCACAATGGTCCATTGTTGGCTGTGGAAGAGGTGATAACGATGGGACACGAACAGTGAAACAAGCAGGATATATCCCTTTCACTGTTCATAACCCTTCGATTGGGGGAGGTCAGTACTATGATGGGGCAGCCAGTGTTTACCATCCACTGCAACCTCCTTTGTTCCTGGGCATTTGCCACAATGCAACCTGTCATTGTGCTCTTTACCGTACTTTTGTTGAAGTTTGATAGAGTATTCGTTGACACACCAAATTTGCTTAATACTTTAAGGAAGTAGAGGCACTGATGGGCTTTCTTTATGTTAGGTTCAATGTGGTGATACTCTACTGGACTGTTTCTAAGGAAATTAATTTTACTATGTTAACAATTAACATATGTGACAATAAAAAGCACTATTACTCTATTATGTGCTGGGCCTAAGACAGATCTTCAGAAATGTGTACGCCCACTGTTTGACTCTCTTCACCGCCAACCGGTTACGGATCCTTAGGTATCTTCTTCTAAAGTCAACTGGACCAAGATCAGAGGGGGCCGGAGAGAATATTAGAACGAGGGAAACAAAATATTAGAAGGCCGGAGGAGCAGAGGTGGGGAGATGACCACAGGGAGTTGGTTGGTGAAGATGTTAGAAAGGGCTGGAAGCAGATCAGAATAGGATAGGGAAAGATTGAAATGGGATGGGGGAGAAGATGTGGGTGCAGGGAATTAGTTTGGACCAGGGCAGAAATCAGATAAGGGATGGGTAAGAATGCTTGAGGAGGGGTCATGGGAAGGAAGTCAGGAAGTTCAGGGAGATTATCTAGGGGTATTGGGAGCGTAATGATCACTGGATGGGGAGTAAGTTGGAGCTTGCTGAAAGGAAAAGGGAGATATCTAACAACATTTAGCTCATTAATTTCCCATTAATTGCGCATTAATAAACAATGAATGCCATTACACGCTGTTATTTTGACAGTAGAATTTGGACCCATTGAGACTGCCACTGTCACTAACAGTACATGCTGCCTTGAAATCCCTTTACTTGCTTAGGATTCTGTCTATATTATGTGATGGGTACGCAAGGCTGGGAAGCAAGTGCCTGGATCTCTTTAGATGCTGCAGATTGATGAGAGCAGATGTTAGACTGATAGATCTGATTACCAATTGCCTTCAAAGCTTCCTTTTACATGTTAAGATATGACCTTGCATTTAAAAGGAAACAGCCACTTATTTTACCATTGTATCATACTGATTGCAATGGAACTTTATTTTGGTGCCTACAGTAATTGCAAAGCTCACATGCCTGCAAGAATGGGGCAGGAAGATGTGATTGCTCAGGCAGGAACTCTGGTAACACAACATATTTGTTAGAGCTGGCCATTCGCCAGATCTGGCGGACAAATGTCGATCGATAGGAAAGTAGACAGTGATAGGACATCTGTGTGAGTACGACGGTGATTGTTTAGGCGTGGAGAGGTGGTGTTGGTATGAAGGGATGATACAAAACCTATTCCTTCTGACATTGATTAGCTTCCTCATCTCCACAAGACTAGGTGGAGAGTTCCCCAGTACTCTGCCTTCAAAACATGACTGATTATTTATTGAGACATTCACATCCAGCGCAGTATGGTGCCCTTTGACACATAGCCAGCCTACAGTAGATGCATTTTTCTTAGAGCCACCTGCTAGAGAAAGGAATAGGATTCAATTTGGTCTGGACAGCACTATGTGCTGTAAAACATTCTTCTACACAATTTATTATAACAATCCTTCTAACGATGCCTTCTATCGCTGGCAGACCTGGTCAAAATCAATGTCGGAGGTAATAACAATCTGTTGTTTATGTTTAGTTTGGTTTGAGATACAGCGCGGAAACAGGCCCTTCAACCCACCCGAGTCCACGGCGACCAGCGATCTCCATACACTATCACTATCCTACACACTAGGGACAATTTACAATTTTTACCAAAGCCATATAACCTGCAAACCCATACGTCTTTGGAGTATGGGAGGAAATCAGAGCTCCCGGTGGTAACCCATGCGGTCACAGGGAGAATGTACAAACTCAGTACAGATAGCACCCGTAGTCAGGATCAAATCCGGGTCTCTGGCGGTGTAAGGCAGCAACCCTCATACTGTGCCGCTGTGCCACTTTTAAGTTTAGAGATACAGCATGGAAACAGGCCCTTCAGCCCACCGAGTCCATGCTGACCATCGTTCACCTGTTCACATTAGTTCTATGTTTACCCTCTTTCCCATCCACTCCAAGCACACTATGGACACTTCTACAATTTACAGAGGCCAGTTAACCTACAATTCCACCTGATATTGAGATGTCAACCTTGCCTGGGCATCATTGACATGCAGAGAGTAGAAACACACACGGTGAGACACACGGGGCCTCCTTCCCCCTTTTGTCATGGGGTAGACTGAGACTGACTCCCTTCCCCCCATAATCTTTGCACATCCCCACTTGCCACTTGTCACTTTAATTTCATGTTTCATGTATTTTGTGTTTTTATGACTGTTGGCACATCAATTTCCCTCCTTGGATAAATAAAGTTGTATTGTATCGTATCGAACAGCAGTGTCCTTTTCTGACATGTGGTCATTATTACTGCTGCACTGATTATGGGGGCCAGGTTTAAAGAAGTCTGACTTCATCATATTAATCTGAACTAAATTCATTCCCAAAGCAGCAATTCAGATATTTTGCTTTCAACAATATTTTGTTTTTCTTATTTTTCATATGATGTGGCCTCTATGACTGTAAAGTCACTGCATCTCGTCACAACATTCATTTTATTTACGTTACAGTCTGTGCATGCTCATACAGATGCAGTCTAAGAAATGAAACATGAATACTAATAAAGGCATGGTTCAAGAAATTGATTTTCTTTGAAAAAAATGTCAAAATAAAACTTCTGTATTCCATTTAAAGGGGATGTATAGTCTGGATGTAATCCAATCGCATTAAATGTTGTACCCGTTATCATTTACCTGTGCACCGTGGACGGCTTGATTGTATTCATGTATAGGCTTTTCTCTGACTGATAACTTGCAAACAAAAGGTTTTTTGTGTATCTCGATACACATGGCAATAATAAACTGAATTAAACCAAACTAAACTGAACCAAACTAATCTCAACTCAACTCAAAGATAGTCACAAAATGCTGGAGTAACTCAGCGGGACAGGCAGTATCTCTGGAGAGAAGGAATGGGTGATGTTTCAGGTCGAGACCCTTCAACTCAACTCAAATCAACTAAAGATAAAGACTTAAAGGTTGTCTCCTTCTGGGAAGTCAACCTTATTTGATGTTTTAGAAAGATTCTGTGCTGTGCCCCCACAAAGTATCGGATGAATCCCAGACTCAATTGAAGCATTGCTGAGTTGTATAACCTGTCAGCAGTATTTAGTGCTCCGCTAACTGTACTTCTGAGTGTTCGATCTAGAGCTGATCCCCAGTATCTGAAGGAGATTTCCAAGCTCTGAAGACAATATAGGAACAACCTAGAGCAGCAAAAGGACATTTACAATTTTCCAGTCCTTCCTGTGAGGAAGGACTGGAAAATGTAGGTATTATCGGTCATGAACAGACCATAGTAAAGACGATAAATATTACAGCAAGCAGGAAAGAATTCCGACTGATGTAGTTACAAGGAATTGCAGATGCTGGTTTACCAACAACAACACATAGAGCTAGAGGAACTCAGTGGGTCAGGCAGCAGTCAAAGGATACACCAGGATATAGATGGGTTACAGATATGATGAAGAAATGGCAGATGCAGTTTAATCTGAGCAAGGGTGAGGTGTTGCACTTTGGGAGGTAGAATGTCAGGGGAATGTATGCTGTTAATGACAAAACCTGAACAGCACTGATGTACAGGGGGATCTTAAGGTCCAGGTTCATAGCTCCCAGAAAGTGGCAACACAAGGAGATGGAGTGGTAAAGAAGACATTTAGTATGCTTGCCTTCATTAGTTGTGACATTGAGTACAAGAGTTAGAAAGTATGTTGCAGTTTCATAGGCTGCATGTGGAGTATTGTGTGCAGTTCAGGTTTCCCCTTTATAGGAAGGACGTGGAGGTTTTGGAAAAGGTGCAGATGAGGTTTTCCAGAATGCTGCCTGGATTAGACTACAGTAGCTATAAGGAGAGGTTGGCCAAACTTGGGTTGAATTATGAGAAGCATAGATAAGATAGACAATCAAAGACAAGAGGGGGAAAAAAGACACAAAGTGCTGGAGTAACTCAGCGTGTCAGGCAGCATCCCTGAAGAACATGGATAGGTGACGTTTTGGGTCGGGCCCTTCTTCAGTCTTGAGGGCATAGCTTTAAGGTGAGAAAGGGAAAGTTTACAGGAGATGTGCGGGGCAGGTGTTTTACACAGAAAGGGTGCCTGGAATCCATTGCAAGGGTGGCTGGTGGAAGCAATGCATTTGTGATGCTTAAGGGGCTTTTAGATAGGCACACAGATATGCAGGAAATGGATCACATGCAGGCAGAGGGGATTAGTTTAACTTAGCATCTTGTTCAGCACATACTTTGTGGGCCGAAGGGCTTGTTCCTGTGCTGCACTGTTTTATGTTCTATTGCCTAACAGGAATATCCAAACCTTATTTCAACTTAAATAGGTTTAGAGCAGCAAAAGGACATTTACAATTTGAGATTGATGGGACACAAGTATTCATAATGTGGAATAGGCCCCTGCTAAAGTCAAAAAGTTTAGCATTATTTATTTAAATGATGGCATTTCATACCATTCATTCAATAATTCTGTCATTCATATAATTGCCCATATTCATTTCCACCCACTATCATACAATTAAAACCAATTTTCAGGAAACTGCCACTTTTAATTTGATATTTGGTGAAAATAATTTTGCTTGCATTCATTATATTTTCCAAGCAGAAATGATTGCAAAAGTAGTGGTTAAACTTCACAGCATTGGTGAGAACACACCATGGATAAGTGATGATTCGGGTCGCGACTCTTCTTCAGAAGAAAGTCTGAAGAAGGGTCCCGACCTGAAATGTCACCTATCCGCGCTCTCCAGGGATCCTGCCTGACCCGCTGAGTTACTCCAGCACTTTGCGTCTTTTGTTGATGAGGAGAGAAATGGATCTATCCGATAAGGGGGGTGGGGGGAAGGGGTTCACCTGTGCCTGAAGTGGGCTCAGGTGGAATAAGCATGGTTTGCACTTATATACGTTGCCTTTCATGAGCTCAGGACAATCCACATGGTTTATAGCCAGACACATGTTTTTGTGTGGTCAGCATTGTAACCTTGCAGCCAATGTGCCCACATTGAGATCTCCAAACAGCTGTGTGATAATGGCCAGATAATCGGATAGAGTTATGTTGATGAAGGGATAAACATTGGCCAGGACACAAGAGATAACTGCCTGGCTCATCTTCAGACAAGCAGGCAGATAGAAGCAGAGCGTAATGTCTTATCAGCAAGATGGGTCCTCCTTCAGTGCAGCCCTTCCTCAGTAGTGCATCATCTTCTGTTATGTGTACCTTCGGGGTGGGACTCGAACTCGATACTCTTGACTCGGAAGAGAATGCAACCAGTGGAGAGAAGCTACCTGTCCCGCTGAGTTACTCCAGCTTTTTGTGTCTCTCTTCGGTTTAAACCAGCATCTGCAGTTCATACACAGACAAACACACACACATACCACATATATACACACACGCGCGCACGCACGCACGCACGCACGCACGCACGCACGCACGCACGCACGCACACACACACACACACACACACACACACACACACACACACACACACACACACACACTAGACCAAGTGCAGACCCGTTGGGTATGGTCCCCGAACGTGCTTCAGACCCCGGGGTCTGGTTCCCGAACGTGCTTCAGCGTCTTGACAGCGTAGACAGCGTCTGGACGGCCGTTTGCAGCGTCTCGACGTCGTACGCAGCGTCTTGATGGCGTACGCCCAAGGTAGGCGGCGTACGCCGTCAAGACGCTGCGTAGGACGTCGAGACGCTGCGTACAGCTGTCGAGACGCTGCGTACGCCCTCAATGGGGCTGCGGGCCAAAAGGCCGTTGACGCACCGGCTCTGTCACGCTGGCTGAAGGCAAAGATGGGCCGCTGCTTTTCGGCGTCCTCGGACAGAGGACTGCGAAAAGCAGAGGGGGAAGAGCCGATGTTAGGCTTGAGCCAGCGTGAGAGAGCCGGCCTGGGGGGGGGGGGGGGTGGGGGTGGTAGTGGAGGAGAGGCGGGCAGCAGCAGCGAAAATGGACAGCGAAAGAATTAAAATGTGGGCATTTTTGGAGCAGAGCCAGGCGGCAGCAGCCGTTATGGTGGCTGGCCAGCAGGAGGCGACAAAATGAGTGATTGGGGGGGGCGGTGGATTTTATTTTAAAATGTGTACATAAAAATGTCTAAATCTAATAAGGAGTGTATTAGGGTATGTAAAAGTGTAATGTCTAGCGAAATGGAAAAAAATCTCGGAGTTTTCGCGTGTGGTTTTGGCGGACCAAGGAATCAAAGGCCAAATCTGACACACAAACACACACAAACACACACAAACACACACAAACACACACAAACACGCACGCACGCGCACGCACGCGCACGCACACACACACACACACACACACACACACACACACACACACACACACACACACACACACACACACACACACAGTTTTAAAAGTATATGTATATATATATACTTTTAAAACTCTGTGTGTGTGTGTGTATATGTTATTGAACTTTTTTGCGTGTATATGGTACATATATATATATATAACTATACACATATATAAGTGTATATATATATATATATATAGACACTAAGTGTCTAATACACACATATATAAGTGTATATATATACACTTATATATGTGTATAGATATATATATATATGTATCATATACACGCAAAAAAGTTCAATAACATATACATATTGAATTGAATTGAGTAAATGTTATTTGCCAAGTATCTATACATAGAAGGAATTTGCCTTCTATGTATACATACTTTCAGGAGTTTTCAGGCTCCTATACCTTCTTCCTGATGGATGGAGTGAAACGAGAGTGTGTCCAGAATGATGTGGGTCTCTGACCCCCAACTCCTCCCTGCCCCTCCCCCTTAATTTATTTGTTTTCCTCACCTGTAAAAGTCCATCGGCTCCCAGTCACCATTTGTTTTCCCTACAATATCAAGGCATGCAACAGGCAATAAACAGCTTGGAAAGCAACTTAGATCATGACGAATGGACAAGTGTGAACATCTGTTACGGAGGTCCAGAATATATTTTAAATGAGCTCGGTTTGAATGGCGTGAGCGGAGGCAAGTTCATTGCTATGAAGCCCTGTGCCAAGGCAGCAGTAAGAATGGCACATCCGGACAGCAGGAGGGATTACCAAATGCAAAAGCAGCCCTAAGCCAGTGTCATTTATTTTAAGGGTATGACTTTTGAAAAATGTTGATAGAAGTCTGGGAACAGGTGGAAATGCTTGGCCTTTCATTCCGAGCTTCTCTGACTTGGACCATGTTACAAGTGTAGAAAATATACCTTGACAAACATAACAACACTTTACGAAAGTCTGAGGAAGGGTCTCGACCCGAAGCGTCACATTCCTTCTCTCCAGAGATGCTGCCTGACCTGCTGAGTTACTCCAGCATTTTGTGTCTATCTTCGATGTAAACCAGCATCTGGATTTCCTTTCCTGCACTTTGGCCTGCAACTATAAATGTGACTCCTCTTGTTGTTTTTTCATTAGGTGACGGTTATGTGCTGTTTATTACAGGTTTCAGTTGAGTTTCAGTTTAGTTTATTGTCACGTGTACCGAGGTACAGTGAAAAGCTTATGTTGACTGCTAACCAGTCAGTGGAAAGACAATACATGATTACAATCGAACCACTTACTGTGTATAGATACATGATAAGGGAATAGCGTTTAGTGCAAGGTAAAGCTGCTGGTCAGATCTTGTTGTCAGATGTTCTTTGTTTATCCTTTGATTTAGTTTAGCGACACAGTGCAGAAACAGGCCCTTTGGCCCATCGAGTCTGCACTGACCAGTGATCCTAACACTATCCCACATATTAGGGATGATTCATAATTTTTTACTGAAGACAATTAACGTACAAACCTCTATGTCTTTGGAGTGTGGGAGGAAACAGGAGCAATCCAGAAAACCCACGCGGTCACAGGGAGAACGTAAAACTCCGTACAGACAGCACCTGTAAAAGCAATTTCTCAAATTTCCAATGTCCAACTTTTAATTGCCATTACTACTCGGGGATGTAGAAGTGATATAGCTTACACACTAGCCGATAGTAAGAACAAATCTTCCAGTCGTTGTTTCTTGATTAATTGGTCTTTTATTGAAGTAGTATAAAACAAAGAAATAATTCATAGAACTTTTCGTTCTTACTAACTGTTTCATCCATGTCGTGTAGAGTCGTGTGAGAGTGTGGCGTCTTGTGTGAGAGTGGTAAAAAACTGTTGTCTCAACCATCCCTCGAGGCTAAACTGACTCCCAATCTCTGTGGCTACACTAGCCTCCTCAGATGTAGACACTTCTACGTATCAAATCCCACCCACAAGCATACCAAAAGAACAAAAACTAGAAATATCTAGACATGGCTATAATATACTAACAAGCATAAATGGCTCCTACAGCACCCATAGTCAGAATCGAACCCGGGTCTCTGGCGCTGTAAGACAGCAAATCTCCCACTGCGCCACCGTGCCTCTTTGTTTTGCACTGGCTGTGATTTCCCATGCCTATATGTTTGTCAGCCTTTGATTATTCCATCCATTAAACTGACGGGGCCAACATCTCAGCCTGGCTAACCACGTAAGCAGAGAATCCCAGCTACCCAGTCCAACAGGAGCATTAACAATGCCCCATCTTGGACCTTTGCCAGAATCATACACCAGCAGAAGTTTCTGAACTGTATGAGTCCATGATTCTAAGTGTTCAGATGCAGGAAAAAGGAAAGTTCACTGAGTGATTTGAAATGAAAGAAAACAATACAGTTCCAACAGTTAGACAAACAAAGCTTGTGAATTACTCCACCCATCTGCAATCAACCCCTTCCCCTCCACACCTGTATTCACCTGTCCCTTTTCCCCAGGGTGGAAATGTCCAACATTAGAGGGCACAGCTAAAAGGTGAAAGAGGGAAAGTTTAATGGAGATGTGGGAGGTAGGTTTTTTACGCAGAGAGTAGTGGAGGCCTGGTACGCATTGCCAGGGTTGGCAAGCCAGGCAAAAGGTATCGAAGTGTGTAAAAAACCACCACCAGATTCAGGGACAGTTTCTTCCCATCTGTTATCAGGCAACTGAATCATCCTACCACAACCAGAGAGCAATGCCGTACTACTATCTACCTCTTTGATGTCCCTCGGACTATCCTTGACCAGAGTTTGCTGGCTTTACCTTACACTAAACGTTATTCCCTTATTGTGTATCTAAACTCTGTCTATACACCGTCACCCATTCCTTCTCTCCAGAGATGCTGCCTGTCCTGCTGAGTTACTCCAGCTTTTTGTGTCTATCTTCGGGTTAAACCAGCATCTGCAGTTCCTTCCTACACATCTATACACTGTAAATTGATTGATTGTGATGATGTATTGTCTTTCTGCTGACTGGTTAGCATGCAACAAAAAGCGTGTCACTATTCACGTGACAATAAACTAAACTGAAAACTGAACTAGGGGAGGCAGATATGATAGTGGCGCTTAAGCGGCTGTTAGCGGCTGTTGGAGGCGCCCCCCGGACACAAGGCAGTTGGGCGAGGAGAGGGATGTCGGTTTGCGTCCTCTCCCTCCCCATGCACTGCCACCTCCTCCTTCTCCTCCTCCCATGGTCACCGACATACTCCACCTTGGAAGATGTGGGCGACTGCGGGTGAGGTGGAGGAGGTGGCAGCGGCAGAATGGAAAAAAGCAATGGCCGACAGGCAGAAGCAGCGGCTGATGAGAGGGGAGGGAGCCCCATGGTGACGGAGTGCAACCTGTTGGTAGCCCAAGGAAAGCGCAGTCCCGAGGGGCTACAACATGAACCGCAACAACAGCCACGTCAACCGATGAAGAAGCACTCTCTGGTGCAGAGCAGTGGTATCGGTGTCTAGTTTTAAGGTGAAACGACAAAAAGTGCTGGAGTAACTCAGCAGACTGAATCAATCTGAAGAGTTCCAACATCACCTATCCATGTTCTCCAAAGATGTTGCCTGACCTTTTGAGTCCCTCTATTACTTTGTGTTGTTTTGTGTATTAACCAGCATCTGCAGTTCTTTGTTTCTACAACTTGCAATGATAATCCCTTACTCGGTTATAGAGGATAATCAGCAACAACGGACACCACTCCACCCCCCCCGGTCCGTAATAACCAGGGTTTACTGTATTGAGAACAAGATAAATTGTGGATTATAATGAAGGGATATCACAGCTGGTGATTAGTATACACATGTGTTAGCGTATTTCAAAACATAACATATCTTGCTTGTATATACCTTCTTGTACAAGATTTTGTGTTAGAAAAAAATGTGGCATAATTTCTTCAGGTTATATGTGGCATGTGTGCTATCCCTCCTTCCTTCACGTCAGACTTGGCAGAATGTTTTCATGTTATATGTGGCATCGTTTCTTGTGTTATACGTGGCGCCATATCCTCGATGGTAACATGTGGCATTGTTTCTTCGTGTGTCATACGTGTCATGTGTGACGTCGTTTCTTCACATGTCATCTGCGGCATGTGGTAGATTTTTGAATCGTCACTGAGTGGAGACCTGATACACGGAGAGGAATGTAGCATTGCATATTCTATCTGGGTGGGCTTTCACCACTGGGACATGCGGGAGGTCATTTGGAGTACAGCCTGCTGTGATACACTGGACCTCTGCCTGAGCTCACGGTGCTTGTGGATACTGTTCAGCACAGGCCCTAGGTATATCTGGTGAACATCCATTGGTTGTCCTCACCCACTGCTTTGAGGGGCTCAGCAGTTCCTAGTACAGTGTTGTTATAATGTTACATTATTTAGACGTTAGAGTTTAGAGATACAGCGCGGAAACATCCCTTCAGCCCACCAATTCCGCCACATTAACACTACCCTACACACGAGGGACAATTTACAATTTTACCGAAGCCAGTTAACCTACAAACCTGTGCGTCTTTGGAGTGTGAGAGGAAACTAGAGCACCACGAATAAACCCACGCAGTCACGGGGAGAACATACAGACTCTGTAGAGACAGCACCCGTAGTCAGGATCGAACCCAGGTCTCTGGCGCTGTAATGTAGCAGCTGTACTGCTGCACCACTGTGCCACCCCTTATTGTCGTGCCCTGTTACAGTATTTCATGCTGTGTGCATATCTTCATGGGTGCTGCTTATACCTCTGAGAATTGTAGATAGAACATAGAACATTACAGCACAGGAACGACCCTTCGGCCCACAATGTTTGTGCCAAACGTGATGTCAAGTTAAACTGATCTCATCTACCTGTACATGTTCCATATCCCTATCTTAGAGTAAAGGGTAGGCCGTTTAAGACTGAGGTGAGAAAAAACATTTTCACCCAGAGAGTTGTGAATTTGTGGAATTCCCTGCCACAGAGGGCAGTGGAGGCCAAAACACTGGATGGATTTAAGAGAGAGTTAGATAGAGCTCTAGAGGCTAGTGGAATCAAGGGATATGGGGAGAAGGCAGGCACGGGTTATTGATTGGGGACGATCAGCCATTATCACAATGAATGGCAGTGCTGGCTCGAAGGGCCGAATGGCCTCCTCCTGCACATATTTTCTAGGTTTCTATGTTTCTATGTATACTCTCTTCATGTGCCTATCTAAAAGCCACTATCATATCTGGCAATAGAGCAAGCAGTTATGTTTCCGCCGTGCTCAGTGCTGTGGCATCAGCTCCCCACATGTCCTATGCCAAAAAGTGAAGCCCTAAAAGATTCATTAAAAATACCAGGCATTGCATATGATACCTATGTGGCCCAGTGCACAGCCAGAAACAGTGGAAGGACATGTGGACCATAGGCTGCTCAAGAGCTTCAGGATGATAGTCCTTGTAGATGCAGACTGGTACAAGGAAAGACACTGCCAGCACTGCATGTACCTGGCCCTGACACAGCCCTATACAGTTCAGTTTAGTTTATTGTCACGTATATCGAGGTACAGTGAAAAGCTTTCTGTTGCGTGCTAAGCAGTCAGCAGAAAAACAATACATGATTACAATCAATCCATTTATGGTGCATAGATACATGATAAGGGAATAACGTTTAGTGCAGGTCTTAGTCAGGTCGGGGGGAGTTCACTCCGCCATGGGTACCATGTAATCCCATGCTACCTGCTCCATGGTCGGATAGTCAGCGACTAAACCGTCTCCCCCACCTGGCTTGCCTGGTGATGAGAGGGCTGTTGACCCCCAGCAGGACCAAAAACAAGACCTCTCATGGGACGGATGAGCTTCTGGCCATCCACACTTCAGTAGAAGTAGTACATAACTTTGTAAGGAATGATGATAAAGCGCGTGCGCACACACACACACGCACGCACGCACGCACGCACGCACGCACGCACGCGCGCGCACACACACACACACACACACACACACACACACACACACACACACGACATGCAGTGCCTTATATCTCTACAGTCACTGGAAGGATGTATGGCACTGGAGACGTTACAGAGAAGATTTTAGGGGGTTGTCAGACCTGGAGCATTACAGAGTCTGAGGAGAAGCGGGCAACACTAGGGTTGTTTTCCTTAGAACCAAGGAGTGAGGGGAGATTTATTTGGCCTGCTTAAAATTATGAGAGACTTGGAGAGGATAAACAGAAATAATTCATTTCCCGAAGAGGTGTGGTCATTAGCGAGGGTTCATAGGTATCAGTTAATTGGTAAAAAGCTTTAGAGGGGATTTGAAAAAATAATAATTTCATTCTGAGTGCCAGGAGCTCACAGCCCAAAGAAATGGTGGAGAGAGAGTTCCTCTCCGTATGTTTGAAGCATTTGAACTGCCGGAACCAATAGGGTAATGGATCCAGGACAAGGAGGTGGGTTAACGCAGTGTTCATTCTTGGTTAGCATGAACCTGATGGGCTGAATGACCTCTAATGCAAAATGGCTCTAATTTCTATACCACTATGGCCGCTATCTACTCTGATTTTTAGCCAGTTTGTGAGGAGAATAAGCTATTCCTGTTTCCCGCATTACCATTTGACAACGTCCTCTGCATACAAACTTGGCACCATTCCGATACTTCTGAGTTCCTGCACTCCTCTTTAACTGCTCACATGTTGCTGTCCTTTACACCAAGTCTAATCTCCAAGCCTCCTTAATAGTCAGCAATGAATGGTATGAATTCCTGCATCAATTGCCATAGGATACCTTCAGTCAGAAGTCCTCCCATTTCCTGTAATGCATCTCCTGCCTTTCCACTCAACATTTTGTGTTGTGCTCAATCTGTTTGTATTTATCCATAAACTCTTGGGCAGTCTTCTCTGCTGGAAGCTGTTAACACTCTAAACATTTTTTGGAAGATCGGGGCAGTGGTTGATTCGTCTATGAATAATTATTACATCATTATGAGCAGCCTTTTGATTTATGGAAAATGAGAGGAAGGACCTTCACAGATGAAAACACATCTTTAAGCCTGTGAAATGATTGCTAGGCTAAAGAGAAACTATTTCCCCAGAGAAAGAGGTCGGACCTTGAGATTGGAACCCATTAGATTTGAGGTCAGGAAGCATTTCTTCAGGCTGAGGAAGAATGTCAGAAATGATGGAACTCTCTTCTCTCAAAAAATAAGAGGCTAGAAGTTAAAAGGGAAGTTCAAAAGTGAAATTGTCAACTGATGGTATGATGGTGGTGTTAAGATACACCTCAAACTTGAGTTGCTTAAATACAGTTGAAGGGATGAATGGCCTCGTGTCCATTAGAGCGATAGAGTTGCTGCCTTACAGCGCCAGAGACCCAGGTTCGATCCTGACTACGGGTGCTGTCTGTATGGAGTTCGCACGTCCCCCTCGTGATCGCGTGGGTTTTCTCCGGGTTCCTCCCACACTCCAATGATGTACAGGGTTGTAAGTTAACTGGCTTCTGTAAATAGTCCCCAGTGTGCAGGATAGAAGTAGCGTATGGGTGATTGTTGGTCGGCATGGACTCGGTGGACCAAAGGGCCTGTTTCCATGCTGCATCTCAAACCTAAAAGCAAGTGGGGCTGGGGTGGAGTGAAAGGGCAGTAATGAAAGGCCACTGTTGATGCTGTTCTGACTGTTAGGTGTTGGCAGAACTTCCGCGACTCACTGAGGACATCCCCAGAGCTTCGTGTTGAGTCTATTAATAGTGACAGGGGATTAAGGAGATACTTGATAACATGTAGCAGTTGAATGGAAAAGTCCCGGTGGAGTATTACGAGTTAGAAGAATGAGTAGCTGCACAGCCAGTCACTGATCCTTCCATTAGTGCATGGAGCTTTCATACGCTGATGTTATTTAACTGCTTTTGTACCAAGTATTGAATACAGCCAGCTGCATCACCGAGGCGATGTAACAGGACTCACAATGCACCGACCACTCAGGGTGGCACAGTAGCGCAGGGGCAGAGTTGCAGCCTCAGAATGCCAGAGACCCGGGTTCGAACCTGACTACGGGTGCTGTCGGTACAGAGTTTTTACCTTCTCCCCATGATTGTGTGTGTTTTCTCTGGGTGTTCCGGTTTCCTCCCACATTCCAAAGACATACAGGTTTGTAAGTTAATTGGCTTCGGTGAAAATTGTAAATTGTCCTTGGTGTGCAGCATAGTGCTAGTGTACGGGGGTGATAGCTAGACCAGGGCGGACTGGGTGGGCCCAAGGGCCTGTTTCCACGCTGTATCTCTAAACTAAACTAAACCCAAAGCTTGCCTCTTAATCAGAAGCAATATCCCACTGCAGTCTCTTGCCTAGTTGCATGCAGACCCCCTCTCTGGTTACTAACTACATACTTCCCTTTGCACACTGCTTTCCAGATAATTGCAATCTTATTGATCACTCAATAACCTATAAATCTTCCTTCTCAACCAGATTGATCCAGTTCCCATTTAAATTTATCTGTTGACCCTGGGTGAACTGGTGAACTCTCTTTGGAGATCATGGTGAGGGGTGGCACAGTGGCGCAGTGGTAGAGTTGCTACCTTACAGCACCAGAGACCCGGTTCGATCCTGACTATGGGTGCTGCCTGTACGGAGTTTGTACATTCTCCCCGTGACCTCATGGGTTTTCCCCGGGTGATCCAGTTTCTTTCCACACTCCAAAGACGTACAGGTTTGTAGGTCAATTGGCTTCAGTAAAAACGATTGTAACTTGTCCCTAGTGTACGTAGTACTGGTGTATGGGGCCGCGTGGACTCGGTGGGTCGAAGGGCCTGTTTCCACGCTATGTCTCAAAACTAAACTAAACTAATCTACTTAATGTACTAAAGACTCTTAGGGTAAACCACAGCATTTAAAACAAAACCATCCTTGTCACTTCAGGCCTGTTATTTTATTAGAAAGTTTAGGAGTAGTATTAATGTTTGCCCTGTATAATACTTGGATCAAGTCCACAATGTTATTGTGCCAGTGTAATCCTATTGGAAGTTTTACAAGCAATAGTGTTATGTAATGATCTATTTTAAGCCCAACAAGAGCTTTCAATGTCACTGAGGTCTTTTTATTCAGGAGCCCAAAGAGCAGCCTTTAACCTGTTGAAATTATGTCCACAACAAAAAGCCCAGTTGCTGATGTCCAGGTTGGGTTACTGGAATTGAGGCCAGGACAGTTACAGATTAAATGGTGAATCTGTTCCCGCAATTCGGAAAACCACCACTATCCTTTGCTTCCTTTCACGGAGCCGATTTTACATCTGCACCACCAATTTCCCTCTGTCCACGAGCTCCCATGTTCTTAACCTGGTTCTGGTATGGGACAGTAACAGGCCTTTTGGCCCACAATGTCCAGGCCGAACATAATGCCAAGATAAACTGATTTCATATACCTGCATATGATCCATATGCATCCATTACCTCCATTACATGTGCTTATCTATAAGCCTCTTATAGACCACTAATTAATCTGCTTCCACACCATCTCTAGCAGCATGTTCCAGGAACCCATCACCCTCTGTGTATTAAAAAACTTGTCCCGCACTTTAAACTTTACTCCTGTCACCTTAAACCTATGCCGCCTAGTCTTTGACATTACCCATCTGGGTAAAAAGTTCCTCCTGTCTACCCTATCCGTACCTCTCATAATTCTATACATTTCTATCAGGACTTCCCTCAATCTCTGGCTTTCTAGAGAAAACACTCCAAAGTTTGTCCAACCTCTCCTCGTAGCTAATGCCTTCTAATTCAGGAGACCTTCCGGCAAACATTCACCCTCTCCAAAACCTCCACATCCTTTGTGTACAGGGACAACCAGAACTGCATGCATTACTCTAAATGTGGCCAAACCAAAGTCTTTTTGAGCTGCATCATGACTGCCTGACTCATATACTCAGATGTCCCAACCAATGAAGGACAGTGAAACTCCTTATATAATACATTTAAACTTTGTGAAATGTCTTATAAAATTCCCCACTTTAGACTACTTTACTTTAGAGATACAGTGTGGAAACAGGCCCTTCGACTCACCGAGTCCGTGCCAACCATTGAATACCCCATACACCAGCACTATCCTAAACACTAGCGACAATTTATACATAGTTTACAGATGGCAATTCATCTACAAACCTTTATGGCTTTGGAGTGTGGGTGGAAACTGGAGAAAACCCACGCGCTCACAGGGAGAACATACAAGCTGTACAGACAGCACCCATAGTCAGGATTGAACGAATGTTTGAATGGCAGAGTCGATGGACTGAATGGCCTAATGCTGCTGCTATATCTTATGATCTATTATCTCAATATTTTTTAATCCTCTTACAATGTGCATGTCCCTTTTATATAGAACTGTAACATCATTCTTAACCCATCCTGCTCATACTCTTTTTTTCCTTCTCTGTTACACTGAGAACTTGGACACCGGGATTGTGAAGAAGCTATTTAGGCCCCGTGTTATGCTTGAGGATTGTCTGTGAAATCTATGCTGCAAATGGACCAGAGATAGTGATATCTTTATAATTTAGTAGCACAACAACTTGTTTTCTCATTCTGATCTCTAATCATTGGGATGTTTCTCTTTTTTTTTCTGCTTGTATAATGCCTTTGTTTAGAATCATAGGATCTAAACAGCGGCATGGTGGCATAGCGTTGGGAATTGCTGCCTTAGTGACAGAGACCTGGGTTCGGTCCTGACTACGGGTGCTGTCTGTACGGAGTTTGCACATTCTCTCTGTAACCGCGTGTGTTTTCCCCAGGTGCTCCGGGTTCCTCCCACGCTCCAAAGATGTACAGGTTTGTGGGTTAATTGGCTTCTGTAAATTGCCCCTAACGTGTAGGATGCAAAACTGAGATAACATAGATCTAGTGTACGGGTGATCGATGGTTGGCGTGGAATCGGTTGGCCGAAGGGCCTGTTTGCCCGCTGTATCTCTAAAGTATAAAGTCTAAAGCAAGTGAAAACCCTTCAACCCTCTGAGTCCATGCCAACCACCAAGCACCCGTTGGCACTAATTTTACATGAATCCCATTTTATTCTCCCCACGTTCCCATCAACTTCCCCAAAATTCCACCTCTTACCTATCAACTGGGGGAGATTTACCACAGCCCATTAATCTGTCCATCTTCATGGAATGTTGGAGGAAATCGGAGCACCTAGAGGAAACCCAATGCTCAGGAGTCTGGTGTCGGGCATGCAAAAGCATGCGCGTCGTTGCTGGTCGGACCTGACCGGGTGTAATTAGAGCTTTGATGCTGGGGAAGTTGATCTGGAGAAGGATGTTAATGTTGGTTCCCATATCCTTCCAGTGAATTTGGAGGAATTTGCAGAGACAGCGTTGTGGTATCTCTTCGATGTTTTCAAGTTTCATCGATGCTTAGGTGCCATCACTTTGACGGTGAAAATTATTGGGATCACTGCTACCCAGTGGACCATGAGGTTTATTCCAGGTTGGAGCTCTTCATCTCAAAATACTCTTTTCCTCAGATGGCCAAAGATTATGTTGATGCTCAGAGGACAGGCATCCTATGACAGACATTCCCTCTGTTCTCCCCAATCCGCCCCTACGTACAATCTGACACACGTGCTTTCTTGCTTTCCCAGATCTTCATACGTTCATAAGTCATAGGAGCAGAATTAGGCCATTCAGCCCATCGATTCTACCCCACCATTCAATCATGACTTGTCTATCTTTCCCTCTCAACCCCATTCCCCATAACCTTTGGCACCCTTACTAATCAAGAGCCTATCAATCTCCGTTGTAAAAACACCCTAAGACTTGGCCTCAACAGTGAATTCCACAGATTCACCAACCTCTGGCAAAATAAATTCCTCCTCATCTCTTTTCTAAAGGTACGTCCTTTTATTCCAAGGCTGTTCCCTCTAGTCCGCGACGCTCTCACTAATGGAAACATCCTCTCCACGTTAACTCTATCCAGGCCTTTCACTATTCGGTAAGTTTCAATGAGGTCCCCCCCCTCATCCTAAACTCCAGCGAGTGCAGGCCCAGTGCCGTCAAACACTCATCATACTCTTTGTGAGGAGACAGAGAGCATTAAGTCCAGCCTGCTTACTAATTGATCTGATATTTAATATGCTTTGGGTTTATATTTCTTTCCCAAGATTAGCCATTCAGAATTTATCCATTGGTGCTTTCTGGGAACACGACAGGTTTCAATACATTCGGAAGTCCAGAGAGGATATTTCCAGTAGAAGCTGCGGCAACAGAGCAGATTGCTAGTCCTGAGGCATTAACTCATGACCCGGATAACGTTATGCTTGGTCTGTGGAATGTATTAACTTTGTGGTGAGCTTGAGTAAAGAGGCAAACTGTAGTATTAGCAACCAGCACTTTGAATGTCCCTCATGTTCCCAACTGTATTACCTTACCTGAAAGCTCATTCCAGATACAATTTGGAAAGGTTAAAACTCATTAAACACATGCATGCAATTATTAGTCCCCTTGCTGTTAATGGCCTTAACTTGGGTTAAAATAATCCATAAATCATAACAAAAACAAAAATAATAAGCAGTGGCACTCTAACAATGAAAAGGGTGAAAAATACATTTCAGTTCAAAATAGTGTTAGTCTTTCTGTGAGATAGAGAGAGTGTATATGTGTGTGTCTGGCAGAGTGAAAGAGAGAGAGAGAGAGGGATTGTGTGTGAGAGAGAGAGAGACAGACAGACAGAGAGACAGACAGAGAGAGAGAGAGAGACAGAGACAGCAAGAGAGAGAGAGAGAGAGAAAGAGACAGAGCAGACAGAGCCAGAGAGAGAGAGAGAGAGAGACGGAGAGAGAGTGAGACAGAGACAGACAGACAGAGAGAGCGACAGAGAGAGAGGAAGAGATCTTTTGCTCATCATTTTAGGCACCATTTTAACCTGGCTCCCCTGTGGTGAAAGCATAAAATCTAAATCCTTTGGATCAGTGAAACATCAGGGGAGATGTCATTCAGCGAGTCACAGCTCCAGAAATCATCGACTGCAAGCCCAGATTTGCTGCCCATTATTTTAAATGGATGCAAAATGAGAGTGGGGAGCGTGGTGAAGAAACAGCATGATTTCCCAACTGGTGTCCCTGGAAAGAACCGATCAGAATGCCCTCTCATCACTCCTAATTCTTAATCTGAAGGATTCTCAGTGAGACTGAGAATCAAAGCCTCTTCTCTCCAACCCAACCCCCCCCCCCCCCCTCCCAAACAGAAACCTTTTTGCCTCAGCAAGATTTACGACACTTGGACATATCTATTTGACATGGCATTGATCTGCCAGGAAGTACTCAGGCAGTAATTTGCTTTGCCGCAGCACAGGGATGGGTTATTGGCAAAACACAAACCTGTGCTTGACAGCAGGGAGGAACTGAAGTGTTTCAAGGCAAACCAGGATGCAGGATGAGTTTCATCCTGTTGTGATTGAAATCTGCCTTTGGAACTTTCAAAATTTCAACTTGTGAATGGTTTACAAATGAAAAGCTGCTGGGCATCTTATAAAAAATGAATTATCCATCAGAGAGGCAACCAAGATTATATTTTAATCATATTGGAAGGAGAAGACAAAAGTTAATTATTTTGTTTAATGTACTTCGTTCATTCATTATTAAAATGTTTTCTTATTAAAAACTTTACTGCCAAGTGCAAAGTACAAAATATCTTTGTGACAATTTTCTACCATGAGGTAAACAATCGGCAGTCATTTAAAGACATATTACAAAATTCTCAATTAGTGTTCTGTACATTGAGACATTACAAACTCATTGAGAAAAGTGTTTTAGGACTTTGGTTAGGCAGCATTTGTAGTATTGTGTGCAGTTCTGGTCGTCCCCGTGACTGGAAGGATATGGATGCTTTGGAGAGAGTTCAGAAGCAGTTAACTAGAATGCTGAAGGCATGGATATAGGGATAGGGTGGCGCACTGGTAGAGTTGCTGCCTTACAGTGCCAGAGACCGGGACTTGATCTTGAGTACAGTTGCTGTCTGTACAGAGTTTGTACGTCCTCCCTGTGATTCTGTAGGTTTTCTCCGGTTTCCTCCCACATTCCAAAGACACACTCAGGTTTGTAGGTCAATTGGCTTCTGTAAATTGTCCCTGGTGTGTAGGATAGAACTGGTGCATGGGTGATTGCTGGTTGGCCGAAGCACCTGTGTCCATGCTCTATCTCTCAACTAAACTAACGCTCAATCCTCATTGGTTTCATCAAATAATGTGATGCCGACTGCATTCCAACAAGACAATTAGGGTCTTACCTGACCAGAAACCTTGGATGAGTAGGTAGATTTATTCCGGTGTGAATGGCTGATTAGTGATCGGCTTGGAGTCGGTGGGCCAAAAGGCCTGTTTCCACGCTGTATCTCTAAATTTAACTAAACAATGAGTTTTTCTTTCCTTTCTTCATCGCAACATGAAGAATGGGCTTGTGGAACATGTGCCATGCTGGATGGCAGAGCACGCATGAACAAATCCCCCACATAATTACCGGGGAACCTCAGCCTGATACGGGTGCACCATTGACCTCCAAGGAGAGCACCAAGAAATGGCTGGAGAAGCTTGGCCGAAGGTGCAGAATCTATCTGATAATTAGGATGAGAAATGTCAACAGTTGCACGCAGGACTGGTCGACAAACAATATCCTGGCCTGCAATTAGAAATAAAGATGGCACATTGGCGCAGCGGTAGAGCTGATGCCTTACAGCGCCTGAGACCCGGGATCGATCCTGACCACGGGTGCTGGCTGTATGGAGTTTGTACGTTCTCCCTATGACCGCGTGAATTTACCCTGGGTACTCCGGTTTCCTTCCACGATCCAAAGACGTACAGGTTTGTAGGTTAAAGGGTTTCTGTAAAAATTGTCCCTAGCGTGTAGGATAGTGCTCGTGTACGGGGTGATCAATGGTCCATGTGGACTCGGTGAGCCAAAGCACCTGTTTCCACGCTATATCTCTAAAGTCTAACGTCTAAAGTGGATTGTTTTCATATTAGTAGTGTAACACAATGGATCTGTTCTGGGCTGTAGCTATTCAATTTTCATTAAATGGCTGAGATGAAATGCCAGACTGTATCCAGGTTTATTAATGAAACAAAACTATGTGTGAACGTGAGATGTAACAGGGCACAGAGAGTGTGTAAAGGCATAGGGATAGGTTTACCATGTGCGCGAGAAAGCAGCAAAGTATAATAGAGATGCACATTGATTGTAAACCAGTATATTTATTCAATGAGAAACTTACAGACATTGATGACTCCGTCAGTCTGAAGCAGCGTCCCAACACAAAATCTTGCCTGTTCTTTTCCCTATAGATACAAATGCTGCCTGCTCCACTGAGTTCCTCCAGAACTTTTTTTTTGGCCTGAGATTGCAGCATCTGTACTCTCTGGTGTCTACATAGCAAGTCCTTGGGATATGGGAGGAAACCAGAGAATTTAGACTTTAGAGATACAGCATAGAAACAGGCCCTTCCGCCCACCGAGTCCACGCCATACAAACTCTGTACAGACAGGATCCAACCTGGGTCTCTGCCGGAGAACATGCAAACTTCACGCAGATAGCACTGGAGGTCAGGATTGAACCCTGATCACTGGTGTTGTGAGACAGAGAGTGGCTCTATTAGTTACTCCACTGTGGCAACACAATGCAATGTGTGTGTTTTATATCTCATGATAGAATTTTAACTAGAGGTTGTGCAGTTAAATAAGGGAAAGACATAAAGAAAGGTCTGTGGTAGGGTGGAGGTCAGAGAAGGTTAGTGGACAAAATGAATGATGGTAGAAGGTAAAACGGGTAGGGATGCATCATGTAGGGTGGTACGATTATGCAGCAGTAGAGTTGCTGCTTTACAGTGCTAGAGGCCCGGGTTCAATTCTATTACGGGTGCTGTCCATGTGGAGTTTGTACGTTCTCCTGTGACTGCGCGGGTTTTGTCTGGGTGCTCCGGATTCCTCCCCACATCTTTAGGATGTAGGTTTGTAGGTTAATTGGCTATTGTAAATTGTCCCTAGTGTGTAGGATAGTGCTAGTGTACGGGGTAATCTCTAGGCAGCAGGGACTCGATGGGCCTAAGGGCCTGTTTCTGTGATGTATCTCGAAAGTATCTCTAAAGTAAAGGGCCTGTCCCACTTGGGTGTCATTTACGCAACAGGCTGGCAGTGAGTGATGCGCGACAGTCACGCGAAAACCGTCTAGCAGTATGACAGTCACGTGCCAAACAGCGCCAGTCTCCTTGGCAAGAATTTTCCCAGTGAAAAATTTTCAAAACTCGGCGCGCTTTATACACGGGTGGTCACGTGGGGCAGCGCTCAAATGATGCACAAATGGCGCGCCGACGGCATACGGATGGCGCATGGTTACGGACGTTGATGCACGGTGACGCATAATAAATTAGCATAGGCAATGTTCATGCATCACCGTGCGTAACCATGTGTCACCACATGATTCACATACGCCATCTGTACGTCAGCGTGCGCAAGGGATATGTCACGCAGGTGGCGCGCGAGGATTTTGAGCATTCCTAAATCCTGGGGCGATAGGGAAGCACCGCGCGTTACCGCACGTCACTGCATACGCCACCACGCCTCACCACACGTGCATCACGATGTGCCAGCCAATTTTTAGGATGTCGTGTAAATGACACGCAAATGACGCCCAAGTCCCTTCGGGAAACAGAAGTTGTGTCTGGAGGTGGTGTAAATGTGTTACAAAGAACAAAAGAAAAAGCAAGGTTCTTTTGAATTACATTGGAAAGGTGTTGCATGCCAAGGACAGAGAGGTCAAAATGGGGGAGTGAGGACAGAGAATTATAGAGATGGGTGACTGTAAATTCAGGGTTGCACTGAAGGCTTATCAGTTGGATATTTTGAGGAGCTGAGAGTTAATTATCACACTGCCTGCTATCTGGAGGTAATAAATAGACTTTCCAATAAGTGCAGTGATTCTCAGGTGTCGGTGGGGTGGGAATATATAGTTTGCCTTTTGCTTTCAGTGCTGTACAAAAAATGGGTGAGAGTAAAAATTTAAAAAAATGACGGCCATGAATTAGGTTAGGTGCAGCGATGAGGGAAATAAACAGGTAAAGTAATACATTAAAGTAGGACCATTAAGAAGCTCACCCCTTTCCCTAGGTTTGTCATAAATAGTTTTAATTGTTTACACCAATAAATTGTTTCCAAGGGGTTCCAAGGAGTAAATTCATGGTGTAATCTTATCTCTGGTTGTACTCTCGATGCAACAAAACGCAGCCTATTATGAAACACAATGTTCTGTTCTGTTGGAGTTTCAGAAAGTAAATAGGCGTGTCTAAGAAGGAACTGCAGATGCTGGAAAATCGAAGGTAGACAAAAGTGCTGGAGAAACTCAGCGGGTGCAGCAGCATCTATGGAGCGAAGGAAATAGGCAACGTTTCGGGCCTGAAGAAGGGTTTCTGCCCGAAACGTTGCCTATTTTCTTCGCTCCATAGATGCTGCTGCACCTGCTGAGTTTCTCCAGCACATTTGTCTACCTTAAATAGGCATGTCTGTTGTGCAATATAGAAGTAAAGTCTGTCCCATTGTACTCTACCAACAAGTGTTTTGTTCTTAGGAGTCTTGAACTAGAAAGGAAGAGAATTTACGGACAGTTATATTTTTTATAACTTCAGAAGTTAATCACTATGTACAAAGTATATGAGCATATGAACCGGGTGGCATGGAGGCGCAGCAATAGAGTTGCTGCCGTACAGCGCTTGAAGTGCCAATCCCGACTACGGGTGCTGTCTGTATGGAGTTTGTATGCTCTCCCCGTGACCGCGTGGGTTTTCTCTGAGATCTTCAATTTCCTCCCACACTCCAAAGACGTACAGGTTAGTCGGTTAATTGGCTTGGTATAAGTGTAAATTGTCCCTAGTGTGTGTAGGGTGGTGTTAATTTGCAGGGATCGCTGGTTGACGCAGACGTGATGGTTTCTGCACTGCATCGCTAAGCTAAACTAAATGACTTGAATTGTAAGTGCCTTCACTTTAGAACGTCTATGAAACCTATGAACTTGCTACGAGTTGACAATGTAGTTTCTATTTCAATAGATCACCAAGTCACTTTGAAAAACTTCCAATAAAGCAGCAATGCACTTGCGGTTGACTTAGAAGGAACTGTCAATATTTAATGAATCTAATAAAATAGTCATAAAACAGCAAGACCTCCGGGGAAACATAAAACCGCACAAGGTCACAGATGGAGCTCTGTACTTGTGGGAGCTTTCAGTCCTGGGTCACGAGAAGGGAAACATGAATCATATCTTTCGCAAAGCATGAATATAGATCAGAGCGTATTTTTGATCTGAAAAATCATCATAAAAGGATGACAATGGAGGACAACGTCAAAATTGAAAGAGTGGAATACAAATCAAGTAAATTGGGATTAAGATGTTTTAAATTGTGTATTGATGGGATAAACGTAGAACAGCACAGCACTGGAACAGGCCCTTCGGCCCATGATATGTGTGCTGGCCGTGATGCCAAATTAAACTAATCCCATTTGCCCTCACATGGTCTATTTCCTTCCGTTTTCTGCTTGTTCAAGTGCCTCTTAAAGCTTACTTTCACATCTTCCTCACCTCCCATGGTAGCACGTTCTAGTGACCTATCACTCTCTGTGTAAGAAAAAGACTTGTCAGTATCAAGGTAGTAAAGAAGAGTGGCCACAGTTTCAAAATTAAATGTATGAGATTAATTCTGGTTCGTATGCAAACTTATTCCCATATTTTTAATAGCACAATTTTCAGTTCACAGTGCAGCAGGCACTGGAATTCCCACCCTACGTCTCCACCTAACTTTTCTTCTTTGAGACACCGTCATGAAATATAACCAGGTTTCAAGGGTTCACATCAATGACTTAAGAAAGAACATTTTGAAGAGTACAAACAACTATATTTATTAAAGCATAACACAGGAAAATTAATAATAATGTCTCGTACCCCTCTGCACATCCGAGATGCCTGCCTGTGGTGCCTCACCCCCTCTCTCACACTCTCTCCCTCTCCTTCCCTATCCCTCCCTCGCTCTTCCCTGTGCTTCCTCATTCTCCCTCACTCCCCCTCTCGCTCCTTTTCTCTCCCCCTTTCTCTCCCTCTGCCTCACTCTCTCTCCCTCCCTCTCTCCGAAGGTGAGGGCCTTCTTTCCCTCCCCAAAGATGAAGTTCCTAACAGCATGCATTTACATGATAAACAGGTTTGAAGCATGCATGCATTGTTGAAGCATGCATTTACATGATAAAATAAGATTATGTTTCTACCTTAATTCAAGAGCAATTGGTGACTGTTAAAACTAGCTATCCTCCCTGGTGCCAAACAGTGAGTTATTTGTCGTGTTGGACACCAAGCTAGTCTTGCATGTCTCTGAGAAGTGAAAAATGCTATCTTAGTGACCTTGCAGGTGGCCTCATGAATGCATGGCAACAGATTCAAGATTAAATGTATGAGATTAATTGTGGCTTGTATGCAAACACAATCCTATATATGTGACAGCACAATTTTCAGTTTACAGAGCATTAAGCACTGGAATTCCTAACTGCTCCTTCTAATTCAGCCCAAGCATCCTTCAAAAACATCAAATTGTTTACCTAGCTAAGGCTTTACATGTAGCGCTGTGAATTTAGCTGACAATTCCATGTTAGCTGACATGGTCTGTGTAACCCTTAAGGGCCTGTCCCACCAGCATGCGACTGCATGCGGCTAGCGCGACCTAACGTGGTCGCTTGAGCCGTACGGCCTCGCGGGGCCGGTCCCACTTTGATCGCCGGAGCCGTATGGAGTTGTGCGGAGCTGGTCCCGACATCGTGCGGGGCTCCGAAAAACTGACACTGTCCAAAAATTCCGCGCGGCAACGGCCTGTTGGCCCGCAGCTGCATTGAGGCCTTACGCAGCGCCTCGACGGGCGTACGCAGCGTCTTGACGGCGTATGCCTAGCGCGTGGCGTTGCGTGATGATGTCACTGCCCGGCATGCCGTTGCGTGATGACGTAACCGCCCGATGTAACCGTGCGACGTCCAAATTCAGTCGGCCCACCTCCTGCCCAGCTGATTGGTGAGTATGATGTCGGGACCAGCCCCGCACAACTCCAGACGGCTCCGCGGTTGGAAGTGGGACGCTGACGCTGCAAGCCCCGCGAGGCCGTACACCTCAAGCCACCACGTTTGGTCGCGCTAGACGCATGCAATCGCATGCTTGTGGGACAGGCCCTTTAAACTACAGACACACCTTAAAATCTTTTGGTCATCCTCTCCTATATCTCCTCATGTGGGTTGGTCAATTTTAAAGAATTCTGGGAAGCATTGTGCTACATTTGAAATGTCAAATAGATGGAAATTGTTGTTGTTCAGATGAAAGTTGCCAGCATATGAATCACACAAACTGTAGTTATTTGCTGTGTGGCTTAGTCTGACTGCCTCAGTTATGGAAGAGTCAGTAGTAGGCTCAGATTTCTGGTTGTTGCTTTACCACCATTCCGTTTCCATGAAACAACTTAAGATCGAGTATCTGAGCCAAAATATAAATAGTAGATAGTTTTAACTTCTGCCTCTTTAATACCACTGCAGCACACCATTATCCTGAAAACGGACAGTAGCAGGATAATGGTGGTACTGGTAGCATTGCAGTGGTACTGCTAGTTATTTAGTTTAGTTTATTGTCACGTGTACAGTGAAAAGCTTTTGTTGCGTGCCATCCAGTCAGCAGAAAGACAATACATGATTACAATCGATCCATTTACAGTGTATAGATACATGATAAGGGAATAACGTTTAGTGCAAGGTAAAGCCAGCAAAGTCCGATCAAGGATAGTCCGAGTAATGGTGTATTACAGTGATATTTACAGAAGAGGTGGTGTGATGCACTGATGTTAGAAAGAATACTTGATTGAATTGATTGGAAGATACAGCATGGAAACTGGGCATGAGGCCCAATGATTCCATGCTGACAATTGACCACCGTTCACACTAGTTCTATGTTATCCCACTTCCTATGTAATGGGGACAATTTATAGAGACCTGCAAACTTATATTAGCCGACAAACCTGCACATCTTTGGAATGTGGGAGGAAACCAAAGCACCCGCAGGAAACCCACGTGGTCACAGGGAGAACGTGCAAGGTCCACACAGACAGCACCCGAGGTTAGGATTAGACCAGGTCTCTGATGGATGAATGAATGAATAAGTTTATTGGCCAAGTATTCACATACAAGGAATCTGACTTGGTGCTCCACCCGCAAGTGACATCATGACATACAGTGACAGTTAGGAATGGCACATAAAACATTAAACATTAATAATAAAATATCGATTAAATTGTGAGGCCAAATACTGACACAAGTAGGAGAGATTGTGCAGAGTTTGGACATTAGTCGGCGTATTGGGGCAGTGTGATCTTACGAGCAGTAGTAACAGTGCAATGTAATTTTGTTTAGTTCACTTTAGTTTAGAGATACAGCGCGGAAACAGGCCCTTTGGCCCACCGAGTCCGCACTGACCAGCGATCCCCGCACATTAACGCTATCCTACACACACTAGGGACAATTTACACTTATACCAAGCCAATTAACCTACAAACCTGTACATCTTTGGAGTGTGGGATCTCGGAGAAAACCCATGCGGTCACGGGGAGAACATATAAACTCCATACAGACAGCACCCGTAGTCGGGATCGAACTTGGGTCTCTGACGCTGCAAGCGCTGTAAGGCAGCAACTCTACCGCTGTGCCACCGTGCTGCCCCAAATGGTTAGTGATACAATCAGCCACACTTGCATGCCAGACAGGCGCACTAATGGGTGAGCATTAATTCCCATGCATCAGAGCCTGATCCCCAAACACCTTGGACAATCTTTTCCTTCAATCTTGATTTATACAGACCTTGTGCAATGATCACCACACATAAACATGTTCACTGCACAAATTAGTTTGGGACAAGGAATACCAGAATGCTCACAGCCAATCACAACAACAGCTGAGCAGAATGCCTCTATGCTGCTGTAGCTCAGAAACCTGATTGCTTTTTCATCTGATCCATCCTATCACCAACTGGAGAGTGGTCCTGAGTTACCATCTACCTCATTGGAGACCCTCAGACTATCTTTAATTGGACTTTACTGGACTTTATCTTGCACTGAGCATTGATTGTAATCATGTGTGGTGACTGCATAGCACGCAACAAAAAAACTTTCACTGTACCTTGATACACATGACAATAAACTAAACTAAGCTAAACTAAACTAAACTAAACATCGCTGCACACTGAGTGAGATTCATCAAGCTCCAGATGGCCAGATTAATGATCAGGGCAGCGAGGTCACCTTCTGGTGGACAATCCAGAGGAAAGACACCATCTTCATGGGAGTGAGCTTGACAATGAAGAATGAGCTGGACTAGCCCCTTGGTGATGCTGTCCACAGTACTGGCAAATGCTTTATAACCCTTCAGTGTATTCTAATACAAAGCACATGGTGGGCCTGCTAAATGGTGGGAGATGCACCGGGGAGTCCCCTGCAACCTGTTTCTCTCGTGCATCTTTTGCCTGCCACTTTTGCGGGCTGGAAGAGTCTGTCTACCACGTGCATATAGAGTGTGTGAGGCTGCAGCCCCTGTTCCACTACCTAAAGGGGCTGCTCCGTACCTAATGGCTGCACTTCATACCCACCATCCTCATTTATGGACACCCTGTGTAGGAATGTTACAAAATTTTGCGATTTAAAAAATCAAGCCTGTAATTTATCCCATCAGATAAAGCATAAAAAGAACTTTAATTTGATACCTAAATCACTTTCATATCTTCAGTATTAAAAAAGTTATGGTCATTTTCATACTTGGAAATTAGCATCTTGTTTCCTATTGCTTTTCCATTAACTTAACACAAAAGCTGTGATCGAGGACAGTCAATTGACATAAAAGCCCATCTTTCTTAAAAACTTAGAGAATTGAATGACATTTTCAGTTATTATAGATTGAAGCATTCTGAAACAAATATGAAATCTTACCTGGATGACCTGAAATTAGTCACCAAATTGTAGCTAATTACTAAATTGACCGTTGTGACGGTAATAGTAATAAACACCCAGACTGCCTTGAAAATTCAAAGATGTGATATTCTCAAGATCAGAATTTTAATATTATTGTATTATATGCTGTAAGTCCGTAACAGAAAGGTAAAGAAATTACAATTTCTAACAAAAGACCAAGTCTTTATGGAGAAGACTTGGTCTTTTGCGGGCTGTAGCATCATCATACTCCTCAGATTGTAACCAATAAGCAACTCTGTACACCTTATTTTTCCTCAACTTTTCAACCTTGGCATTGTAAACTACAAGTTTTTGCTCTTCAAACCATGCTCTTCAAACCATGCCTTTCTGCCCACTACTTTCCCATTAAGAATGTCCTGTAGATCATCACATTTGGAGTAGTCCAAATTTGGATAATCTCTGCGAATGCTGTCTAAATCAGTCTCTTTTGCTGGGCATTTGGATTGACAATTTTGCATTTCTTCTTCAGAGACATCCGTTTAAAATGTAAAGAAAAAAACCCACTGAATAGCATTAACAGAAACAAGTTATTATTTGCAGTTTTAGAAAAAAAGGTAGAAATGATAAAGTTAAACGCTAAAACAAATAGTAAATTCCCAACAAAAAATTCATATTCATCAGTTTCATCAAATCAATTAAATTCATCTAATCAATTAAATTCATCTAAATTCAATTAAATTCATCTAAATTCAATTACTAGCTCTAAACATCTATCCATTTCTTAAGGAAAGGCTAAAATTCTTAAATAGCCTAAGTATCCAAATAACAAACTGATCCCATTCACACAAGAATTCACAATATAACAATATTTAAAAAATCTCACTTTATCATGAATTTATATGCCAAATGGAAGGAATTTAATATTTAATTCCCATAAATTAATCCAGAGACATCCACTCTCAAGATAATCAAAATCATTATTTTTTGCACAATAGATCTGACTAAAACTGTACTGTGGATATTTAGTATGAAAATATTGATCATGGATAGACAATAACACAAAATATAGATGATTTGGATGTTCTTATGACATGATTGTGCAAAAAAATAATGAATTTGATTATCTTGAGAGTGGATGTTTCTGAAATGTGATTAATTGGAAATTTTAAGCCCATATCAGCAGGCAATACATGGCTGATTCGTATGGGGGCCTAAATAACATTTTTCGCATCATAAGATTAAAATGAAGCCTTACCAAAAAGCAAGATAATATGTTAAATAGACGACAGACCTTTTGTTTTGTCCTGCACTTGCGATCCGTGATGTTGAAGGCGTTAGAAGTCGCATTTAACTTCAATCCAGCAATGCAATCGTCCAGCAAATAAATTAAAAAAAACGGGAACGTTTTTTCTTGATCAGCTAGCAGCCCGAGGAAATCCCTCTCCGACAACCAATACAAACCTGCATTTTAATCCCCCACACCCTCCGGAATCGCACGCACAGGCAGCAGGCAAATCTGGAGCGCCATTGATGGTAGGCTTTGTAACAACGCTACCCTGTGCGTAGGGGAGAGTGTAGGGCCGAGGATGTCCTGGTTGGGTTGCTCCTGGGCCTGGCCAAGCTGGTCATCCGCAAGTCGCAGCGCCAGGCGAAAGAGGGCTCTGCCTGAGCCGGCTGCCTGCCCCTTTTCCAGGGTTACGTCCAGCCCAGGTGGTTTTGGAGAGGGACTGAGCTGTCCACAGGCACCCTGGGGGATTTACGGGACTGCTGGGTACCGCGGGACGTTGAATGCAACCTTGACAAGGACTGTAAGGTAGTTGTATAGTAGTTTGATTGTCTTGTATTATGGTAGTTTTTTTTTTTAATTTATTGTCTTGTAAATATTATTTTTATATTTGAATAAAAATTTTTTATTCAAAAATGGGTGGGAGAGACTGCAGTTTCCACATTGGCCTCATCAGCTACTTCAGATCTCACAAAGTTTAAAGTGCAAGCAGGTCATCTTTGATCTCGAGGGGCTGTCTAAGGAAAGGGGTAAATTTGCAGCGTTAGTGGTGCTGCGCAGAGATCGCAGCTGGAATGATAATACAGGCACTCCTGTGACTTACATCAACTCGCACTTACGTCAACAATTCTTTAAGCCCACTGCTTTATTTCCGAGTTGCGCATCTCAGTAGTCATGACAGCAGTGCCCTACTGCCGGCCGGGCACATGCGGCCGTTTCTGCATGTGTGTTGGATTTTATCACCGATGCTCCACGTGGTCTCTGCGTCAGAGGCTCGGAGCTACAACATAGTCTTCTGACTCCTGTAACATCTGACTTACACAAAGGTCCGCGGGACATAACAAGGGAGTGTCCGTAATGTTAAAGGGTGGTGCAAGCGCAGATGATGGTGCATTTCAGCCATGCAAGCAGAAGTAATATTGCAAGGTGATGAAATTAGCAGGAGTGGAAGTATATCATCTTATATCCTGATAGCTTCCAAAGAAGAGAATAATAGTAAGATTAAACGAGAACTTACCAGTTTGAAGTTTGATCTTTATTTTATGAGGAGTTACGTTGAGGGACTACGTGAAGAAGAGCCCGTCCAGCCGCACACCCGTCAATTTTCAAAGCAGCGGAGTGAAATCACAAACAACAATTACTGAAGTATGATAGTAAGATACGTAAAGACTAGAACTACCAGCTCGATCTTTATGAGGGTGGGAGCGGAGGGCACGTAGTCCCTCAACGCAACTCCTCATAAAATAAAGATCAAACTTCAAACTGGTAAGTTCTCGTTTAATCTTACTATTTTACTTTGGAGTCACGTGAGTGACTACGTGAGGATTTCAAAGCTCTGTGATTTCACGCCGTAGATTTAAATCCAGGCGTCTCACTGCATTGATTGACTCTAAATGAGTAAAAGCAATCAACAATGTATAACCACAACATAAATGTAATCAGTTAATGGTTTTTATTTATCACAACAATAGTAACCCCCTTTATCATAATGGGGGACTTAATACTTAATCCAAAACGGCCACCACCAAATAACCCAGGATCTTTAATCTCCTTATGGTAATACTTGTGAAACATCTGTTCACTTGCCCATCCTGCGGCCACGAGGATAAGGTCTATTGGAACGTCCAAATCCTTGGCCGCCGATGTTGATGCCGCCCTGGTGGAGTGAGATTTAAATTTGTCAGTATCAATACCTGCATCAACCAACACCTGCTTCAGCCATCTTGAAATAGTCTGTACCGACACTTTCTTATGTGTTTTTTTATAGCTGACAAAGAATGCTGATTCTGCACCTCTTAAGGTCTGGTTGCTTCAATGTAACATCGTAAATGTGCTACTACACATAGACGTGGATCCGTAGGATATGCTGAAAAAAACAACTTACATCCTGTGAACCCAGGTCTACTCTGTTTAAGCAAATCATAGACATAGAATGTAATGGCATCTGCTGCTATTTTCATCCTGTCTATTCGTAATTTCTGCAATGTTTGCACTCTCTGTGCTGAAACCAATGCCATGAGCATAACTAACTTCATGGTAATTTTGGCCAATGACAGAGCTTCAATAGGCGCCCATTGGCGAAGGAGCATAAAAACTGACTGCAAAAGTTTTTATAGATATGTGAAGAGAAAAGAGATTAGTTAAAACAAATGTAGGTCCCTTGCAGTCAGAAACAGGTGAATTGATCATGGGGAACAAGGACATGGCAGACCAATTGAATAACTACTTTGGTTCTGTCTTCACTAAGGAAGACTTAATTAATCTGCCGGAAATAGCATGGGACCCGGGGGGTCAAATGAGATGGAGGAACTGAGTGAAATCCAGGTTAGCCGGGAAGTGGTGTTAGGTAAATTGAATGGATTAAAGGCCGATAAATCCCAGGGCCAGATATGCTGCATCCCAGATGTAAAGGATTGATATCGAGACATCATCTTTATTCATACTGGACATTATACATTGCACTAGCTGTACGTGGTCTGTCACAGGAACTAGAGGGCGATCTGTGGGTGTGGAGGTTGTAGTTATACTTGTGATATGGGGAGTGGTTAGTGGGTGTGAGGTCACTATGTTAAAGGCACATGCATATCTCATCTACATCCTTCCTCCCCGAAACGACAGGCAAATACAAATACAAAGGTGACATGGCGACCACGGCTCATGCGCTAGGATAGCTAGGCAACATCGCCATAGCGGTCAGGCGGTTTGACCAGACGTCCCGCCCGGGTTCGCGTCTCGCCATCCACCCTTCCTGGAGGAGGAAGAGGCACCAGCGGGGACAGACGAACCTGAAAGGGAGAAACGGGAGGAAACGGAAGAGATCGCGGCACCGAAACCGGAGGGGATGCGGGGCCGGGACCGGGGAGAGCGCGGGGAGGCGTGCGAGGACTAGTCGGAGAGTGTTGGAGCGGAGGGGGCGAAGGAGGAGCAGAGCGAGGCATGCAGGGAATCACGGGCAGGGCAACGGCCGGACGGGAAACAGGCAGCGGGGGAGCAAAGGGATCGGCGGGAGGAGGACGCGGCTCGTGGACGAGCCGAAGGTGCTGGCGAGACCGTCGGTAAATGGTCCCAGCGTAGTCGACGAAATAGGACCTGGGCGACCCCGCAGAGCCGACGACAGTAGCGAGCTTGGAGTGACCGGGAGTGGTCTGCATACGGACTACTTGACCGGGGAAGAGGGGCGGCAGCGGGCGGCAGGACCTGTCATGGGACCGCTTTTGGACGTCTTGCCTGAAGGCAATCCGTTTCTGAACCGCCGCAGGTGGAAGGACCGAGGGTATGAGGGATCGCTGGGCCACCGGGAGTGGGAGCCTGGTAGCGCGAGACAGGAGCCGCTGAGCAGGTGAACCCATGGCAGGGTCGCGAGAGATGTTCCGAAGGCTGAGGAGGGCCAGGTGGAAGTCGGAGTTAATGCCACCACACTGTTCCAACAGGTGCTTAGCACTGCGGACCGCGCGCTCGGCCAAACCGTTGCTTTGCGGGTACTCCGGGCTGCTTGTGAAATGGCGAAAGTTCCATCTGGAAGCGAACGCTTTAAACTCGGAGCTCGTGAACTGGCTGCCATTGTCCGACTGCAGGCTTGCCGGGGGGCCAAAAGTGCTAAAGTGAGGGTCCAACCTGTCGATGACGGCCGAAGAGGTCACGGAAGGCAGCCGGTCAACCGCAAACCAGCTGGAGTAGAAGTCAACGAGTACCAGGAAATGTTTGCCCCGCCACTCGAAAATGTCTGTGGCGAGCGCCATCCAGGGCAGTCCGGGCGCGGGCTGCTGTAGAAGCGGCTGACGCTGCTGATGGGGGGCGCGGCTGTTGCAGGTGGAACACGATGAGACCCTCTCCCGGATGTACTTTGCCATATCCGGCCAATAGAACTGTGCCTTGGCGAGAGACAAAGTGGCTTCGGCCCCAGTGTGACCGCGGTGTGCGACCTGAAAATAGTGGTCGTGCAGCGCCGCGGGCACGACCACTTTGTGACCCTTCACCACCACGCCGTCGTGCAATACGAGCTCGTCCCGAATCAGGAAGTAGGGCACGGCTCCAGCCGGCAGTGCCGAGCGACGGTCAGGCCAGCCCTGCCGGATGACGGCAGACAGCTGTTGCAGGGCAGGGTCGTTGGTAGTGTGTTCAACCAGGGATTTCATCTGTGGCGAGGGGACGAAGTTCAATCGTAGTACTAGTAACTCGGACGTTTCGTATTGGTGGCGAGCAGTGGACGTCAGCGGGGCGCGAGACAACGTGTCGGCTACGAACATGTCCTTCCCCTTACGATAAACCACCGTGAACGTGAAACGCTGGAGCTGCAGCAGCATGCGCTGCAGACGTGATGAGGCCACATGGATCGGTTTGTTGAGGATGGTAACAAGTGGTTGATGGTCAGTTTCAACGGTGAAAGTGTTGCCCACGATGTAGTCCCGGAATTTGGAGCAGGCAAACAGCACGGCCAGTAGCTCCTTCTCAATCTGCGCGTAGTGCTGTTCGGTGGCGGTCATGGTGCGGGACGCGAATGAGACAGGCATCTGCAGGCCGTCATGGACCTGGAGGCAGGCGGCACCGAGTCCGAATTGAGAGGCGTCGCAGGTGAGGACAATGGGATGCCGCAGGTCAAAGAACTTGAGCGTGGGTGTGCTGATCAGTTTAGACTTAAGAATGTCAAATGCCTTCTGATGATTGGGTAACCAAAGCCAGGAAGTGTCCTTTTTGATCAGATCCCTCAGGGGAGCGCTGAGCTCGCTTAGGTCGGGGATGAACTTCCCCAGGTAGTTTACCAAGCCGAGAAAGCGTTGCAGGCCTGCCACGTTAGTAGGAGGAGGCATCCCTGAGATGGCAGTCGTTTTCTGCGGGTCAGGCTTCAGCCCCTCAGCGGTGAATACGTGTCCAACATAGGTGACCTCCGAGACGCGGAATCGGCACTTCTTGGGGTTCAGTTTCAAGTTGATTTGCCTGGCCCGGTCCAGGATCAGGCGGAGGTTGACATCGTGTTCGGCAACATCCTTACCGTAAACGAGGATGTCGTCAACAATTATGGCGCAAGGCAGATCTGAAAACAACTGTTCCATGGTTCGCTGGAATACCTCGCTGGCAGAGTTGATTCCGAAGGGCATTCGGAGGAACCGAAACCTTCCGTAGGGGGTGGCGAAGGTTGTCAAAATGGACGACCGCTCGTCCAGTGGTATCTGCCAGAATGAACTCTTGGCATCGAGGACCGAAAAGACCGTTGCTGGACCAACCCGTGCAGCGACGTCTTCCACCGTTCTCATAGGGTAGTGAGGGCGCCGAATGGCCAGGTTGAGGTCTCTGGGGTTGATGCAGATGCGTATCTCACTCATGTCCTTTTTAGCAGCAACAACCATGGAAGAGACCCAGCTGGTGGGCTCGACGACCGCCTTTAGGACGCCCATTTGTACCATACTGTGTAGGGTCGCCTCCACTTTGTCCCTCATGGCGAAGGAAATACGGTGAGGAGCATGGACCACAGGAACGATCTTATGGTCCACTTCAATCTTGTAGCTGCAGGGTAGTTTGCCTAGCTTATCATCAAAGCGGTCAGGATACTCGGCCAGCGGGTCCATAAGAGCCCGCACGTGGTGGATGTCCCGGTGGAAGGACACCAGTCCCATTTCCTGGCATGCCTGGATCCCCAGCAGGGGAACGCAACTTCGATTGAGGAGAAAGAAGGTGAGGGGCCGAGTGGCCTTCAGTATCTTACAGTGTAGTGTGGCCTTGCCCACAGGAGTAAGGATCTCCCCACCGTAGGCATGCAGGTTTGAGCTCTGAGAAAATATCTTCTCATTAGTCCTTATCTGGTTGAAAAGAGATGTTGACATAACATTGGTAACCGCCCCAGTGTCGATTTTGGCCGTGAAGGTCGAGTTGTTCACAGTGACTTGCACAGAAGGATCCGTTATCATAGCAGGTGCGTTCACCACGGTAAACAAGCTGGTTTCTGCCTGAGAGGAGTTGGATGTAGGAACAGAATGTTCATCGGAATAGTGCTGGGAGCTGAGATCATTATCCGACTGTAGAAGGTTGTTTAAATTTTGCCTTCGAGCAGCGACAGGCTTCCCACGGGAACGACAGGCTGCAGCAAAATGGTTCAACTTATTACAGGAGTTGCAGTACTTTCCCAGCGCAGGGCACACATTGAACTGATGAGATGTGAAGTTGCAATTAGGGCACCTTTGCTGGGTGTCTCCCCTTGTGGCACCACCGAACCCCGGGGCGCGTCCCCCTCGAGCAGCGAGCGACACCGGGGGTCGCGACTGGGGTGCGTTCATGGGATAGCTAGGAGTGCTGGCAAAGTTGATCGCCTGTTCAGCCGGCGGCGCCGCCGCGGAAACAGCGTCGGCTAAGCGAGTAGCGTGCATTGCATCGGCCAAGGTCAGATCCGGCTTGCGAAGTAGTTCGGACCTGAGCTTCTCATCACGGAGACCGTAAACCAGTAGGTCCCTGATGACATTATCGGGGGTCCACGTCTCGAGGCGGCAGCGCCTGCCCAGGTCCCGCAGCGCAATGACATAGTTCTCAGCCGATTCCCCAGGGAGCTGACGCCGCGCGAACAGTTTAAAACGTTCTAAAATACAATTAGTAGGAATGTCACAAATAGCGTCAAACTTAGCCAACAGACATGCCGGGTCCCGAGCTGATTCTCCAGGAGCGTAGACGAAGAAGTCCGAGCGAGTCAAGGCGTTGGGACCAGCCAAGTTGAGAAGCAGCGAGACTTTGAGAGCGTCGGTGGCGCCAGGATGGGCAATCGTGAAATAGTGTTCAAAGTCGCGTTTGAATATGTCCCATCGAAGGGCGCGGGCTTATGGGCAGAAGAGGCCATAACAAAACAGTTAGGGGGGGAAACAAAAAACTGGGTCAAAATTAAATGATAAACCGATAAACGGGAGGCGCAAGGTACGTTATTTGACACCATGTAAAGGATTGATATCGAGACATCGTTACTTTACTATCTTTATTCATACTGGACATTATACATTGCACTAGCTGTACGTGGTCTGTCACAGGAACTAGAGGGCGATCTGTGGGTGTGGAGGTTGTAGTTATACTTGTGATATGGGGAGTGGTTAGTGGGTGTGAGGTCACTATGTTAAAGGCACATGCATATCTCATCTACACCAGAGTACTTAAGGAAGTAGCCCCAGATATAGTGGATGCATTAGTGATAATTTTTCAAAACTCTTTAGATTCTGGAGTAGTTCCTGAGGATTGGAGGGTAGCTAATGTAACCACACTTTTAAAAAGGGAGGGAGAGAGAAAATGGGGAATTACAGACCAGTTAGTCTAACATCGGTAGTGGGGAAACTGCTAGAGTCAGTTATTAAAGATGGGATAGCAGCACATTTGGAAAATGGTGAAAACATTGGACAAAGTCAGCATGGATTTATGAAAGGTAAATCATGTCTGACGAATCTTATAGAATTTTTCGAGGATGTAACAAGTAGAATGGATAAGGGAGAACCAGTGGATGTGTTATATCTGGACTTTCAGAAAGCTTTCGACAAGGTCCCACATAAGAGATTAATATACAAACTTAAAACACACTGTATTGGGGGTTCAGTATTGATGTGGATAGAGAACTGGCTGGCAGACAGGAAGCAAAGAGTAGGAGTAAACGGGTCCTTTTCAGAATGGCAGGCAGTGACTAGTGGGGTACCGCAAGGCTCGGAGGCTGCAAGATGACTTGGATAGGCTGGGTGAGTGGGCAAATGCATGGCAGATGCAGTATAATGTGGATAAATGTGAGGTTATCCACTTTGGTGGCAAAAACAGTAAAGTAGACTATTACCTGAATGGTGGCCAATTAGGAAAAGGGGTGATGCAACGAGACCTGGGTGTCATGGTACACCAGTCATTGAAAGTAGGCATGCAGGTGCAGCAGGCAGTGAAGAAAGCGAATGGTATGTTAGCATTCATAGCAAAAGGATTTGAGTATAGGAGCAGGGAGGTTCTACTGCAGTTATACAGGGTCTTGGTGAGACCACACCTGGAGTATTGCGTACAGTTTTGGTCTCCTAATCTGAGGAAGGACATTCTTGCCATAGAGGGAGTACAGAGAAGGTTCACCAGACTGATTCCTGGGATGTCAGGACTTTCATATGAAGAAAGACTGGATAGACTCGGCTTGTACTCGCTAGAATTTAGAAGATTGAGGGGGGATCTTATAGAAACTTCCAAAATTCTTAAGGGGTTGGACAGGCTAGATGCAGGAAGATTGTTCCCGATGTTGGGGAAGTCCAGAACAAGGGGTCACAGTTTAAGGATAAAGGGGAAATCTTTTAGGACTGAGATGATAAAAACATTTTTTACACAGAGAGTGGTGAATCTCTGGAATACTCTGCCACAGAATGTAGTTAAGGCCAGTTCATTGGCTATATTTAAGAGGGAGTTAGATGTGGCCCTTGTGGATAAAGGGATCAGGGGGTATGGAGAGAAAGCAGGTACTGGATACTGAGTTGATTGATCAGCCATGATCATATTGAATGGCGGTGCAGGCTCGAAGGGCCTACTCCTGCACCTATTTTTCTATGTTTCTATGTTTCTATAAGCACATCTCTTACATTCCAGATTTCTGTATACCTGGGTCAAGGAGGATTGGAATAAAAAATTCACTTCATAAACCTACAGACCCAAGGGTGTGATCCTATAGGATTCTGTTCTGATTCCCTGCATAAATATGCAGAAAGAGCACTCCTTGCAATATTGATCGCACTATAGCTCAAATGCAAATCAAAATAAAGAGTTCAAAGAAA
Source organism: Malacoraja senta (assembly GCA_038087875.1). NCBI lineage: Eukaryota > Metazoa > Chordata > Chondrichthyes > Rajiformes > Rajidae > Malacoraja > Malacoraja senta. The sequence continues at coordinate 49,955,330 of CM075978.1, forward strand.
CTGTAACACATCTGAAATGTCTGCAGTGTGATATGTAATATTCTTTTGTGAACAAAACATCTCCCATTTCCTTATATAAGAAATGTACTGCTTCTGGGTACTATTCCTCCAGGCTGCCGCCATAACATCCACAGTACGCTCTGATAATCCTCTTCCAAGATACGGCCTTCTTAGAATCTGCAAATCAATAAACCAATACGATCATGTAAAGGATGTGATTCACCAGTTACAGGGTGCACAAGCAGGTTTTCCTGCTTAGGAATAATCATAAGGGGCCTTGTGATCATTTTTAACACCAGAGGGTACCACAGCTGTGTAGGCCAGTCTGGTACCACTAAAACCCCTGAAGCCGAGTCCTGCTTAATTTTCTGTATACACCGATTATTGAGGCAAAACAGAGGAAATGCATACAGAAACATACTACCCCAATGTAGCGAGAAAGCATCCACTGCTATTACACCAGGATCAGGTTCCCATGACACATACTTAGGCAATTAGTGGTTAAGTCTTGATGCAAACAAGTCAATCTCTGGCATCCCGAATCGTGCCACAATTTTATTAAATTTTTCACGACCCAACATCCACTCTGTATTGTCGTTGAATTTACGTGACCTTGTGTCTGCCACTATGTTGAATCTACATGGTAAGTAGATTGCCAAAAGCCAAATCTTTCTGGTAATACACCAGGTCCAGATCATATTTGCCAATCAATCACAATATTCTGACTTGATACCACCCATATGATTAACATACGCTGCAGCTGTAGTATTGTCAATCTGTACCTGAACATGCAAATTTTCCATATTAGAACAATAAGCTTTAAGCCCATAAAATGTTTCTAAAAGCTCTCGGTAATTTATACCTTGATCTTGGAGCAAAGGTACTTCCTCTACATTCCATCTACCTCCACAGCTGGAAACAGTATTAGTGGCGCCCCAACCTAGAGCACTTGCATCAGTCTGTAGAATAATGGAAGGTGTTTCAACCAGAATTTGTCTGGAAGCATTAGAGACATTGTTAATCCACCATTCTAATTCCATAATAGGCTCAATTGCCAATTGCATGGGCCTGTCAAAATGCCCTGCATTTATTCTTAATGCGTGTACCTTAGCTCGCTGCAAGTGCTGATAATGCAGTGGTCCAAAACTTACAGCTGGAAAAGCAGCAATTAATTTGCCCAACAAGCTTGCTACTTGTCTAATTGAGGGTTGGTGCTCTGTAATGAGTTTAATACAACCTTCAATTAACTGCAGCCTCTTATCTTTTGGCAAAGTGACTACCATGTGTTCTGAATTGATGGTAAAACCCAGGTAATCAATTTCTGTGCTTGGTAATAGTTTCGATTTATGTGGGTGAATGATGAATCCCAGCCTCTCGAAAATGAGCTTAATTCTTGACACTGATGCTTCTGATGTAGCCAAAGTGTCTCCCACAATCAGAATATCATCCAAATAAGCCATTAGCACGTGGCCCTCAGCTCTTAGGTGCTAAAATTGGTTTGATTAATTTTGTAAATAATCTTGGAGCTGAAGTTAAACCATTAGGCAATGCTTTAAATTGCCATAATTGACTCATCCATCTAAATTTTAAATATCTCCGATCATTACCATGCACCGCCACAGAATAATATGCATCTTGCAGATCTATACTTACCATATAGCATTATCTTGAAACAAGCCGAATGGCATTTGTAAATGTTTCCATTTTAAAATGTTTATACTGTACAAAAGGGTTAAGACTTGTCAGATCCAGAATAATTCTACACCCACCATCCTTTTTTGGTCTCGGAAAAATACTTGACACAAACTGATGGTGTTGTTCAACTGACTTCTCTGTTACACCTTTTCTGCATAATATTTTCAGTTCTGCCTGAATCTGCGTATTTTCTTCTTTTGAGAAAGTACGTGTCCGGCATGAAATATGCTGAGTAGGAGGATCCAAATGTGGATAGAATTCAATTCAAAATCCCACAATACTGCACAGTATAAACGAATCAGTTGTTATTTGTTGCCATTCTTTTAGGAAGAATTGTAATATTCCTCCAACTTGTGAGTGTAAAACATTTAATATGTTTCTTACCAGACCAGACCCACCTACCTCGGGGTTTGCCGATGGCAAATGTTGTCCCCTATTCTTAGTGGGAATACTGTAACCTCCACGCATCCCAGGAGCAGTGCGCCAATAACGCGTATATGGGAACGATCGACTTGTTCCTTCTCCAGCACCAGACATCCGTCGATAGGGATACTGCCTTCGAATTGATCTGCTGAGCACCGGTGGTTTCATCATTCCCACGGTTTTTGCTTCTTCATTCAGGTCTTTTACCCTTTTTGCTAGATTCTCTCCAAAAAGCAGATTAGGCAATTGAATATTAGATGGTTTACAGAACCCCGCAAACTTAGGGTGAATATTAGGTCTTATGGCACTTTTACGAATACAGTTTATTTCAAAGTGCACACTACACATAAGTGCTAAGGCATCCTGTTGTGAAGCAGATACATGCTCCTCATCCAAACCTCTGGCGAAAGCCGTAATGCCTGACCCCAGCAATTTCAACACTCGTTGTAATTTCAATTCTTGTTGCGTAATCCAATGCCCAAATAGCCCCATATTACGTTATTCACCGCTGGGACTGCTAGCAGTGCACAATTCTGTGGGGTTTCATATTTTTTAATAGTCTCATCCATGGTTAATTCCTGGAGCTGATGGGAGAGCAAGTAATTTATAGTCATTGCTAATTCATCTCCCAAAGGTTCCCCTGTTAGTCTGGGAACAGCAAACTTTTGTGCCAGACCTGGTATTTTAGGCTCTGTTATTGGGCTCTGGTCCTCATATGATTCATCATCTGATTGGGAAGTTCTGGCATCCCTGTTTCAGGTAATTCTAGCACTGGCTCTTCCATAGGCCTTCGCATAGTAAATTATTTACCAGATTCTCCCCACGTGGGCTCTCCTGTAGGCCCACGTAAAGGCAGCCCTATTCCAGGTGCTACTGGTGCTGGCTCACCTCTAGGCCAAAGCTTATACTGTCTTTCTTCCAACATTGTTGGTGCTGCCACTCCTTTAGACCAACGCTTATACTGCCTTTTTTCAGGCATTTCTGGCACTAGCTCTCCTGTAGGCCAACACATATACTGTCTTTTTCCAGACATCTCTGATGGCTCTCCTGTAGGCCAACGCTGTGCCTGACCCATCCAAGGCACTCCCTGCGCTGTCTCTCCCATAGGCCAACGCGGACTGTATTCCTCCTGATGTGGTTCTTGATAAATCATTTTCCCCATGAGGAATTCTAAACTTGCGACCCTAGCAGCCATAACCTCTGACTGAGGAGGGTTAACCTCCGGATCTGACTCATCGGAGTCCACTGGTCGCACGGACTTTTGCCCGGCCTTGCGCCCCAATGGCGCTGCAACGGTACTTTCATCCGTATCGGGAGTTGATGGCCTCGCTGCCACTGACTCCTCTAACGGACGCCCGCTACCCTCAGACCCGCGGTCTTCTTGAGGTTTACCTGCGGTACGTCTCCTCCCTCTACGCCCTCTCTCCATAATAACTTGTTCGGAACTCCACTACAAGTCTAACGAGGAAGGCGACCTGAAAGCGAAAGTGAAAGCACTTACCTTCAGGCTTTTACTTACCGCTTGGAGGAGCTTTGCTCCTGCACACATGGTCGCTACGCTATGCATCTGACGATATGACGCGTGTGCGGCTGGACGGGCTCTTCACGTAGTCACTCACGTGACTCCGAAGTAAAATGATACCTGGAGCAGCAACAGAGCAGGGCGATAATTCACACGACAGTGCAGTGCAATGATACCAGTCTGAAGTAGGGTTTAAACCAGCATTTGCAGTTCCTTCCTACACCACTGACGTAATGTTGTATTTTGATGAAGCTACAAGTGGTGATAAGAATGTACACAAAAATGCTGGAGAAACTCAGCGGGTGCAGCAGCATCTATGGAGCGAAGGAAATAGGTAACGTTTCGGGCCGAAACCCTTCTTCAGACTGATAGGGGGTGGGGAGAAGAAAGGAAAAAAGGAAAAGGCGGAGGAGGAGCCCGAGGGCTGGGGGAGGGGAGGAGACAACCAGATGGCTGATGAAGGGGAGGGGACAGCCAGGGCTAGCAGAATTGGGAGAATTCAACATTCAGGCCACCAGGATGTAGACTGCCCAAGCGGAATATGAGGTGCATTTCCTCCAATTTACGGTGTTGCTCGCTGTGGCCATGGAGGAGACCCAGGACAGAGAGGTCAGATACGGAATGGGAGGGGGAGTTGAAGTGCTGAGCCACCGGGAGTTCAGGTTGGTTATTGCGGACCGACCGTGCAGTGGTACTGGCAGCAGTGATGATGTAGTGCAGTCATACTGTCATGCATATTATCACAGCATATTTACTAGCAGGAGCGATGGTGCATCTTGGTGATACTAGAAAGACTAACAGCGCCTCTTGACTTACTCGGAGTCATGTTGAAGTGCAGTGATACTAGTAGCAGTGATGGCGCAGTGAAATTATCTTGAGTTGCTCCATAAAAAGCTTACTATCAGGATGCATCACAATTTGGTTTGACATCAGCTCAGCCCAGGAAGCATAAGAAATCTGAGAGAGTTGCAGCTGTAGCCCAGTCTTTCGACCAGCCTCCTCCCCCCACCCCCTCCCCTTCCATTGACTATCTACACTCCACGCTGTCTTAGTAAAGCAGCCAACTTAATCAGGACATTTTTGCCCCCAGTCATTTCCACTTCTCCCAATTAACCTACAAACATGCACATCTTTGAAATGTGGGAGGAAACCAGAGCACCCGGATAAAATTCACACAGAGAGAACGTACAAACTCCATACAGACAACACCTGTACTCAGGGTCGAACCAGGGTCTCTGGTGCTGTAAGACAGCAACTCTACCGCTGCACTACTGTGCCACCTGACAAAATGATATAGCAATAATTAGTGAGATTTGCATCACAAGAGAACATGCATTAGAAAGGAGATAAATCCCCGAAGCACTTTGTGTGCAAGTGGGAGAGCATGTACGTGCGTGCCTGTGTGTGTATGTGTGTGTGTGTGTGTGTGTGTGTGTGTGTCTGTGTGTGTGTGTGTGTGTCTGTGTGTGTGTGTATGTGTGTGTGTGTGTGTGTGTGTGTGTGTGTGTGTGTGTGTGTGTGTGTGTGTGTGTGTGTGTGTGTGTGTGCCTGCATCTGTGTGTGTGTGTGTGTGTATGTGTGTGTGTGTGTGTGTGTGTGTGTGTGTGTGTGCTTGCGTTTGTGTGTGTGTGTGTGTGTGTGTGTGTGTGTGTGTGTGTGTGTGTGTGTGTGTGTGTGTGTGTGTGTGTGTGTGTTTGTGCACACAATGGAGATGTGTGTGTTGAATAAATCCATCATTTTTCTAAGGCATAATATTCTTAGAAACGTACAAATAATTTATGTGAGCATTACACGTAGCTCAGGGCTGTGGTGGCAAAGCATTACTGTCACAAGATTACATTGAGTCATAATAGCTCTGACTAATCCAGTGTCGTTCTTGCAGCAGGGAGCTGATGTAGCTGCAACTGGTGTCAGAGAAGCATCACGGAAACGCAGGCTGAGTCCCAGGTGGAAAAATGAGCTACCAGCCATTTTAATCACCACTGGGGAGGCAAGTGAGAGCCTGATTCAATTATGCAAGGCTCTTCTGTGGTGAATTTTACGCTGAAGAATATTTACATTAAAATGTCTATTTATCCTGCAGTACAATGTGTAAATCTGACTGTCGTTCACTTTCAATGGTGTTTTTATTGTCACATGTAAAATTATTTTTCCTATATACATTATTTTTCCAGTATATCCTCGATTAGCAAGGGTACAGAAATAGTCTACAGAGCCCCCATGCAAGAGGTGCCATGATCGGACGCCATTTTAAAAGTCCAGTCCACGCTCTAGTTGTTATGAGCGGTGCCCAATCCAGGCGAGCCCCAGGGTGCTGCGGGCCTCCAGCCATCGCCTTCCTTGGACTAGACGTCCCTCTCCTCACCCGTCCACCTTTATGCCCCGGGGGCATCTCCCGCAGCCGAACTCGAGGCGCGGTAGGTCAGACCACGGTTCCCTCTCCTACCGGCCTAGCTCCTCGCCCGTCGCATCCATCCTCGTTGCCGGCTCCATGCTCCCGGTCTCCAGTCTTTAGGGAATGATCAGGGGCCGACTTGGCAGCTTCCCCCCTGTAGGGCGCGGTCTGCCATGTCTTGCGTTCGGCCATGGGGGACGAGCTCAGCGGCTGTCTTCCTGCAGGCCAGGGTCTGCTGGATCCATTGAACGGTGACCGGTTCACTCCCTAAAAACCATTGCTATCCAGCAACTGAACCATCCTACCGCAACCGGAGAGCAGTCCTGAGCTACTGAACTATCTATCTCATTGGAGACCTTTGGATTATCTCTGATTGGACTTTACTGGCTTTACCTTGCACTAAACATTATTCCCTGAGTCTGACCGGTTTGGCAGTGTACTCCAGAAGTGTCTCACTGTGATATGTAGCACTGGACACATTCTAGAGGCATGAATGGTATAGAAGGCATATGGCACGCTTACCTCCATTGGTTGAGGCATTGAGTATAAGTCAAGAAATCATAATACAACTTTATAGGACTTTGTTATGGCTGCCTTTGGTTGATTGCATGGAGTTCTGATCACCCCAATGCAGGAAGGATGTGGAGGCGATGGAAAGAGTACAGAGGAGGTTTACCAGAATGCTGCCTGGTTTAAAGGGGACTAGCTACAAGGAGAGGTTGGGACAGACCTGGATTGTTTTTTCTGGACTGCTGGAGGTTGAAGGCTCACCTAATAGTAGTATATAAGATTATGAGAGGTGTAGATGGGGTGGACAGTCAGAACCTTTTTCCCAGGACATTTGAGGGTCTAGCTTTAAGGTCAGAAGAGCAAAGTTTAAAGGAGACTAGACCAAGTGCAGACCCGTTGGGTCTGTTCCCCCACGTGTGGTTGCGGTGGAGGGGGGGGGGGGTGGGGGTGGGGCATGCGGCATCACACACACTAACTACCCCCCTGCACACACGCTAACTACCCCCCTTGATATATTAATATTATTAATTTGCTCCTTTACCCCATAACCGCCCTATCCATTGACGCATAGCCCCCAACTCGCAGGCACATCTAGAGAGGGAGGGGGGGTAGAGAGTGAGGTCAGAAAGAGTGGGGAGAGACAGAGAGAAAGGGGCAGAGACAGAAGGGCAAGAGACAGAGGGAGAGGGGGGTGGAGGGGAGGAGGTGAGGGAGGGTGGGTAATGGGGGAGGGTGGGGGAGGAGGGGTGAGAGAGATGGGAGAGAGAGAGGGAGGGTGAGAGGGGGGAAGGGAAGGGGGAGAGGGAGGGGGGTAGGTGGGGAGAAGGGTGGGGAGGGGATGGGGTGGAGGGAAGGGGGTGGGGTGGAGGGAAGGGGGTGGGGTGGTGGAGGGGTGGAGGGGTGGAGGGGAGGGGGGAAGGGGGTTTAGGGGAGGGAGGGTGAGGGAGGGCAGGGGGATCGGGAGAGGAAGGGGGAGATAGAGGGGGGGAGAGAGAGAGAGGGGGGGAGAGAGGGAAGAGAGAGAGAGAGAGAGAGAGAGAGAGAGAGAGAGAGAGAGAGAGAGAGGGGGAGAGAGAGAGAGATGGGTAGAAAGAGAGATGGGGCAGAGAGAGAGAGGGGGAGAGACAGAGAGAGCGAAATGCAACCACGCGTCACGCATTCAGAATGTTCTGGAAATGAAGCGTGCGCGTCTCATGCACGAAAGCTGTCGGCAGCTCTATGGAATTCAGGGGAGCAGCCTGTTGCGTCACACACACACTAACCACCACCCCCATTCCCCCCTCCCCCTCCCTCCCCCTCCACACACACACAGCGGGTCCGATCTGAGCTGTCAATGAAGACAGCAAATTTATTTTTAAAAAACTGTCTTTGAAATTAAAAGTTAAGGTTAAGAATTAGTGATGTTAAGTGACAAAGTATTAAATTAAATTCAAGAAAACAAATGGAATCTACAACCTGGCAGGCTGGGGTGGCAGGGCCGGACAGGGACCAGGAGGGCAGATGGGCCTGGTGCAAAGGCATTGTGAGGTCAGCAGCTGGGCAACCTTAATATTTTTTTAAATGTCAGTTTGGTTATCAATTTTAGTAAATATCTCGGGAAATAATTGATCAAATTCATAGAGGGATTGGATTTTTGAAATTATAAGGAAATTTTCTACCAGATGATGTAAAAATCTCACTGTTATTGCAACATCAGCAGCTGAGCAGTGGTCAGATTTAAAAAAAAGGTCAGATTGGTCAACAATTTTAATTAAAAAGTCAGGAAAATAATGTATCAAAGGTACAGAGGAGTGGATTTCTAAACGCACAAGGAAAATCTCTACTGAAATATAGTTTTCGGCATCTGGTTATTGAGGAGATACGTTTCAAAGACAAAATGACACACACACGCACGCACGCACGCACACACACACACACACACACACACACACACACACACACACACACACACACACACACACACACACACACACACACACACACACACACACACACACACACACACAAACACACACAGTTTTAATAGATACTAGACCAAGTGCAGACCCGTTGGGTCTGTTCCTCCAAAGCACGGTTGCGGGGTTGGAATGTTGCACCCACAAACACACACACTCATCACACCCCTTGATATTATCTTAATTTTATTAATTGGCTTCTTTTATCCCATCTCCACCCTATCCACTGAGGAATAGTGAGGAGAGATGGGGGATGGGGAGAGAGGTGTGGCAAAAGGATGGGGGAGGGAGGGGATTAGGGAGATGGGGGAGGGGAGGGAGGGGAAGAGTGTGGAGGGAGAAGGGGGGTGGTGGAGAGAGGGATGGGGGTGGGAGGAGGAGGGGAGGAGAGGGAGAGGGGTGAGGAGAGGGAGATGGAGAGGGGGAGGAGAGAGGGATGGGGGACGGGAGGAGAGAGGGATGGGGGAGGGGGAGAGAGGTGTGGGGGAGGGGGGGAGGGATGGGGGTGGGAGATGGGGTAGGGGAGGGAGAAGAGTGTGGAGGGAGGGGGAGAGGGGTGGGGGAGAAAATGGAAAGAGTGGGGAGGGAGAGTGGGAGGGGGAGTGGGGGAGAGAAGTGGAAGAGGGAGGGAGGGAGG
>CM075978.1:49964666-50031890 GCA_038087875.1 Malacoraja senta
AAGTCTAAAGTCACTGATGTTGCAGTGAAGAGTCGTGTGTGTGCGTCCAATCCTGTATGGGTCCAATCCCATGCATTCAGTGAGGCTGGCAAACACAGAGCACTGAATGGTAATTAAGACCATTGCAAAACCTTCACGTAGAATGAGTAGAACCATCATGCTATACAATGCCTACAAGATCAGTTGCTCTACAGCCAATATGCTGCATCTTGGCCGGGCCAAGCTGGCCATCCACGAGTCACAGGCGCCAGGTGGGAAGAGGGCTCTGCCCAACCCAGCTTACCTGCCCCTTTTCCGGGTTTACGTCCGTGCCCGGGTGGTACTAGAAAGGGACTACGCCCTGTCCACGGGCACTCTGTGGGATTTCCGGGACCGCTGGGCACCGCGGGAGTTGAATGCATCCTAGACAAGGATTGTAACGTAGTTGTATAGTACTTTATTTGAGTACATTTGTTTGTCTTGTATTTATGGTGGTGGGTTCCGTTTTGTTTTATCGTATTGTAAATATTATTTTTAATAATTGAATACATTTTTTGATTAAAGAAAAAAAAAGAGGACATGCTGCATCTTGAGTGGGGCCCTATAGGTAGGAGACACCATCTTCCACCTCGTCCCCTTGCCTTTGGTTGCAACATGACACTACAGCAATGCACATTGGTGACTTCTGCCAGCTCAAACTGCCCTGCCTGCAAAATATCACAGGATACCTGTCAAGGAGGTGTCCGATTAATGTTATGTCAGTCCGCTGCTGAATATGGTTGTTCATCGACCCGCAGCTGCTAAATCAGCTTATTGCATACATTTATAGCAACTAGAAAAACTGAAGCATGACCTGGCCTAACTTTGCTACTACCGTTAAGAACAGGATGGATATCTATAGATATTGAACAGCCTGTGTGGATTCCTGTTATTCCCAGGTGGATATCTTCAATAGTCAAGAGTGTTTATTTATCATATGCACCAAATGTGAAATGGAACAATGATATTCTTACTGGCTGCAGGTTTACAGACAGCAGTCCAGGGTTGACCAATAAATAAAATGACAACACGGTGGTGCAGTGGTAGAGCTGCCTTACAGCGGCAGAGACCCGGGTTCAATCCTGAATATGGGTGGCGTCTGTACGGCGGTTGTACGTTCTCCCCGTGACGTGCGTGGGTATTCTCCGAGATCTTCCCTTTCCTCTCACACTCCAAAGACGTACAGGTTTGTAGGTTAATTGGCTTGGTGTAAATGTAACATTTTCCCTAGTATGTAGGATAGTGCTAATATGTGGGGATCGCTGGTCGGTGCGGATTTTGGTGGCCAAAGGACCTGTTTCCATGCAGTATCTCTAAACTAATCTGTATCTCTTAACTTCTATTTTTAAGTTTTTTGAATTTAATCTTTTTATTTGAATTTCACAGCAATTTACATACATACAATAATAAGACAGTAATAATCAAGGCATAATTGTACAACAGTATGTAAGCGATCCTCAAAACCCTTACCCATACCCACCTTCAACACACCCAAGTCAGGTTGGAGCCAAACGGGACAAACAACACTCACATACGTACACATCCACACACAATGGTAAAATAGACGAAACAAAATGTGCTATGTAAAAATAAAAAAATTAAAATTAAAAAAAAAAAAATGGGGAGGGGGGGGATTAAGGGGAAAGCAGCTGCTGTAGAACAAAACGATGATGGAGAACACTCAGTCCTCTTCCGAGTCCGGGGACAAGGTAAGAGAGTTAACCAGTTCAAAGAAAGGTTCCATGTATCTAGGAATGTCTTGGTAGAGCCTTTGAAGAGAACCTAAGTTTTTCAAGTTTCAGATTGTAAAGCACCTCCTTAATCCAACGGCCGTGTGTCGGGGGACAGGTGAGCCTCCAACTAAGCAAGATCAGTCTCCGGGCTAACAAGGTTGTAAAAGCTAGGACCCGTTTCACCGCAACAGAGAGGTTGGTATTGGGAGGGGTACCGAAAATGGCTGACATTGGATTTGGAAAAATAGTCTGGTCATATTTTAAAGTTTTTAAATGCTAATTCGTATTCAAAATTTAGATTTTTAGTTTTGATATAAATTTATTGGCATGCACGTCACTTCTTTGTAATGCGTGGAGCTGTAATTACCTTCCTCTTTGTTTTCCCTGGAACTCTTTCACTCCAAAACACTTACACACAATGGGAAAGCTAAAAAATAAGAGAGTGTGTTTCCTGCTTCCTGACATCCTTGCTCCGATCGACCATTAGATGCCAACTTGGCACAGCCACTCATTTCTCACCAAGGGCACTGGGTTGCAGTCAGAGTTAGGAACTTAGTTAGTCTGGATTGGAAGGCCTTCGATCTTACTCCTTCTGCAAATGATGCAAACCTCTTAACTAATAATCCCATTTGCTTGTTCAGAAGGAACTCTGTCTTAATTCTGTTTAGTTTAGTTATTTTATTTCAAAGTCACGTGAGTGACTACATGAAGAGCCCGCATGCGCATCAATACATCTAGCGCATGGCGCTACTCGGAACAGTTTCAAACTGCTCTGACCAGGTAAGTCCATTTTTGGGCCGCCGTGGAAGCTCCATAGGAGCTAGAGTAAGAAGAATTTTTGCGCCGCAGTTTGAGCTCTCCATGGGAGCAGGCAGCTGTAATTGTAGGGCTCCATAGGAACTGGGTTTGCGGCTGTTGCCGTTATAGTTCTGCACGGCAGCAGACGGACAAAATTGGAGGCTCCATAGGAGCTGGGATTGTGGCTGTTGCCGTTATAGTCTGCACGGCTGCAGACGGCCGAAATGGGAGACCGCCGGCTAGGATAAGTTATTACAGCTGCCGGCATCAGAGCTCCATACGGGAGCAGGCAGCCAGAGTTGGAGGCAGCGTGGGGCTCCGTAAGGAGCTAGAATTCATAAATTGCGGCTGCCGGCAGCCAGGTCTATTATCGCTGCAGGAGGTTTCCAGCAGCAGGTGAGTTTTAAAAATAGCCGCGGCCAAGAGCTATCGCTTAGGTAAGCTCAGATGCCGTAGCACCGAACAATTTTAATGAGTTACTGCTACAGCTCTGCTGCAGCAGCATATAGTGTATACTTTATTTTTGTGCGGCTATAATAGAGTTGGCATTAATAACAGTTGCCACTCGGTCACGTTTGTGACTATCGTAGCCGATAGCATTCTAAAGTCGTTTAATTCTTTGGTAATATAACAAATATGTCTTATCATGCCAATAAAGTTTATGTTTAAAAAAAAAAAAAAAAGATAATTACAAAGGACATTTATTATCACTTACACCAATGGTGTAGTGGAATTGGACTTGCCATTGCAGTCCAGAGCTCCTGGCTTAGGAAGCCTTGTTTGAGCTGTGCCTATCAGACACCTGTGGGAGCTACACCTAGTGGCGTCATGGTAATTTCCGCTCATTAAAGGGGACTGTTGAAGATTCTTTTACAAGAGACTCCAACTATATGCATATCAATAAAGTAGTCAAATCTCTGATTTAATAGGGATAGGCTTCTTTTAATCATATAAATGTAATTGCCTATGACAACACCTGGCAGGGTTGCAGTATTTCTCCCACTCTGTCTGGCGTATGGGAGCCAGAGGCGCTCCAGTCCTTCCCTGTAATACTCCGTTGGCTCCAGAAGGGAGCAAGGACTCAGAGTCACTACCAGGTGCAATCTGGTTGGTAAATGATGATACCAACAGAGCACCTATCTGCAGCTAGTCTCGGTTCGACTGCTAAAGGAATCATCCTGAGAACCCCTAGTCGGGGCAAAGTCATAGCCAAGTCTTGGGACATCTATGGTAGATGTGATTGGGCGTTTGTCTCAATTAGAACATCTGATGAATCAAATTATAACACAAGGAATGCTCCATGTTACGAAGGCATGTCAGGCAGCAGCTCCTGGTTCAGGGTTGCAATTTTCCTCCCACAGTTGGAAGGAGTGGTGGAGATGGTGCCAAAGTATATGCACATATGCCTGAAGCAGCCCCTGGTTCAGGGTTGCAATCTTCCTCCCACTCGGATGAACGGAGTGATGGGGATGGTGCCAAAGTATATGCACACATGCCTGAGGCAGCTCCTGGTTCAGGGTTGCATAAGTCCTCCCACTCGGATGAATGAAGTGATGGAGATGGTGCCAAATATTATGCTCCGTATTACGAAAGCATGCACAGGCAGTTCAAGTTATATGCCTGTAGCTACCCCTGGTTTCAGGGTTGGAATATTCCTCCCACCCAAAAGACTATCAGAGATGGTGTCACAAATTATGCTCGTGTTATGGAAGCATGCACAGACAGTCCGAGGCATACGCATATGGCAACGCCTGGTTCAGGGTGCAATTTTTTCTCCCACTCTAAGAGAGTGTCAGAGATCAGTATGGACTGACTCCAAACATGACCCCGAACATGACTATGTGCCGGGATCCCATGCTTTAATGCATGATGTGCGACAATCGCATAAGGAAGAGCTGCGTCCTTTTGCCTCTAAAATTTCTGTTCCCTCGTGGACGGACAAGCCACTACAAGAGAAGTTGGCCAGCAGCATCAGCTATCTAACAGGAATGACAAGCATGATAGACAGGGTCTGCAAATGGAACTTCGCTGAAGCTCCAACAAAGAAAATCGACCCGGGGTTAGAGACGCTGGTAAGTAAGGTCTCTTTATTAACCTCCGTAAACTCCAAAATAGAGCAGTCTGTTGGCCCAGGTTGGGTTTACTGCCAGCATGGGCTGGCTAGTCGTTTTCACTGTTTCTGGGATAGATCAGGTTGATGTGGGGATATTGGCAAGGTGCCTTGCATAGTAACCTCTGTTGTTCCAAGTAGGAACAGTTTGGTTACCCTGGATCAGGGTAGACCATCATGGAACTGGCTGTCCATAGGAGTCACAGTGACCAGGGAAGCACTGCTTCATCATCTGTGATTGAGGTTATCAGACTGCTCAATAGAATAAGTAGTTGAAGTTTTTCTCAACATATGCTTTATTTCTCCTCAGTTAGTACAGTTCCTGGTTCATTGGAATCATCATTGCCATCCTCTGTGGGACAGGTAGTTACCAGCAGGAAGCTCGTCTGGCATATAATAAAACTTGATCTGACCTGCAGGTTCATGTTGTGAATCAACAATGTATTTATAATAATCCATAGGCTCTCAATACCAGTATTCCTGATTGAGTGGCGGGTCGAAGAGATTGTGTTGTGCACTCTGGCGACTTAGACATGTGGTTTCAGTCAAAGGACTGCGAGGTAATTCCTGATTGAGCCTTGCATTATACTAATCTCCACTCTGAAGGAAAACGCTGAGTATTCATGGTGATTCTTAGTCAAGAGTTGACAGGGAACTCGTATTCCCACAACTAAGGAATGTGATTTCAGCTCTAGTCATTAGCTGCTGATTATATATTATCAGCGATATGTATGAATAACTAGATAATGCATCTTCCGCGGGTAGGAAAGCCAAAAATGTTTTCCATCCGTAGGATCAATAGAGGAACAGCGGTTCCGAGTGCAATCAGTGACAGCTCATCCGAGGATGAGTGGTCTGGACAAGGACTAGAGGGGTATATTTCTGATACTTCTCAAGATTACAGAAATATGGTGCAGGCCGAATCGGGTTAGCATTACGCTAATCGGATTATGCGTTTACTTACCCAGTTAAAGATGGCTGATTGGGTTTCTGCAATTTAACTGACTCAGAGAATTCATCATGTAGTTGCATACTCTGTCATATCTACACACATAAGGCACAGATTCTGCTATTTTGATAACAAAGCTAGTGGTGAAAGCCTATGCTGCCCTTCTCAGATTAAAGGGCATTATATCATCAAGTCTTAGGTAACATGCAAAATTGCAGCTGATAAAACTTATGGGTTGTCGGTGGATATCTTTTGTGATATTACAAATGAGGCAACATGAAATTTAACAGTACCAATTTGCCTATTCAATCACGCCATGTAGGCGACTGAAGCAACTCTTATTTACTCAGTCACGAGTGACGGCTGGGACAGCCTGTCTTCTCGGGCAGCTAGCTCTGCATGATTGTATGAGAAGCTTGTGAACAACATATGTGACTCAATTTTAACAGAAGTAACAGAGGTTTGTATGGCTTCCAGTTTGAGCCTAAAGAAGCTTTTATGTGATAACACAATTGACATTGCTTGTGCTGCTTTATCATTTCTGTAGTACCATAAGTGGGACATAAATGATTGGTTCTTCACCCACTATTCTCTAACGTTATGCAGGGTATCTTTTATTTGACCACTCTAATAGCCTACACTCATTGTAATGTGCGATGTATATCAGTAAATTGTTATGCAAATAGTCCTCTAATTTTCCTAATGGGACCAGTATCTTAAGATGATTATGTTTTCAGCAACTGATCTCAGCATAAAGAACACAGCTTTTACTCAATCTCTGGCTTAGTCTCTACGTCATACTGACATTATGGTAGCTTGTTATAGAAATAATCTCATAAGCAAATGAGCAGGATTGCATACATTTGAGATTGACAGCATCCCCACCAGAGCAGAGATCAGGGATGTCATTAGGTATACAAGTGCACTCTTGCTAGTGCCTATGAAATGGAAGATAGTTCTTTTGTTATTCAATAGTCTCAAGATATTGCTGATGGCTCATTAGCAGCCAACAGAATGGATTTCCCTTTCATCATACAGCATGAGGTTTACATAGTGCAGGTTAATAAATTATAAAATTTGGTGGAATATGTCTGGATATTTGCAGATAGTATTATGCACAGTGTTACATGAGTTATTGTCTAACTCAACAGTCTATTGGGACTACGGTCCAGTTAAGAACAATGACCATGTATGCAAGTTAGCATCATGATATTAATAACTCATGTTTTTTCCTACCATTAATGGTTTGTCTGTTTAAGTGTTTCACACACAGATTGTGTCACTGCATGAAACCACAGACCTTCGAAATCTTCACGTAGTCACTCACGTGACTTCGAAATAAAATAGAAAGAATAAACGAGAACTTACCGTTTGAAGTTTGATCTTTATTTTATGAGAAGTTGAAGTGAGGGATTACGTGCCCTCCACTCCCAACCCTATTCTCATAAAGATCATTCGGTAGTTCTAGCCCTTTAATCTTCCTATAGCTTAGGTCAGCAACTATTCTGTGGTTTCATACAGCTACTTTGAAGATTGACGCGCACGCGGGCTGGCGGGCTTCTTCACGTAATCCCTCACTTCAACTTCTCATAAAATAAAGATCAAACTTCAAACGGTAAGTTCTCGTTTAATCTTTCTAGTTTAGTTTAGTTTGGAGATGCAGCATAGAAACATAGTAAATAGTTGCAGGAGTAGGCCAATTTCCCTTCAAGCCAGCACCGCCATTCAATACGATCATGGCTGATCATCCAATATCTGTACCCCGTTCCTGCTTTCTCTCCATATCCCTTGATTCCGTTAGCCCTACGAGCTATATCTGACTCTCTCATGATAACATCCAGTGAATCGGCCTCCACTGCCTTCTGTGGCAGAGAATTCCACAAATTCACAACTCTCTGGGTGAAAAGGTTTTTCCTCATCTCTGTCCTAAATGGCCTACCCCTTATTCTTAAACTATGACTACTGGTTCTGGACTCCGCCAACATTGGGAATATTTTTCCTCCAAATGCCCTTCAGCCCAACGAGCCCACGCCGACTATCGATCATCTGCACACCAGTTCTTTGTTATCTTACTTTCTCATCCACTCCCCCTGCATACTAGGGCCAATTTACAAAGCCAATTAACCTACAAACCTGCACACGTGGGAGAGGAATAGGGGAGGAAACCCATGTGGTCACAGGGGGAACGTACAACCTCTGCACTGTCATCACCCAAGGTCAGGATCAAACCCACATCTCTGGTTCTGTGAGGCAGCAGCTCTCTGCACCACTCTCCCGCCAAAAACAGAGATATAAATCTGTCCATGTATCTCATGAATGATTTTGCGCAGTGAAAAAGCCACAAATCTTATTTTGATTAAATGTATTTGACAACGTAGAAAAGTTTATTTTATCGTTTCGGTCCAAGGTATCAGACAAGAGATGGGAAAAGGATTGAAGCCTTGAACTGTGACAGTGTGTATGTTGCAAATTCAGTCAGTTTCTGGTGATTTCTGACTTCATCAAAACCACTTGGACAACCTCCAGCGTGTTTATTAACATCTCTCTGTGGATATCTTTGTGTAATGAAGGGAGGCTGCAACAGAAATGTACATTTGCAAAATGTAGATTATTGTAATTACCCTTTAAATTAAAGCAATATACCTTATGAAACCTTGGGAGAGCACATTATGTTCAAAAAATTATTTATTTTTCTGATGGAAGGTTTAACAAATTTCAGAATGAATAAATTTGGCAGCAGTTTTATTGTGTGCCAGCAATGACCTCTGAAGGCTGTTTTAATAATCATTATATTGACTATTGTGTGTTCTGGAGTGCTGGTACTTAACTATTCTCATCCCAAGGAGGATCCATGCCATTGTTATGAATGTGCTAGTGTGAAATTCCTTTGTGTGGCATTTTAACACAGCTCTTTGTTTGCATTAGCTTTACCCAGTCTGAAGAAGGGCTCCGACCCTAAATGTCACCGATCCAGTCTCTCTATAGATGCTGCCTGACCTGCTGAGTTACCTCAGCACTTTGTGTTTTACTCAAGACTCCAGCATCTGCAGTTGCTTGTGTCTCTCTAAGCTTACATATTATAAAAGTGTGGAAACAAGGAACTGTAGATGCTGGTTTACAAAAGAAAGACACAAAGTGCTGGAGTAACTCAGTGAGTCAGACAGCATCCCTGGAGAACATGGAAAGGTGACGTTTCGGTTCGGGACTCTTCTTCACACTGATTGTGGGGTGGGGGTGAGGAGACCTAAAAGAGAGCTGTGGGAAGGGGGGAAAGGGGAAGGGGGAAGGAGAGTGAGAAGAGAACTGTGGGAGGGATGGGAAGGGAAGAAAACGAGAAGACAGGTATAGGTGTGCATTTGTTAAAATAGCCAACATGGTAATTTCATACAAGCACCTTACTGTGATGGTTACTAATACATAAGATACATCTAATTACAAGGGTGCAGCTTTCCAAGTTATGTATGTTATTTGTCCACAGGTATAGTACCGATCCTCATCAGCAATGTAATCTCTGCTCTGCAATATTAACGAGCGGTCCTTGTTGGGCAACTCTTGCCTATCATTGCACCCATGACGGTCCCTCCTTACCCCTACCCACCCTCTTCCTTCCGCCCCAGGTTCCTTTCCCTTACCTTGTGACATTATTGTTTTTCATTTGCAGCAAAAGAGCTCAGATCAAAGTAATTGATGATGAGAAGTATGAGAAAAACAAGAATTTCATCATTGAGCTGATGGAGCCACGCATGGTGAATATGAGTTCACAGAAAGGTGGAGTACTCACCAGAATGAGCCACTGCTGAAGGCCCTCCTCTCTCCTCTCTTACCCTTTTCTCTTATCTTCTTTTTTTTGTCTTGTTTGACTGCTTGATTCCCAAGAGATAATTAACACTGGCGCACTCTCGCAGTCAGATTGGTGACATGCCACCCATTTCAGTCTTGGCACATCAGCGAGCCGCTAATCAGGCCCATCGTCATGGCTGCGGAAACCTGCCATCCCCGAGCCTGTCTTCCTGAAACCTTATCCTGTCCTGTGGCTGACAGTCAGTGTCCCAGTAGTTGGTAGAACAGATGAGGACAGGTCTGGTTATATGGTCATATCTGGTAAGATGTTGCCTTCACTAACCTGACATTGGGTAACATGGTGTGGAAAGGCTAATCCATTACTTTACCAGGATGAATTCTACACCTGGCTAGTGAGGAAGAATCCTCACTTGTTGGTGTTATCTATACATCGTCAGGTTCAGCTCTAGGAGAGCAAATACTCAAATACAGGAGACACCACACTACATTTGGTATGTCAGAGTGAGACATCGAAGCTCCCCATGTATTGAAGAAGGCTCCCGACCTGAAACATCACCTATCCATTCTCTTCAGAGATGCTCCCTGACCCGTTGAGTTACTCCAGTATTTTGTGTCTATCTCCCCCATATATTGGTTGCACTGTATTTTGTAGAGGGCTCGATGGACAAGATATGGTACAGTGGAAAATCAAGGCATTGGGGTCCCACATTCAATAAGTGAAAAATTATAGCAAAAAGCTGCCAGTGATAAATTCAAAAAGGAATTTCCTTATCAAGAATTTTACCTCAAAATTGATGGATCTGTTCCAGTTACTAAGGTCCCCCTCACCTCAAATCTCCATCTACTGTATGTTCTGCCACTGAATATAGTCACCTGGTCCTGCTTCAGACAGCCTCTCTTGTTGGCTTGAGGCAACCTCAAATTCATTATTAAACGCAGGAAAGCTGCACAGCTCTGACGACATGATGAGGAAACCTTGCTCCCTAATGGAAACTAATGCTATCATACACACTAGGGACAATTTACAATTTACAGAAGCCAATTAACCTACAAACCTGTATGTCTTTGAAGTGGTGGGAGGAAACTGGAGCACTCGGGGAAAACCCGCACATTCATAGGGGGAACGTACAAACACTGTACAGACAGCACCCTTAGTCAGGATTCTACCCGGGTCTCTGGTGCTGTAAGGCAGCAACTCAACCACTGTGCCACCGTGCAACATGACATCAAAATGGTAACTCTATGGAGACTTAGGAGCCTGGTGTAGATGGCATATTAATAATATTTCGATGTGATTGTTCTAATGGTGAGAATGCGTAGCTGTGGACCATGGCTCCCTCTCTCCACCCTTACCCAAGCTCCCAAAATATGGTTGTTCTACTTATAGCTGCAATATTGCCCAAATTACAAATCAGCACAACAATTACTGGTACTCCCTCACAGCTCCAGGGAGCTGTAGTTCGATCTTGTCCAAGGGTGTTGTCTGGTAGAGTTTGCACACTCCCTCTGTGACTGTATGAGTTTCTTACAGGTGCTCCATTTTCATCCCACATCCCAAAGATGCACATGTAGTGTAATTGGCCGCTGTATATACTCACCGGTGTAATTAAAGGCAAAAGTGTCAAACTGGAGTTATTAGGCATGTGTGAGGGGGGATGCATTGCAAGGATATATCAGGAAATAAGGAAGGGAATGTGACTAATGGGATTGTTCCTTTGGAACCTGGTGTGGGCCAAATGAGCATCATTACAAGTATAAACATTTGAACATGAATACACCAGTTCTGAAGATCCAATCACCGTACAATCCCATGTGATCTGCCAATCAATTAAATATACACATCAGGAATCTTTCACTCTTGGCAAGAGGGTTAAGGTCTTTATACAGTGGAATACAAAATAACATGATTGTGTAGTGGTTATATTACTGGTGCAGTAAGTGAAAGCTCCAAATTAATAATCCATGTGATATGTTTAAATCTCATCATGGGATTTGTTTGAATTCAGTTATAGCCTAGCTCATCCCACTAAAATGGGAGAGGGAATGTTTCATGGGCTGGTTTGTGTAGGGCCCCAGTCACACACCAAACCAGTTGCATTTAATTATGTTTTCAAGTGGTCTAGAAAGCCGTCATGAGTCAGATTTCAATGCTTGCCGTTTATAGGCGAAACTCCAAACCTTGCATACATCCAGCCTGGCCTTTATCTGACCATGAAAACCTGTTGAGGTAAGGAGGTGACATTAAAAAGGATATCATTTTGTGCAGGGATCCTGCCCTATCATCCTATCCCCTGCATATGATGAGCACACTCAATGTTTAGTTAAGTTTAGTTTAGTTCAGCTTAGTTTAATTTAGTTTATTGTCACGTGAATCGAAGTACAGAGAAAAGCTTGTGAAACATTGAAAAACAGTGCCAGATGCATCTCGTCTGTTTTATGTGCGCTGCAACATGATTCCATCGGGCCACTGAATAACATCCAAATGAAATCCCATTTTCATTTGAATTGTGCTTAAATTGACCTCAGAACAGGAGGACTGAAGGGTTTGGCAGGTTATGTGAGCAGAGCTCTTGTCACTTTTCTTTACCACTGTTCCGTTAAGGGGGGGAGACCAAGGGCCCAAATTTGTTTAACCCATCTCCCTAATAGGCCAACAAAATGGTGGCATGTGACACCACTCTGAGTGTCCTGTGGGCTCAGAACTAACCATCAAGCAAGCTTACAATAATAAAGTGAAAGTCGCATGTGTGACTGCAGTGGTTTTCGAGCAACCCATTGTACATTTCTTTTCTTATATTCTTACAGGAAAACCATAAGCGTTAAAATAAATGATGATGAGGAATACGAAAAGCAGGAACATTTCTTCATTGTGCTTGGTGAACTGAAATGGATGAAACGAGGAATATCAGGTGTGAGATCCTGAGATGTAACGTCTTTTTTTGAGAAAATCTATTACTTTTCCTCCTGTATTCCCGCTCTCACCCTGTTTCGGTCATCTACGCCTCGTGCTTTTTTGTTTCTCTCCCAGAGTAATGTGCATTGTCCTTTCTCAGCCTGGTTTATGACGTACTTAAGTCCAATGCTCCACAAGCTGTGGGCTGGACCCCGGGACTCCAAGGCAATGCACATGTCTTCATTTTCCTGCAATCAGCTAAATCCTCTTGCTATTTTATTCATCAACTTTTTTTTAGGGAAAACAAAATATAATACTTTAAGATTAGCATCTTGGTGGGATGCTTTCCAGGCAGTCAGCCAGCCATACACATTAATCACTCTGGGCACAGCATTCCCTTTGTTTGAATGACAAAGAATATTTTTCAAACACTTCTAAAGCGTGTGTGCCTGCGTGTGCTTGTGCGTGAATAAGGCTGGAAAGAGTGTGTCAACTCCAGCTGAATCTCAGGCAGCAACTGCATCCACTTTATTATCTTCAATTTACTTTAATTGATAGCATGCATTCCTCCAGTTTATATGCTTTTAAGGTATTTATTCATGTTGATTGTACCTTTATCTCATCACATTCAGCCTTACCTTCTGTCTCTCCTCTCCGGTAGATAGACAAGCTCATTGGTCCATAAATTCCTGTTTTAGGAGCAGAATTAGGCCATTCGGCCCATCAAGCCCACTCTACCATTCATTCATGGCTGATCTATCTTTCCCTCTCAACCCCATTCTCCTGCCTTCTCCCCATGACCCCTGACCCCGTACTAATCAAGAATCTATCAATCTCTGCCAAAATACCCAATGATGGCCTCCACTGCCATCTGTAGCAATGAATTCCACAGATTAACAATCTCCACTGACTGAAGAAATTGCTCATCACCAAGTAATTCTCAAGCTGATGGGGGGACGAATGGGGGAAGATGGAGTGGATAATAAGGATGCTCGAAATTATTTTGGTGGATGAGGTTGGGAGAAACCAATTCCGTTGGCAGGAGGTTTACTGTGCAAAGGACATGGATTTAAGGTTGCTGAGGCAAAAGAGTCACTTGGCAGATTATTTATTTTTTGAAGCAATGGTTTTTTTCACTCGAAAGCGCACAACCTGAAAGGGAGGTGGAAACAGATTTAATAATAATTTTCAAACTCAAACTTTAGGCTTTAATACCGAAGCGATGAAGTTTAGAGGGCTCTGTTTAGTTTAGTTTACTTTAGAGATACAGCGTGGAAACAGGCCCTTTGGCCCACCGAGTCCACCCCGACCAGTGATCACCCCGTACACTAGCACTATCCCACACACTAGGGACAATTCACAATCTTTATCGATGCCAATTAACCTACAAACCTGTACGTCTTTGTTGTGGTATGAGCAGAATTCGGCCCATCAACTCTGCTCCGCCACTCAATCATCTATCTCTCCCTCTATCTATCTCCCTCTCAACCCTATTCTCCTGCCTTCTCCCCATAATCCCAGCTACCCGTATTAATCAATTTTCCTCTCACATCTCAAAACGCGTGTGGGTTTATAGGTTAATTGGCCTCTGTAAATTGCCTCTAGTGTTTAGGCAGCGAATGAGAAAATGGGATAACGTAGAACTAGTGTGAATGGGTGATCGATGGTCGACGTGAATTCGGTGGGCCGAAGGGACTGTTTCCACGATGTATCCCTAAACTAAAAAAAGAACAAAAGCTAGCGAAGAATGGCCTGGGTCACATTTCCTGTTCAGTTACTTCTCCATTTTACTGAAATGTTATTTAAATAAATCACCCTAAAAGTTGTTTCAGATGATTTATTAAGCATTGTACATGGTGCAGGTAGGACCCCAAAACCATCCTGTTGTGAGCTTAAGTACTCAGTTTCCAACATAATTACTTCTGGATTAAAATATCAGTTTTAACAAATCATTTGTCATATCTTATGATAATTAATCTGGCCATGCCCACTACTTTGATGGGAGAGCTGAGCGTATGAGTAGCCAGGGCAGCGATAAATTATTTTAAGATAAACGTTTCCGTGTTACAGTATGACAGAATTAGCTACTGAAATTATGTTTGATAAATTGCCCCTAGTGTGTAGGATGCGAAAGTGGGATAATGTAGAACTTGTGTACCAGTGTAGTCAACGGTCGGCGTGGATTTGGTGGTCTGAAGGGCCTGTTGCCACGCTGTATCACTAACTAAATTAATTGAAAAGGTCTCTCAGCAATAATAAACACACATGAACATTTTCTGCCTAATTTGATATTGTTCATTTCTTAAAAGATGTCAATTTTAAACATGCCTCTTGTACACATAGACAACCTCAAGCAGCTTATAAATCACATACTTTAGTTTATTTTCTTCTCATGTTTAATAAAACATGATAACCTGCCTGTCTGGGATTCAAATGGGTGATGCAGTCGAGCTTATATAATGCTGACTAGTTACAAAGTGGATGCTGTTCCTTTAAATCTATTTCTCATCTGTGCTTGCGATATGTTTGGCCGTACTGTTACATCTGTGGACATGTTTGCTTCTGCTGCTGCCCTGCCTGTTGAATGACCAAGCTGTGTTGTACTTTGGTTTGGTTTAAGACGCATGCCTGTGAACCTCTGCGACTCTTCACGTGTGGAAGCCACCAGTAAATCTGGAGGCTCTGCAGGTTTGGCAAAGCAACGACATCGTTCACCTGAACGGCACAAACCGGATTCAGACACCTGAACCTTAGCCTTCTGAGGACTCCTCACCCTTAGTTGCTTTGGCAATACGATGGTTAGCAAAGTCACTAAGTGCGAGGAATCACTACACTCTGACAACCAAAGCTATCTGGACATTTGGCAAACTATAAACTATAAATTAAATTACATTAAGCATAAAAATTAAACATGGTTTTGTTCCTGCTCCTGCTTATCTATTTTTGGAGATAGTAACAGGTGGAATGCATTGATAGGGAGGTTGGTCATAGAAAGTAGATGCAGGAGTAGGCCCTTTGAGCCAGCACCACCATTCAATATGATCATGGCTGATTATCCAAAATCAGTACCCTGTTCCTGCTTTTTCCCCATATCCCTTGATTCAGTTTGGCCTAAGAGCTATATCTAACTCTCTCTTGAATACATCCAGTGAATTGACCTCCACTGCCTTCTGTGGCAGAGAATTCCACAGATTCTCAACTCTCTGGGTGAAAAAGTTTTCCCTCATCTCAATCCTAAATAGCCTACCCTTTATTATTGAACTGTGACCCCTGGTTCTGGTCAGTGATGGGTAAGGTGGAAGTCAGTGGATTTCTTATTGTTTAGCAAGTGCAAATGTCTGATACCTGTTGGTTACTAAAGAAGTCTCATGCCACCTTTCCTACGCCATCCTTTTTACAAGATGCTGCAAGTTGCCAGAGGAGGTAGTTAAGGCAGGTACTATAACAACGTTTGAAAGACATTTGGACAGGTAGATGGTTTAGGTTCAGGAAAGGTTTAGAGGAAGCCAGACACAAAATGCTGGAGTAACTCAGCAGGACAGGCAGCATCTCTGGATAAGATAGGATCATATTGACTATTAGAGGAATATGGGTCAAACGTAAGCAGGTGGGACTAGTGTAGATGGGGTATCTTGGTTGGCATGGGTCAATTGCACTGAAGGGCCTGTTTCCATTCTGTATAACTCTATGACTTCATAAATCCACCGCAGCGATTTTGGGGGGCATTTTTGTTAATGGAGTCAAAGCCCTGAGTGTGTGCTTGCTGCAGCTGGTGGTAAGCAGCTGAGGTATCTCAAGGCCAGGGCAGCTCATGGACAAGCAGAGGCACCTCAACCACACACTCATCCCAAACAAAACAGCTTGGGGCTTTCATTTGGAGTTAACCGATTGTCTTTAACAGATTTCCACAAGTGACTTGGATGTAAATAGGTCATTCTGAGTTAAGTACTGAGATCAGGAAGGGACTCGGCAGTTGAATGGGTTACGCTCTGCAGGTATGTGTGTGCACGTGTGCGAAAGGGGTGTAGGAAGGAACTGTGGCGGCTGGTTTATACTGACACAAAACGCTGGAGTAAGTCAGTGGGACAGGCAGCATCTTTGGAGAGAAGAATTGGGTGACGTTTCAGGTCGAGACCCTTCTTCAGATAGTTTCAGATGAAAGGGGTGGGGTAGGGGAAGGTGGTGTGAAAGAGGGAGTGGCGAGGTGTGGGGCTAGATGCATTGAGGAAAGTTAGATATGGCTACACAAATATAGCTTATTTAACCTACCCAATCTTATAACAAATAAAGCACCATAATTAGAAAATGTCTCCCCAACCCCAACATACACCTTGATCCCCACCAATCCCATCACCCTATGCCTCCTCTGGTTCCACAGACATAGAAACATAGAAAATAGGTGCAGGAGTGGGCCATTCGGCCCTTTGAGCCAGCACCACCATTCAATATGGTGGTTCCTGCTTTCTCCCCGTATCCCTTGATTTTGTTAGCCCTCAGAGCTATATCTAACTCTCTCTTGAAAACATCCAGTGAATTGGCCTCCACTGCCTTATGTGGCAGAGAATTCCAGGGATTCACAACTCTGGGTGAAAATGTTTTTCCTCATCTCAGTCCTAAATGGCCTACCCCTTATTCTTGAACCGTGACCCCTGGTTCTGGACTCCCGTAGCCAGTTAAGCTCTTGGAAGAGGTTCGATAAACATAAGAAACATTATCTGGAGATGAAAATTCCTCTTCAAACCCCTCAGGCAGTCAGAACTACTTTCAGGAGATCACATTGACTATTTGATCCTTATTAAGTACTTTGACACTTGAGCATATGCTGATGACTTATTTTATGATTGCTGGGGGTTTAATTGTAGGTTAGTCTATCTTAATGGAGTGGGTTTAAATCATCAGATACCATTTTTAATTTTAGGTACAGAAATTAATCCATTTTTATTCATGCTGACAGATTGCATTGACAGATCATTTGAGTTCTCACCACAGGTTGTCATTTGCAGTCAGTGAAATTATTCAAAGAACAACTAACTTAATGTGGGTTGTTTTATTTATATTAATCCATGTTTAATTGGATGCTAAAGATAGCTTCTTGTTATCATTTCATTTAAAAATGTGGCACAAAAGGTTATAAATAACTCCAAAATAGGATGAAAATTGATGCAAAAACTACCTTGTATGTTAGTGATGCTCCTATTGTGTACGTTCAACATAATGAACATTGTTGATTTACCTCGACTTTCATTAACTAATCTCTACGCTCAGCAATCTATTAGCGCAAAGAGCATTTCTCAAAAGAAAACACCATAAAAAATATTGTGGGAATATTGTGGGAATATTTTTTAAAGATTCTGATTTCATTCTGAAATTATAAATTATTTGATCATATTGACATTCCTTTCTCAAAACAAAATTCCTTATGTTGGATAACATTTCTTTCATCCTTCATCCTTATTATATAAATATTCTGATCAAGTCATATTTTTACCACATGGACCCAATGCACCCCAGTTCTTCGTTTAATACTACATCTTCTTTCATTTCATTCCTAGAATCAGTACATTTGAAGTACAGTGACTGTTGCAGCTGCTAATCTGCCAATCATTCTGCATTTGGCCATGTATGTTAGGAAATATATGACAGATATCTCTTTCCTTCATGGTATGATGGGTTGTTACGTAATTCAAGCACAATCTTAGTTTAGTTTAGTTTAGAGATACTGCGCGGGACACAGGCCCTTTGGCCTACCGAGTTTGTGCCGACCAGTGATCCCCATACACTAGCACTATCCTACACACTAGGGACAATTTACAATTCTTACCGAAGCCAGTGTGGGGGGAAACCAGAGCACCCGGAGGAAACGCACACGGTCACAGGGGGAACATACAAACTTTGTACAGACATCATCCGTATGTCAGGATTGATCAGGGGTCTCTGGTGCAGTAAGGCAGTAACTCTACCGCTGCGCCACTGTGCCGCCCAGTATTTTTAAATCTCTGTGAACACTTTATTCCTCCCCAATCTAATTCTCCAACTGCCTTCACCCCACCACTGACTTGCATCAGCTTCCGTCTACCTAGGCCTCCATTTATATAGAAACAAAGAACTGCAGTTGCTGGTTAATATTTATCATTCTCATGCTCAGATTTCTCTTATTTATCCTTCTCTCCATCCAAAATGTCATCAGATTCCTGGGAGCTCTGCAGCTGGAAGCATGCAACAAAAGCTTTTCACTGTACCTCGGTACACATGACAATAAGCTGAAACTGAAACTGCATTAGACACAAAAAGCTGGAGTAACACAGGCAGCATCTCTGGAGAGAAGGAATGGGTGACTTTTCAGGTCGATACCCTTCTTCAGACTGGTTAGGGATAAGGGAAATGAGAGATATAGACAAAACTGCATTACTGCGCATTTCTATCATTAGGAACTCAAGGCTCTCCCTGCCCAAATCTCCTCTCCTTTTTTGACAAAATCTGTCCCGTTCTGTTCCTGTTCACTTCTCCAGTCATGAGTGGCAAGACTGCCCATCTCTAAACGCCCTTCCTTGGCCATGTTAGGGATTGACCATGTTGGGGGGGGGGGGGGGGGGGGGGTTAGATTTACTTTGCTCCACTCAGTGACATCCAGTCATTTTTGTTACAAAAAAACTGCAGGTTTTGTGGTCACTGTTACTAAGAATAATTGTTGTATCTCAATTACTGTGAATTTTGAACTCAGGTCTCTAGATTGTTGGTTCAGACTAACTCTAGACACTTCTAGTAACATAATCACTTCACAACCACATTTGAAGGCAGCACGGTGATGCAGCGGTAGTTGCTGCCTTACAACGCCAGAGACCCAGGCTCCTGACTCTGTAAATTGTAAATTGTCCCTAGTGTGTCGGATAGACCCAGTGTTCAGGTGATCCTCCCAAATTCCAAAGACATACGGGTTTATAGATTATTTGACTTTGGGAAAAATTGTAAAATTGTCCCTAGTGGGTAGGAATGTGCTAGTGTACGGGATCGCTGGTTGGCATGGACTCGGTGGGCCAAAGGGCCTGTTTCCATGCTGTATCTCTATAACTGAATAAACCACCATTCTCATATCTTCCCATATCTTCATTAGCTCATTGGAATTTTTGTTTGTGTAAATCCCTCCGAAGCATCTTAAGGCATTTCACTACATTAAAGGCACTCTATGAGTGCAAGTCAGGAACAAATATGCCATTATGGGTTAGTCATTGGAGAAAATATCTCAAATTAACTGCAGTCACATTTATACAAGGATATAATAAACAGAAATATGACCAACCATGCTCTTCTGGGCACCATATCCGAGGAAGGTTGTGCTGGCTCTGGAGAGGGTCCAGAGGAGGTTTACATGAATGATCCCAGGAATGAGTGGGGTAACATATGATGAGCATTTGACAGCACTGAGCCTGTACTCACTGGAGTTTAGAAGATTGAGGGGGAACCTCATTGAAACTTACAGAATAGTGAATGGCATGGGTAGAGCGGATGGGGAGAGGATGTTTCCACTAGTGGGAGAGTCTAGGACTAAAGGTCATAGCCTCAGAATTAAAGGATGTTCCTTTCGAAAGGAGATGAGGAGGAATTTCTTTAGTCAGAGGATAGTGAATCTGTGGAATTCTTTGCCACAGAAGGCTGTGGAAGTCAATGGATATTTTTAAGGCAGAGATAGATAGATTCTTGATTTGTATGAGTGTTGGGGGTTATGGGACAAAGGCAGGAGAATGGGGTTGGGAGGGAGAGATAGATCAGCCATGATTGAATGGTGGAACAGACTTGATGGGCCAAATGGCCTAATCTGCTCCTATCACTTATGACCTTGTGAAAAAATGTATCAAAGTGTCAAATATTTCAAATCAGGGGAATGCAATGAGTTGTGAGTGATTGCGAGCTGCAGAACACCTCTTCTGTTCCAATGCAGAATGAAAAGATGCTCTTATTTGTTTCTGAGATTTGATTATTTTTCTCTTTTCCTCTCTTTCTCCACAGCTCTCTTGTTGGCACATCAAGGTAAGCAACTCTTTCCTGATTTTCTAATCTGCCATTTTATTTTGTAACCTATCTTGCATGAATGTATATGAAGGTCTACTTCAGAGAGAGAAATTTCAGCAGCAAAATGGGGCTGTCAAAGTGTACTAGTCCCACCTGTCTACTTTTGGGCCATATCGCTCTAAACCTAATCTATGTACCCGTCTAAGTGTTCTTAAATGTTGCGATTGTCACTGCCTCAACTACCTCCTCCGGCAGCTTGTTCCATACACCCACCACTGTGTCGTACACCCAGCCCCTTTGTACCCATGTCCTCAATATTTTCCTGTGTGACTCCAGCTGACAGGGGACAGAGGGAAAACTGCTCACTAATTGCATCTATGTGTTTTACATGTTGTTGATGGTGATTACAAATGCATCACTGAATAATTGGTATGCATAATAATAATAATTCAGTCAAAGTGTTCATTGGTCAGTTAACCATGAATTTGGAAATGCCTATTTCCTTTGCTGTTTGTTAAACAATTGTATGCAATTTTACACTTTGAGATCCCTAAGCCAGTATTTCTGTGCACTTGTTCTGGTGCATGCATTACACAGTTCAGAGCAGTTTCACCCGTGCATGAAATGCCAATTTAGAGAGAAGCTGAGTTAAAAACATATTTCCTTGTTGAACTATCCTAAATGAACTATATTGGACAGCATTCTGAAAGCCTCCAATGCTCATGGTACCAGCCAATTCGATAAAATGGATTTTGACTTCTTGCTTCATGCCACCCTGAATGCGGGAAACACTTGGCAAACCTACAGCTCAGACAGTGTGTGGAATCAGCTTCGTAGCCCCTCTCGGACGAGGGAATATAATTACCTTATAAAATAAGGGGCCTGAATTTTTAAATGGCTGTGTGTAGCAATTTCTCGCGGTGAATCTCTGAAATTCTCTATCACAGAAGGGTACAGAGGTTAGGCCTTTGGAAGTATTTAAAGTCGGGCAGATAAAGCTTTGAAAGGACAGGGAACTGAGGTCCCATGGGAACTGAGGTGTTGATGCCAGTGTAGATCAGCCATGATCATATTGAATGGTGGGGCAAGCTAGAGAGGTGAGGTGACCTACTCCTTCTCCCATTTTCTTGTGTTCTTGAGTGTTCACTGAGCTGGGAAGGGAAAATGAAAGTGAACAAGTGAAGTTTGGGAAGTGGGAAGTGAGACATTTCTCCACACAAAGGCAAGGGAGATAGACAGAAGTGGAAAGGTAAATAGGTACTTTTAATTCAATTGCTTGAGGAAACAATGTACCTTGAAAGGAGAAGTGATGAGAGGCGATATAAACTAAAAGCTGAGATTCATGATCTGGATAGCCCGACCGATCCTTCACAGCACTCACCGGCCCACCGACAGCTCGACCGACAGACTGATCGACTGACTGACTGACCAACCGATCGACTGACCGACCGACTGACTGACTGACTGACTTCTGACTGACCGACTGACTGACCCTAATCCTAATCTTAACCCTAGCTCTACATTTGTTATTTATCATTTTTATTTAACAGTTCACATCATAACTTTACAAAGATAAATCAATTGTAAAACAAAATTATCAGCAAGGTTAGTATTACCTTTATTCCTTTGAAACCTTGCTATTGTTGTGATGTTATTAGGCGGCAGCCAGGATGATTATTAGGAGGCAACCAGCTAGGGTTAAGATTAGGATTAGGGTCAGTCAGTCGGTCAGTCAGAAGTCTGTCAGTCAGTCAGTCGGTCGGTCAGTCAGCCAGTCGGTCGGTTGGTCAGTCGGTCAGTCAGAAGTCAGCCAGGATGTTACTACTCGGAAAATTTGAGTTATTTCTAATATTTTAAAAATATGTGCAGGTTTTGTTCTTGATGAGTTTCAGGTATGATTTCTATAATATTTTTACACAATATGTTAAAAATTCAGGTAGTTCCATGATTTGGGTCACGAACTTAAACGAAAAAGCATCTCAGCCCACAGCCTAAATCCTAAACATGAGGGACAATCTACAATTTTTTTTACCAAACCCAATTAGCCTACTAACCTGTACGTCTTTGGAGTGTGGGAGGAAACTGGGACACCCGGAGAAAACCCATGTAGGCCAAGGGTAGAACATGCAAACTCCTGACAGACAGCACCCCAAGTCAGGATCGAACCCGGGTTTCGAGCTCTGTAAGGCAGCAACTCTACTGCTGCGCCACCGTGCCATCCTCTACCACTTGGCTCTACCACAGTAGGGAGCATTAGGGCAGCACAGTGATGCAGCAGTGCAGTTGCTGCCTTACAGCACCAGACACCCGGGTTCGATCCTGACTACAGGTGCCGCCTGTCGGGTTTTTACGTTCTCGCTGTGACCGCCTGGGTTTTCTCCGGCTGCTCTGGTTTCCCCCCACACTCCAAAGACGTACGGTTCTGTGGGTTAATTGGCTTCTGTAAATTGTAAATTGTCCCTAGTGTGTAGGATAGTGCTTGCGTATTCGGTGATCGCTGGTTGACGTGGACTCGGTGGGTCATAGTGCCTGTTTCCACGCTGTATCTCTAAAGCCTAAAGTCTGAATTGGTCTGCATGATAACTCCTCAGCGCATGCGGCAGTATTTATTCTGTCCTTAAATTTCTAAGATTACAAGCATTGCTAGCTGTTGGTCTTTTGCTTCCTTTGAAACTGGAGGTTAAAAGAGGTCAAAGCTTTCAGATAATGAAACACATCAAATCCTACATGAGCTTCCTTTCATATCCTCAATTAATGAAAGGATGTGCTGGAGCATTGAAAGGATAGCGAATGTTGTTATTAATGTCAGCATTTGCCCCGGGGTTGATCCCATGCACTGGGAAATAGTCCACAACTCTTTAGAATCACTGGCCCAAGACTGCTCAAAGTGAAGAGAAGGCATTCAGGATGCTGCAGAAAATCTAGAGCACCAACATCGGGAGCGCACAGAAACTCCGCATAAACTATGCAGGTGGTGGGGCTGCACGGTGACGCAGCGGTAGATTTGCTGCCTTACAGCGCCAGAGACCCAGGATCGATGATGACTACGGGTGCTGTCTGTACGGAGTTTGTACGTTCTCCCCATGACTACGTGGGTTTTATCCGGTTGCTCCAGCTTCCTCCCACACTCCAAAGATTTACAGGTTTGTAGCATGTAGCGTGGTAAAAAAGTAATTTGTCCCTAGTGTGTGTAGGATAGCGTTAATGTGCGGGGATCGCTGGTCGGCGTGGATTCAGTGGGCCGAAGGGCCTGTTTCCACGTTGTATCTCTAAACTAAATTAAACTAAAGTAAACTTTGGTACATTAAATGGTAATTTCCCTGCCAGCGTCTTCCAACACCATCCGTTGTGGACTTACGCAGGGCACCAACTGCAGGCTTCATCACATTCACCTTCTCTGGATGCTCCAATACTGACAGAGGGAAAACTAACTTTGTATTTGTAAAATATGAGGGAAATGCTTTAAGAAATTAATGGAATTTTATATATATTTCTAAGTAAATATATTGGAAAAACCTCCCATCTGTGAAAGTTTGTCAAATCTAATGTCCCAGTTTATGCCAGATTTTCCATGTATTTTATACATTTTCTAATCCAACATTAACCTTTCAGTGGAGACACAAGGAACTGCAGATCTTGAGCAAAACACAAAGTGCTGGACTATTCTGAATCAGTCTGAAGAAGGGTCCAAAGTGGATATATCACCTGCCCATTCCTTCCACAGAAGGAATCATCTGCTTGACCTGCTGAGATATTCCAGCACTTTCTGTTTTGATTATACTTCCAGTCGAGTCATAGAGACATACAGCATTGAAATGGGCCCTTCGGCCCAATTCGTCCCTGCTGACAAAGATGCCCCATCCAAGCAAGTCCTATTTGACCACATTTGGCCCATGTCCCTCTAAACCTTTCCTATCCATGTACAGTACCTGTCCAAATGTCTTTTAAATGTAGTTATATAGTACCTGCCTCAACTACCACTTCTGGCAGCTATTTCCATATACCCTCCTCCCTCTGAACAACTTACTAATTTTCCCATGAATAATCCTTATGAAATAGTTTTTGCCCATTTATTAATTGTAGATAGGTAAAGGAACTACTGTATGTTATCTGTAAAACACGTTTTCAACTTTTGTTAGAACAATAATGGGGCTACATGGTATAGAAATATGCTAATGTTATGGGTAATAACATTGCATTTGGCTTCATAGATCAAAAATAATTAACCTAGCTTTAAGAATTTTGAAAGCATTGCTTGAATCGTTGAATGAAATAATTAATAAAGTTAATTAAATTTATGGGAAAAAATTGCAATTAAATAGCACCTTTAATATTTTAAAAATCCAATGGCATTTTAGTGGAATATAATGGAGCCATAGATGGAGATAGATGCCCAAAAGTCTTGTCAAAAAGGTAAGATTTAAGGAACAACCTAAAGAAGGAGGAGAATTGGGGAAAGAAATCCAGACTTTGAAACTTGTACCAAAAAAACAGAAGTGCATGAGTGGCTTAAATAGGAATATTGTAGAATTTTGTATGTCATAAGGTCATAAGTGATAGGAGAAGAATTAGGCCATTCGGCCCATCAAGTCTACTCCACCATTCAATGATGGCTGATCCATTTTTCCCTCCAAACCCCATTCTCCTGCTTTCTCTCCATAACCCTTGACACCCATACTAATCAAGAATCTATCTATCTCTGCTTTAAAAATATCCATTGACTTGGCCTCCGCAGCCTTCTGTGGCAAAGAATTCCAGAAATTCACCACACTATGACTAATAAAATTCCTCCTCATCTCCTTCCTAAAGAAACGTGATTTAATTCTGAGGCTATGCCCTTAGGTCTTAGACTCTCCCACTAGTCTAAACATCCTCTCCACATCCATTCTATCCAAGCCTTTCACTTTTCGGTACGTTTCAAAGAGGTCTGCCCTCATTCTTCTAAACTCCAGCAACTAGAGGCCCAGTGCCGTCAAACACTCATCTTATGTATGTTTATAGAGCTGAAAGGGATTACAGAGGGAAGGAGGGACCCGATTCTTAGAGTAAACATAAACTTACTCGCCACGTTAACTTTCTGTTGAAGAAATTTACTATAGGGACAGTACATGGCATCTTTTCAGTGGGCCCATGGTGTGAGACTGAGCCAATTGATTTGCCTTCCTAATCCTGCACATACTTGATCTTGGATGTGAAGAGCCAATCTCACACTCGCATCACATCATATAGTCCACCAGTGTATCCCCACTGACAATAAGGCCAGAGATGGCATAGTGCAGAAACCTCATGCCCTGGAGTACCCTGATAAGCTCTAACAGGAGGCGGAGCAGGGGGGATGCTTTGCCTCCTGTCAAAGCTGTCATTTCACTTAAATGTCTCTGACAATAAAAAAATAATTTTGAGGTCATCAAACAAAATACTGAACACATTTTAACCCAGTGTTAACACAGAGAATGTCACACAGCATGGATACAGGCCTTCGGCCCAACTTGCTGACTCGTTTACACTCATCCTACCTGCCTGCATTTTGACCATATCCCTCTAACCCTTTCCTATCCATGTACTTGTCCATGTACCAATGAAAATAATCAGGAATAATTAAACAGTGCCAGAATTATGGGAGATAAACTTGCCCTTCATTTGCTCCTAAGCACCAAGCTTGGAATCCAGTGGCAGGAAATCCCAGCCAGGTGGGCCCCACCAGCGTGAGACATGTGGAGTGCAGCGATCAAGTACTAGGTGATAGATGGGCTTCCCTGAATCCATCAACAAATTTCAGATTCAGTGTGGATGGGACCAGTGCCCAGGCTTATTTCAGACTGAATGGTTGAATGCTAGCAGATTCATTCAGAACCACTGAATGATAGGGTAAATGCGCAGAGACTTTTATCCAGAGTAGGGGAATCGAGAAGCAGAGGGCATAGGTTTCAGGTGATGGGGAGGGGGGGGGGGGAAAGATTTAATCGGAACCCAAGTGGCAGCTTTTTTACGCAAAAGGTGGCTGTGTATGGAACGAGCTGCCAGAGGAGGTAGTTGAGGCAGGTACTATCACAATGTTTACAAAACATTTAGACAGGTACATGGATAGGATAGGTTGAGAGGGATATGGGCCGTGCAGGCAGGAGGGACTAGTGTAGATGGGGCATGTTGGTTGGTGTGGGCAAGTTGGGCCGAATGGCCTGTTTCCACGCCTTATGAAACTATGATACTGGCCAAGTCCAGCACAGTTTGTCTTGACATGTTTCAATACACTATTCATGTTTTCACTACACTACCGTGTTCAGGTAAACTCCCTTCCCTCTTGTTACTGACTTCTGCCAGTGCTTTGGCTTTGTTGAAAACAGAACAAGTCAGGGATTGTAATAAGTGGAGGTTAAAATATGACCCGTGGCATTTAACATTTCAAACCACCGTTGTGCATTTTGTTTCAACGCTCCCCCCAACAGGGCCACTTTGTGTCAAATTTATTGCTGTAATTTTGGTTTTGGTATTCTAATTTGAGAGTTACAGTGTGGAAACAGCCCCTTCGGCCCACCGAGTCCGTGCTGACCAGTGATCCTCGTACACTAGCCCTATCCTACACTCTAGGGCTAATTTACAATTTTCACCAAAGCCAATTAACCTACGGACCTGCACGTCTTTGGAGTGTGGGAGGAAACCGGAGCACCCGAGGAAAACCCACATGGTCACAGGGAGAACGTACAAACTCCATACAGACAGCACCCGCAGTGAGGATTGAACCCAGGTCTCTGTAAGGCAGCAGCTCTATACACTATGCCACTGTGCTGCCCTGAACAATCTAAACAATTGGATGAAGTGGTTCTGGTTTAGTGTTCAGTATTTCACAAGCCAGTGGAGGGGTGATGTCTCCATCGTGGTTGCATTATTTGCCAAGTGGGGATGTGGCTAGAACTGTTCAGACGGACCAACTTTAATTTTGGTTGCAACTCGCTCCGTGATTAAGGCTGGGCTTCTGGTGTGTGCTACTGATGCAGAGCTTTGTGCTAGCGGGATGATGAGAGATAGGCCCAGCCAGCTGTTTGCTGTTGTCTACATTTGCAGAATGGAAGACAAGCGAGCTCCAGCAGTCCTCATAGACAATGATTTTTTTTTGCAAGCAACTCTGTTTCTGCAGTGCTCAGAAAAATATAAGTTGTGTATATCTTTGCCAGTTCTTGCAGTGGCCTCATGTTGACCCTGTAAGCAATGCCATTCAGTGGCCTCTTTACAGTTGGATACGTATCAGTCCATATACATACACGCAGCCACACACAAGCAGGCATGCACTCACACCTGTACTCATACATAAGCACATACATACACAGGCAAAACACACATGTTCACACAACAATACAAACATGCACACTGACACAAAAGCACAGGCACATGCAATCACACACACACATATACACCCTGCGTGCATGTATGTGCATATACATTTGCATGAAGATAGAGACAAAACGCTGGAGCAACTCAGCGGGACAGGCAGCATTTGTGGAGAGAATGAATGGGTGACGTTGATGCTGCCTGTCCCGCTGAGTTACTCCATTTTTTGTGTCTACCTTCAGTTTAAACCGGCATCTGCAGTACCTTCCTATACATTTGCATGAGCGCCTGATATAAAATAATGCCATGCACTGATTTAATTGTAATCTCTCTCCAGTCGTGCCACTTGGGGTAAGATCCTGAGAATGGGCTTGGGATATAGACACAAAATGCTAGTGTAACTCAGCAGAATAGTTCGCAACTTTGGAGAGAAGGAATGGGTGACGTTTCAGGTCCTTCTTCAGACCTAAGTGTGGTTTAGGCAGAAACTCTCATCGCGTCATCAAATCTTTGACAGCTTCATATTGGGAAGAAGGTCTGAGTGTCTACCTCATCTATGCCTTTCATAATGTGATATTCTTCCATGAGGTCTCCCTTCTGCCTCCAACACTCCAGAGAAAATAATCCACGTTTGTCCAACCTCTCCTTATAGTTAATACCCTCTAACCCAGACAGCATTCTTTTCACACCTTACATGTTCTCTGTACCCTTCCTCATTTAGTTTTCCTCTCCCCTGACTCTCAGTCTGAAGAAGGGTCTTGACCCGAAACGTCACCCATTCTTTTATATCCAGAGATGCTGCCCGTCCCGCTGAGTTACTCCAGCAATTTGTGTCTATCTTCAATGTAAACCACCATCTGCAGTTCCTTCCTACACATATGAATCTTAGGAAACTGGGGTCCTGAGCCTTTTTTAGCACCCTGGTTTACATACCACATCTGGAATATAAATAGTTGATGGACTTTGTTTGGACCTGTGGCAAAATACATCAGGTGCTGAATGAATCTGAGCAATACTTGGAGCATTGTGATGATTGGACCACATGTTGCAGACCATAAAATAAATACAACTCAACATCTTAAAATGATAGTAGGAAACAAAGAATTGCAGATGCTGGTTTATAACAAAGATAGACACAAAGTGCTGGAATAACTCAGCAGGTCAAGCAGCGTCCCTGGAGGAAAAGGATGAGTGACGTTTCGGGTGAAGAACGATCTGAATAAGGATCCCGACCCGAAACGTCACCTATCCTTTTCCTCCAGAGATGCTGCCTAGCCTGCTGAGTTACGCCAGCACTTTGTGTCTATCTTTGGTATTGTTATGGGAGGTGATGTTTAGGGTTGGGACCCTTCTTCAGACCCTTCTTCACCCGAAACCTCACCTATGCTTATCCTCCAGAGATGCTGTCTGACCCGTTGAGTTACTCCTGCACTTTGTGCCTATTTTAGCTTAAAATGATTATCAGTCACTAAATTCTCAAATACATTTCTGTCCTTCCAGTATTTAATAGATCTAAACATCCCAACAACAGATTAAAAACCAATTTGCCACATGCAGATTACCTATAATTACCCATTCATACAATCATCTCAGGCAGCATATATTAAATCTAACTAAATCCTTTTTTATACGCTCTAATTATTAATGTTTCTGTGCCGAAGGTCTAATTTCCAAAGCACTTGTGGGAGCGAGGAATCTGTAGGCTTCTTAATGATTTGTAACCCAGGGAAGTAAACATATTAGTTTAAGATAGACACAAAAAGCTGGTGTAACTCAGCGGGACAGGCAGCATCTCTGGAGAGAAGGAATGGGTGACGTTTCGAGTCAAGACCCTTCTTCAGACATATTAGCTTCTTCATTTCAGGCTTCTTGACCGGGGGAAAGTCGACTGCTGCATTTGTCTTTGGTGAAAGCAAGCAATCAGAAGTGCAAGATGATGGACATTGGCAGAGGTGACCTCAGGGTCTCTTCCAGATTGAACATCAAAAGCATCAGAGCAAGACGCAACGTATTTATCTGCACTGACACAGGATGCTGGCCTGAAAGTCAAACTACTCCAGAGGGTGACGAGGGTGACTATTGCAAAGCAATAGTTTGGTTTAGAATTTGGTCGGCACTGTGGCGCAGTGGTAGAGTTGCTGCCAAACAGCGCCAGAGACCCGGGTTCCATCCTGACTACATGGATTTTGTACGTTCTCCCCGTGACCTGCATGGGTTTTCTCCGAGATCTTCGGTTTCCTCCCACACTCCAAAGACGTACAGGTTTGTAGGTTAATTGGCTTGGTATAAATATAAAATTGTCCCTAGTGTGTGTAGGATGGTGTTAATGTGCGGGGTTCGCTGTTCCTGCGCTGTTTCTAAACTAAACTAAACTAAATACAACACGGAAACAGGCCCTTCGATCCAACGTGTCCACACCAGCATGATCAAGGATGAGTTACACCCCAGCCACTCTCTCTTCTCCCCTCTTCAACAGACCAGAAGTATAGAAGTGTGAAAACGTACACCTTTAGTTTCAGGGACAGTTCCTTCCCAGCTGTTATCAGGCAACTGAACCAACCTACCAACAACTGGAGAGCAGTCCTGAGCTACTATCTACCTCATTGTTGATTCTCAAACTATCTTTAATCAGACCTTACTTGACTTTATCATGCACTAAATGTTATTCCCTTTATCTGTACACTGTGGATGGCTCGATTGTAATCATGTATAGTATTCCCTGACTGGTTAGCATGCAACAAAAGCTTTTCACTGTACCTCAGTACATGTGGCAATTAACTCAACTGAAGTAAAATTAAGATTAGGCAATATGATGATCACTTCACTTTAATAACTTGTCATTGCAGGATCTTGTAGGATCTTTGTCAAGTTCTGGGCTGCTAGAAAAAGGGGGTGCCCAATTTTTGGGGAGGGGTGGAAGCTGGTGAGACTGGAGGGATGGATGATGGTGACTACAATATGTACATATCGTAAACTAAAATCCGAGGGTGAAATATTCACCAGGTCAGGCAGCTTCTGTGGAGGCAGTAACAGAGTTACAGTTAAAGGTCAATTACCTCTCATCAGACTCGGATAAATTAGAGTTGCTGCCTGACAGCGGCAGAGACCCGGGTTGAATCCCTGTTCGCTCGTGTGTCAGAAGACGTATAACTCGCTGTCGGCTTCTGTCGGCGTCCAACATGTTGACAGAATTGGTCGCCCGACGCGTCACAGAGTGCATCGTGTCGGCGTTTCCGGGGATTGCCACGAGGAGGCTTCTGTCATGATCCCCGGTTCAATCCTGACTGCAGGTGATGTTTATACGGAGTTTGTACGTTCTCCCTGTGACCGCGTGGGTTTTCTCTGGGTGCTTCAGTTTCCTCCCACATCCCAAAGATGTGCATGTTTGAACGTTAACTGGCCTTTGTAAATTGACC
The DNA here is from genome assembly GCA_038087875.1 of Malacoraja senta. Lineage (NCBI taxonomy): Eukaryota > Metazoa > Chordata > Chondrichthyes > Rajiformes > Rajidae > Malacoraja > Malacoraja senta. Next base: position 49,995,718 of record CM075978.1, read on the forward strand.
CTTGTGTGTAGGAAGTGGATGAGGAAGTGGGATAACATAGAACTAGTGTGAATGGGTGATCGATGGTTGGCGTGGACTTAGTGGGCCAAAGGGCCTATTTCAATGCGGTACCTCTAAGAAACTAAAACAAAAATAAGTTTTGTTTCGAGATAGAGCCTGGAAACAGGACCTTCCACCCATTAAGTCTACGTCGACTATCGATCACACATGCACGAGCTTTATGTTCTTCCATTTTCACATCCTACACACTAGGGGCAATTTTACAGAACACAATTAACCTACAAATCTGTACATTTTTTTAATGTGGGAGGAAACCGGAGCACCCAGAGAAAACCCACGTGGTCACGGGGAGAATGTGCAAACTCCACACATACAGCATCCGTTGTCAGGATTGAACCCGGGTCTCTGGCACTGCGAGGCAGCAACTCTACCGTTGCACCACCGTGCTGCCCAACAGTGGGCTTGGATTTCCCACCTGAACTTTTCCAACATGGCGGAACACCATGGACACACCACGGCTCTCTGGCCACGAGAAAATTGTCGATCATCCCCTTAGGTATCAGGTCAGTTGTCCCATAACTCTGACGTGAAGAGACACTGCTGTGTGTGGAAGGTTTTTGCACTTTATTATTAAACCTTACATTCCTTTTCACATCAGCAGTTCTTATCGCTAACCTGGTTCTGCAATGCAGGAAACGTAGCCATGTAATAAATTATTTCACAGCAAAAACAAGTATGCTGTGCATGGCATTGGTGCAGCCCTGGAATCATTTTGTGGATGAACAAGTCTGAAAAATGTCTGCATAACGCCAGATTGTAAAATGATGAATTCATCCAGAGTAGCACTGCCTGGTACACCGCTCACAAGTGGTCCAGTAAATCATAATAAACCTGTGTGACCTGTTGTGTGATTAAACATACCATTACAAACTGGAATTTATCAAACAAATGATTATTTGGTGCAGAATTCCTGGGATTGCATTTCACCTTTTAAATATTGATTTCTCAGGGCTGCTTAATGGGAAAGTGGCTGAAACTAATGAATGTAGCTGGAGATTAAAGATGTTCCAGACCTAAGCCTCCAAATAAAAGCTACTGTGAGCTCTCCAGTCACAAGGCTCTGTCTCAGACAAATATTATCAATCCATTGGCGTACCTGTTTTATTTTGATATTTCTCAAAGGTTATTTATTGTCATATGTACAGACGTACGGTGAAATTCTCTTTTTTGATCTTGCGTACAGTTCAGTAATGTATTCCTATACCTAAGCACAATCCCCGATATGTCCAGTGTATTGAAATAGTCCACTGAGACCGCATGCAAGAGTCGCCAGATTTTTAGTTTAGTTTATAGATACAGTGCGGAAAGCAGTGATTCCAGTACACTAGCACTATCCTACACACTAAGGGAATTTATAATCTTTATCAAAGCCAATTAACCTACAACCCTGTACGTCTTTGGAATGTGGGAGGAATCCAGAGCACCGGGGCAAAACCCACGCGGTCACGGGGAGAATGTACAAACTCCATACAGACACTACCCCGAGCCAGGATAGAACCTGGGTCTTTGGCACTGTAGGGCAGAAGCTCTACCGCTGCGCCATCATCCCGCCCTAAGTTTTGGCGCCATTTTCAAGGTCCAGTCCAATCTGCGTGATGATCTCCTGAAGCGGAACTCGGTCTCTGCATGCCCCAGGCTGCTGCAGGAACCCCAACCATCGCCTTCGTCTGGATCATCCAGCGAACCATTGTCCCTCTCCTCCCTGCGCACCTTCAGCCTTTGTGCCCCTGGGCCGTCTCCTGCAGCTGACATTGAGGGTGTGGCAGGCAGAACCCTGGTTCACTCTTTTACCGGGTCCCTCCATCCTCCCCTCCATCTTCCTCGTCTTGAAATGGTTTTACCTTGCGGCATCTTGGTCGCACCTTGAGGCATTGGGTCAGCATGGGCAAGTTGGGCCAAAGGGCCTGTTTCCATGCTGTATGACTCTATGGCTGCTTGAATAAAAACATTGCGGCAAATATTGTTGACCCAGGATGAATTGCCAGTCACAGCCTCCCAATGTTTTTGCTTGTCTGCTCCAGATGCACATTGTTGAGGGGGTGAACTAAGTTGGAAGAGGGGAGCGGCAGGATAAAGCATGGCAGACAGGCGACCACTGGCAAAGGGTATAATGAAAGACAGATGGTTAGAACAAAGCCCAGAGATAAAAGCAGAAGGTGTGAGAGTGTTGAAGCGTTGTAAATTGTGAAGCCAGGGGGAGGAAAGTAGGGGAGGGGATACAGGGAGGGGAGAAAGAGGTGGGAGCCTAGGTGTGGCACAGGAGAGGAGGGGCAAGGGGGAAAAGTAAAAGGGAGGTTATGGGGAGAAATGGGGAGAGGGTTGGGGGGAGGGGGGAGGGGGGGGGAGTTACTAGGAGGAAACCTAAAATAGGAGAATTCAATGTTTATACCGTTGGGTTGTTAGTGACTCAAGTGGAAAATGAGGTGCTGTTCCTCCAGTTTGCATGTGATCTCACTCTGGCAATGGACGAGGCCCAGGTCAAAAGGGTCGGTGTGGGAATGGGCAGGGGAGTTAAAATGGTTAGCAACTGGGAGATCCAGTAGGCCTTGGCAGACCGGGCACGTGTTCAGCGAAACGGTCGCCGTGTCTACGTTTGGCCTTGCTAACGTACAGGAGGCCACATCAGGAACACTGGATGCAGTAGATGAGGCTAGAGGAGGTGCATATGAACCTCTGTCTCACCTGGAAGGACTACTGGAGTCCCTGGATGGAGGCGAGGGAGGAGGTATGGAAACAGGAGCTACATCTCCTGCAGTTGCTAGGGAAAGTACTTGGGGAGAGGATGGTTTAGGTGGGAAGGGATGAGTGAGCCTAGGAGGTGCAGACGGAATGGTCTCTGCAGCAGGTGGAAAAGGATGGAGCAGTCAAGATGTGACTGCTGGAGAGATCGTGTTGGAAGTGACGGAAATGTCAGAGGATGATGTGTTGGCTGCGGAGGCTGGTGGGGTGAAAGGTGAAGATTAGGGGAACTTTATCCTTGTTCCACCTGGAGGGAGGGGGAGCAAGAGCAGGACTATGGGATACAGAGGAGACGGGTGACAGAGAGAGGCAGAGATATCTGATTTCATCTTTTCCCTCTCAAACTGCAGGTTGAATTTGATCATATTATGCTCACTACCTCCTCGGGGTTCCTTTAACTTCAGCTACCTAATCAAATCCGGTTACCTAATAGATCTCTTTAAAGAATATCCATTCTTCAATGACAAATCTTCCTGACCATATTTCATACTGTTTTATCCACAGTCATCTCAGATTACTTGATCCAAATCCTTCGCTGTGCTATGTCCAGCCATGCCTCCTTTCCACTATAGCCCAAGAATAACAAGGTTCTCTTGCAGCCATTTTAGATACTCCTCCCTTTCCTTTCCCTTGGTTATAATATTATCCCAATTTATAGTTAGGTAATTTGGGCGGCACAGTGGTTGCTGCCTTATGGCATCAGAGATCCGGATTGGATCCTGACTGTGGGTGCTGTCTTTATGAAGTTTGTACACTCTCCCTGTGACCACGTGGGTTTCTTCCAGGTGCTCCGGTTTCCTCCCATACTCCAAAGACGTAAAGGTTTGTAGGTTAATTGGTTTTAGTAAAATTGTAAATTGTCCATAGTGTGTAGGACACTGGTAGTGTACGGGTGATTGCTGGTTGGCGCGGATTCGGTGGACCGAAGGGCCTGGTACCCGGCTGTATCTTTAAAGTCTAAAGTCTCCCAGTATCCCTCCTCTATAGATCTTGGGCAGTTTTGGAATTTCTCTTTTGACCTGCTCATCTTTCTGTGCCGTTATATTACACATATGTGGCTAGATTTAGTTTCAGATTTTGCTAAATGCTCAGAAATGTGTTTTGCCTCTTGGTATTCTCAGGAAACTTTGGTTCAAGTGTAATGAGGCTTTCTTTCTATGGCTTGTTTTTGGAATGCAGCTCTTGAGCTGGTCAGACTATCAATACGTCTTTAATATTTTTGTTTTCTGCTAAGTAGATCACAAGCAAATGCAAATAGTTGGAAGTGTTGTCTGCAGAATATATTTCCACTCAATCCATTACTTCCTCATTGAAAGTAAAATGGGGCACTGCCAAAATCCATCTTAATTGTTCTGCGTAATCTGTGTATATGTGAATGAATCAGTACATTTATTGTTTCCACGAGCTTGATACCTGGTCAGATAAGTGTGATCATAGACACATGATCGCTGATAAAGACTGTTACTGATAAAGCTGATGGTTTAAGAACATTCTTCCCTGCAACAAGGCCACAGCTGAGAAAAATATAACCGCAGGTGTATGGGAAAGGCTCGATAATATAATGCAGCCTGAAGGATATTAATGACTCCATTAAACATTTCAAAATTCTGACCAAGCTACACTCTCCCTAAATAATATTTAGGGTTACTCTAAATAACAATGCATGATTATGTCAAAATATGACAGTTGAACAGTATGGGGTAATGTCTGAAGAAGGGTTTTGGCCCGAAACGTTACCTATTTCCTTCGCTCCATAGATGCTGCTGCACCCGCTGAGTTTCTCCAGCATTTTTGTGTACCTGGGGTAATGTTATCTTTGGGAAACTCTTGTAACTCAGAATTGCTGGGAAGTATTTAGCAAGATTGTTACACCTAATTGATGGTAGTAGGTCAATATTATAAATATATGTCTACTTACTTGAATGTTTGGTTTAGTTTAGAAATACAGTGTGGAAACAGGCCCTTCGGCCCACCAGTGATCAGCCATACAGTAGTTTTATCTTGCACATAAGGGTCGATTTACAGAAGCCAATTAACCTACAAACCTGTACATCTTTGGAATGTGGGAATGTGTGTCTCTCTCTCCCCCTCTCCCTCTCTCCCCTCTCTCCCCCCTCTCCCCCCTCTCTCTCTCTCTGAGATGGATCTGGCGGGTAGCATTAAGGACAATCCCAAAGAAACCGGATCACCTGGAGAAACCCCACATGGTCACAGGGAGAATGTAAAACTCCGTACCTGTAGTCAGGATCGAACCCGTGCCTCTGGCGCTGGAAGGCAGCAACTCTACAGCTTTGCCATTGTGCCGCCCAAATGTTTTTTCCATTTCCATTTTATTTGAGAGTTATGAGGTCCTGATTTTGATCCTAGTACCAACATTTAGAGGAATCTCAGCTTTAAGAGCATACTGCAAATGCACAACAGCTAACACTAATGAGAATTCCTTCTGCCAGACTTAAAGAAACAAAAGAAAAATCATGAATATGTACAGCATTAAGATTGAGACCAACTGCAAGCGTACAATTCCAATTATCTCTGACCCAGTCAGATATCTGTTATAAAATCTAAACTGAATTCAAAGGTCTTCAGATTACATCAAAATGACTTGAACTTGCTGCAGCTGGTTTGTAAGCAGAAACAAAAGGAAATGTCTAGCTATCACCAGCATCAAATTACCAAGTTCAATTAACACATTTAATTCAACCCTCTTTCAGTTTTATTTTAATATCGCCTTCATTGTTTGTCAGAAGATCGAAAGGTTTCCTATTCATTGAGGGTTTTATTTGTATATGAAGATTACCATGTCACACTTTTCAGAAAAATGTTACATGGCTGAAGAAAATAGCCTAGGACAGAACAGTGTTTAGTTTATTATTGTGACGTGTAACGAGGTACAGTGAAAAGCTTTTGGTTGCATGCTAGTCAGCGAAAACACTACACGATTACAATCAAGCTATCCACAGTGTACAGATACAGGATAAAGGATATAATGTTTTGTGTAGTCCAGTCAAGTACGATTAAAAATAGTTTCCTATTAGGTAGATGAGGTAGAGGTCAGGACCGCTGTAGTATTGGTGAGAGGACGGCTCCATTGCCTGATCACAGCTGGGAAGAAACGCCCTGCATCTGGAGGTATGCATTTTCAAACTTCTGTACCTCTTGCCTGATGGGAGAGGGGAGAAGAGTGAGGGACTGGGGTGAGACTGGCCCTTGATAATGCTGGTGGCCTTACCAAGGCAGCGTGAAGTGTAAATGGATTCAATAGAAGGGAAGTTGTTTTATGCGATGGTCAGAAGTTCATAAGTGATAGGAGCAGAAATCGGCCCATCAAGTCTACTCCGCCATTTAAGCATGGGTGATCTATCTCTCCCTCCTAACCTCATTCTCCTGCCTTCTCCCCATAACCTCTGACACCTGTACTAATCAAGAATCTATCTATTTCTATCTTTAAAATATCTATTGATGGCCTACACAGCCTACTATGGCAAAGAATTCCACAGATTCACCACCCTCAAGGGGCGTGCCACTAGGAGCGCCGCATTGAAGGCAGCCTCTGCCAACAGTCTGTCTGTTTTTCAATCTTTTTTTTATTTTTTGTCAGTTTTAAAAGTTTGTGTTGGAGGTTTCTTTAGCTTTTCTATTTGGGGAGGGGGGTAGGGGGAAACCATTTCCCAGTCACTTCCTGGCGAGGACACGACTATTCTCCGAGTCGCGTCCTCGCCCCCCTCCTCGCGGCCTACCACCTGGATTGGAGCGGCCTTTCCTGCCGGGGACCCGGACCAGAGCTTCAGCAGCAGCGGCGCAGCGCAGGATACATCGCGGAGCGGTCGATTGCTTACCTGGATCGCTGTTGAAGCTCCGGAATGTTGGGCCTGCTGCTTCAACATTGGAGCTGTGGTTCGTAGAGCTTCCAGCGCCGGCGGCGCTGACCAACATCGCAGAGTCCTGGGACCATTTGCCGATGGCCGCCAGCGTTAAATCTCCGCCCAGCGCGGCCTGTGGACTTTGGGAGCTGCGGACTCCGGTAGGAGGTGCCCAACTCGGATGTCCAAGCCGCTGAGGATGTCCTCCAGTCCCGACGTCACCCCGGCTAGCGGGCCTGAACATCGGGCCGCCCGTAGCGGCGACAGCGGGGGGGTTCGGGAGCCCCCCGACCACGGGAGGACAGCAGAGGAGGATGGCTGAATTTTGGAGCCTTCCCTCACAGCGGGAAACTTTGATCCCGCTGTGTGGGGATGTTTGTGTTAAGACTTTGTGTTATATGTTTTTTATTATTTGTATGACTGTATGGCGACCACACATTTCACTGTACCAATTGGTACATGTGACAAATAAATGTATCTTGTATCTTGTAACCTCTGACTAAAGAAATTCCTCCTCATCTCCTTCCTAAAGGAATGTCCTTTAATTCTGAGGCTATGACCTCTGGTCCTAGACTCTCCCACAAGTGGAAACATCCCCTCCACATCCACTCTATTGAAACTTTTCACTATTCGGTACGTTTCAATGAGGTCCCCCCTCATTCTTCTACACTCCAGCGAATACAGGCCCAGTGCTGTCAAACGCTCATCCTATGTTAACGCACTAATTCCTGGGATAATTCTTGTAAACCTCCTCTGAACTCTCTCCAGGGCCAGCACATCCTTCCTCAGATATGATGCCCAAAATACTCCAAATGCGGCCTGACCAGCACCTTACAGAACTTCATCATTACATCCCTGTTTTTGTATTCTAGCCCTAGAAATAAATGCTAGCTTTGCATTTGCCTTCTTTACTACCGATTCAATTTAAAGATTAACTTTTTGGAAATCCTGCACCAGATTTCCCAAGTCCCTTTGCACCTCCGATTTGTAGATTCTCTCCCCATTTAGAAAACAGCCTATGCCTTTATTCCTACTACCAAAATGTATGACTCCACACTTTGCTATACTATATTCCATCTGCCACTTCTCTGCCCACTCTCCCAAACTGTTCTTCTGTAGTGTTCTTTCCATCTGCCACTTCTCTGCCCACTCTCCCAAACTGTTCTTCTGTAGGGTCCCTGCTTTCTATGCACTACCTGCCCCTCCACCTATTTTCGTATCATCCACAAATTTGACCATAAAGCCTTCAATCCCCTCATCCAAATCATTAATATACAGGTCTGGGCTAAGTCCACAACTCTCTGAAATTTCTTGCCATCTTGGATAGAGCTTTCAAAACTATGCTTTGATGTATCCCAATAAAATGATTTTTACAGTGCATCTGTAGAAGTTAGTGAAGGTTGTTGGGGACATGTCGAACTTCCTCAGCCTTCTGAGGAAGTAGATGCGTTGATGTACTTTCTTGGCCATTGTTTCGATGTGGCTGGTCCAGGACATATTTCTGGTGATATTTATCCCTAAGAACTTGAAGCTTTCAAGCATCTCTACTTTGGCGCCATCAATGTAAACCAGTGTATGTTTGCCGCTTTGCTTCCTGAAGTTGATCACTATCTCCTTTGTCTTGCTGACATTGTGGGAGAGGGAGAGATACCTGTAGAGATATCCATTGGGACCTCATTGTCCTTGCTAGCTTTTGCTGGAGCAATCAGAATTAGACCCAATATCCCCTGTGAGATTGCTTGATCAACTCTAAAACGGGTTCTTATGAGATTTTCTTAATCTTAAAGTACAAATTGCTTAATTTACCTTTGTTTAATATATTATTGTAATGTGTACCAAGATACCGCAAAAACACTTGTTTGCATGCTACCAGTCAAAAACAAAGACCGACATGAACACCATCGAGCTGTCCACAGTGGAAAGTTAAAGAATAAAGGCTATCACATTTCATGCCGAGGCTGTAAAAAATTGTTCCATGATTTGCATGGTCCTGTGCATATTATGCATATCTTTATGATTCAAGAACCGATGGCAAGGTTTGTATGGTATGTTTCTCCATTTTGATGCCTTTACATGCCTCACCGTTATGTTGTACGAACGAAAATGGAGAAATCAATAATAGAAAATAATGTTTTAAAGAGTAAACTTTTAAAAACCTGCACCGTCATCCTGATGGGCTGATCTGCATTGGTTTTCTCCCACACTTCAAAGACGTGCAGGTTTGTAGGTTAATTAGCTTGGCATAAATGTAAATTTGTCCCTAGTGTGTGTAGGACAGTGTTAATGTGCAGGGATCGCTGGTCGGTGCGGACCCAGTGGGCCGAAGGGCCTGTTTCGGTGCTGTATCTCTAAACTAAACTAAATTGCCGGAAAAAGTACATCCCTTTTTGACACAAAAAATGTCACAGCAAAAGTGGTCCATCTGTGGCTGACATGAGAAATTAAAGTTGGATTATATCCAAGGAATAATCTCTTAAGGTTATCAGAAATAACAGCAGGTCTGAGGATTGGAAGTATTTCAGAACTCAGCGCAGGACGACCAGGAAATTGGTAGAGAATTGGAAGATAGAATGTGAGAGGAAACTGGCAAGAAGCTTAAAAACAGGTTGTAAGAGTTGCTGCAAGTACGTAAAATGGAAAAGACAAGTGAGGGCAAAGGTGGGTCCTTTTCTGGATAGAACATTAGTAATGGAGATGAAAGAACTGGCAGAAGAATTAAAGAATTATTTTGCCAATGTCTTCACAGAAGAACTGACAAAAACCATGCCAGAAATACCAGAGAACCATGGTCCTATGAAAAATGAGGAACTATTGGGACTGTACAGCGGTAGAGTTGCTGCCTTACAGTGCCAGATACCTAGGTGTTGTGTATGGAGTTTGCGTGTTCTCCCTGCGACTGTGTGGGTCTTCGCTGGGTGCTCCAGTTTCCTTCCACACTCCAAAGATATACAGATTTGTAGGCTCATTAGCTTCTGTAAATTTGTGTATTGGACCGAGTGGGTAGGTTAGTGCTAGTGTACGGGGTGATCGCTGGTCGGCATGAACTCGGTGGGCCGAAGAGCCTGTCATCATGCTGTATCTCTAAAGTCTAAAGTAAAGTATAAGAAATATGTATAGGAGGTTTAAGAAATAGTCAAAAAATACTATAGAGGCTGGTGAAAGTAAGGACTGATAAATCTCAAGAAGCTGAAGAACTACATTCCAATGTTTTGGAAGAGGTGTCTATGGCAATACTGGATGCTTTGCCTATTATCTTTGAAGAAATTGCAGATGCTGGTTTATACAGAAGATAGATACAAAATGCTGGAGTGACTCAGCAGGCCAGGCAGCATCTCTGGAGAAAAGGAATAGGTATCATTGCAGGTCAGAACCCTTCTTCAGACCGAAAGATAGAGGTGGTGAGAGGACGGGAGGAGAAGGTGGGTGGGGGGAGGGCGAACTGGAGGAGAGAACAGGACTGGCAAGGCAGGAGTCTTTCAAGACTTTACAGATTCTGGAACTTATCCTGTGATTTGGAGTGTAGCTAATGTGACCCCATTCTACAAAATGAAGGAGAGATGAAACAAGAAACCATTTATTGACCTAATGTCAATGGTAGGGACAATGCTGGAATCTATAATAAAGAATGCAGTATGAGCAATGTGAAAAATATAATGGATTTGGCAGAGTCAGGAACAATGCATGAAAATGAAATCATGTTGGACTAATCTATTTTAGTTCTTTGAGGATCTGACTGGTGGAATAGATAAGGGAGAACTAATTCATAGTTTATTTGAGTTTGCAGAAGGCTTTCGACAAAGTCCTACGCAAGACGTTTTGTTAACAAGATAAAAGTGCACAGAATTGGAGATGATATATTATCATGGAAACAAAATTGGTTATCAGTCAGGCTGTAAAGAATAAGAATAAACTAATCATTCTCAGGTTAGCAGCCTGTAAATGGTGGGGAACTATATCTATTGGTGGTTGGGAAAAAAATAATTGAAACGGTGAAAAAATGGAAGGATATGACAGCATAAACATCATTTTATGAAAAGGAAGTTGGAGAAAGTTGCATTACAGGAAGTCCTGAGGAGGCTTTGCCAGCTTCTTCCTTTGTTTAACATCAGAAGCACATTCCAAGATTTGTAGGTAGACAAAAAATGCTGGAGAAACTCAGCGGGTGAGGCAGCGTCTATGGCGAGAAGGAAAAGTTGAAGTTTCGGGCCGAGACCTTTCTTCACACTGATCATAAATATTTTTTATCGGGGTTGTTGCAGAGTGAGCGGAGGGCTGTACGTTCAGAGGGGGAGAGGTTAGAGTGAGTAAGGGGAGTGGAAAAGTTAAGGCGGTTGATGTCCCGGCGGCAGTTTTAAATGAAAAGGTCTAAATAAGGTAGATGGCAATGAGGGGGAGTCCAAGAGGAGGAGACGGGAGAAGGGGGTCATCACTGGGTGGTGAGGACTCCTTCCCATGGAAAAAATCACGGAGGTGACGGAAGAAGAGCTCCACATCGTGGCGAACACTTCCTCTGAGTCAAAGGTGTAGCCATGGGCACATGCATGAGCCCCAGCTATGCCTGCCTCTTTGTAGGGCATGTCAATCAATCCCTTTTCCAGGTGTTCACTGGCCCTATTCTCCAAATCTATCTCCACTAAATTGACAACTGCATTGGGGCTACCTGCAGAACCCGTGGACGTTATTAACTTCGCCACAAACTTCTACCTTGCCCTCAAATTAATCTGCACTACAGTCTGAAGAAGGGTTCTGACCTGAAACGTCACCTATTCTTTTTTTCCAGAAATGCAGCCTGACCCGCTGAGTTACTCCAGCATTTGGTGTCTATCTTTGGCCTAACAACAGTTCTTCTGATGCATAGAGGTAGTTAACTTGCATTAAGGCACACAAATGCTGACAGGATTAGATCATGCCAAGTATTTATCTTATGATTCTGGGAAAGAAGAGCCCAGGAGATCAGCTGTCCATTTCAGAAGCAGCAGAGAAAAGTTGGTCAACCCTTCACATGAGCGGTTATTCTGCAACTATCTTGGTCACATTCATAAGACATCAACATGGCAGTTATAACACTTTACCTGGTACCCGACGATAGCAGTTTTCTCAGGCCCTTCAGCAGTATGGATACATTCTTTACACCAGGAGAGATCATTGGAGAAGATAATAGAAAATATAAGTTAACTTCATTAGTCGTAGAACCAGAATTAGGCCATTTGGTCTATTGAGTGTACTCCGCCATTCAATCATAGCTGATCTATCTTTCTCAACCCCATTCTCCTGGCCTCTCCCCACAAGCAGAGAAAGAAAGATTTTTTTATTGCACATTGACCTATCCTTTCCATGTCTGAAGCCTACAGCTCAGGATCTGTTTGCAACTTGCAGCTGTTAATCATTTGGACATTTCACACATTTGTTTTTAAAGCGTTAGACTTTAGAGATGCAGCGTGGAAACAGGCCCTTCAGCCGGCCGAGTCCACGCGAACATCGATCACCCAGCTAGCGCTGGGGACAATTTACTATTTCACCAAAGCCAATTAACCTACAAACCTGTATGTTTTTGGAATGTGGGAGGAAACTGGAGCGCCCGGAGAAAACCCAGGCAGTCACAGGGAAAATGTACAAACTCTGTCCAGACAGCACCCGTAATCACGATCGAACCCAGGTCTCTGGTGTTGTAAGGCAGCAACTCGACCACTGTGCCACTGCGACACTGTGCCACCCACAAAGCTGTACACTTGTAGAACTTATAGATCTCCCATACCCTCCAGTTCAAATTTCTTATCCTCTGACTGTATTTCACTGATTAAATTGCTGGTGTAATATTCCCTTCTGAGATATTTAATTCACTATCACGTATTTGGTAATGTAATGGGAATTGTACATTTCTACACTTACATCAGTTTATTTTAATCTAATCTAAAATGGATACCCTAGAGTTAGGCAGGATGGAGATCAATGGCATGAAAAATTGGTACCAAAAAAATCAATGTTTTCAGAGAACCCATATCAATAAATAACCTCAAAATGAGCAAATAAAGGAGTTAAAGTAAACCAGTTAGAGCATTTCTGAACAGAAATCTGATTAAAAAAAACCTTAGACATTGCTCTCTGTAACCTTGTGTATTTCCTCTGGGTGCTCCAGTTTTCTCCCACATCTCAAAGACACAGAGGCATGGAGTAATACAGCACGGAAACAGGTTCTTTGGCCCAACATGTTCATGTTGACCAAGCTGGCATTCTGAACCAGCCCCATTTGCCTACATTTGTCCTACGTTCCTCTAAACCATTCCTATCCCTATATCCGTCCAAATGTCTTTTGAAAGGTGTAATTCACCAACGACTCATACAACAGTGTCTTGTTGTTGCAAATGTAATGCTCAATATCCCTCCCTAATGGAGCCAAATGCCTTCTCTCACAATCCTATCCATCTGACACTCCACTTTCAAGAAACCATGCACATGCAGTTTGATGGATTAATTGGTTGCCATAAATTGTCCCCAGTGTAAAGGTGAGGGATAGAGTCAAGGAGAGTTAATAGAAACGTGGGAAGAATAAAATTGAATTGGTATAAATAACTGCTTAATGGATGGCATGGACTCAGTGGGCCAAATGGTCCATTTCTGTGCTATATGAATCTTTGGCTGAGTCAATTATAGAATGCTATTATCATTATAACATTTCTGATCAGTGCTTTCCACATTATTTCCTGCATTCTTCACTGATTTAATCTGGCAAAACCTTTCAGGATTTTAACATTGCTTTAAAATCTTTTAACCTTCCCCACTTCTTCACAAACCTGTCCTTCTGACTTTAGGGCAGCACAGTGGTGCAGTGGTAGAGTTGCTGCCTTATAGTACCAGAGACCTTGGTTCAATCCTGACTACTGGTGCTGCCTGTCAGGAGTTTGTCCTGTGACTGTGTGGGTTTCCTCCAGGTGCTCTGGATTCCTCCCACATTCCAAAGACATAGGTTAATTGACTTTGGTAACAATTGTAAATTGTCCCTAGAGTATAGGATAGTGCTCGTGTACGGGGTGATCACTGGTTGGTGCGAACTCATTGGGTTGAAGAGCCTGTTTCCATGCTATATGTCTAAATTCTAAATTTCTTTAGTCTCGCCACCATTCTGACACCTTTACTTGAGACTCTTTTGGGCCTCTTTAAATTCTCGATGACCGATCTAATCTATGAGTGCCCAGAAATGAATACCATTTCCAACTTAATGAAATGCTTCCTTAAAATGCAACCAGAACTGCACGTAGCACTCCAAGTGTGGTCTCACCAATGACTTGTTGTATCATGACATCTCAACTTTTGTACTCAATACTCCATCCCAGATATTTAGTCAAGTCAAGTCAAGTCACATTTATTTATATAGCACATTTAAAAAACAACTCTCATTGGCCAAAGTGCTTTACATTTGTTATAAGAATAGTATAAACACACAAACTACATACATATATACATATAGCCCTCGCTCAGAGGACGTCAAGAAAGGCTTGGGAGTATAGATACGTTTTTAGTCTTGACTTAAAGGAGTCGATGGAGGGGGCAGTTCTGATGGGAAGGGGGATGCTGTTCCACAGTCTAGGAGCTGCAACCGCAAAGGCGCGGTCGCCCCTAAGCTTATGCCTAGACCGCGGGATATTCAGCAACCCCAAGTCGGCCGATCTGAGGGACCTGGAGGTGGAGTGGTGGGTGAGAAGACTTTTGATGTAGGTGGTGGCAAGCCCATTGAGGGCTTTGTAAACATAGAGGAGGATCTTGAAGTTTATACGGAACCGCACAGGGAGCCAGTGGAGAGAGGCCAGGATCGGGGTGATGTGGTCCCTTTTTCGGGTGCCCGTCAGGAGTCTCGCTGCGGCGTTTTGGACCAGTTGCAAGCGGGACAGGGAAGATTGGCTGATGCTAGTGTAAAGGGAGTTGCAGTAATCTAGGCGGGAGGAGATAAATGTGTGGATGATCTTTTCGAGGTCATCAAAGTGGAGGAATTGTTTTATTTTAGCTATTGTCCGAAGCTGAAAGAAGCTAGCTTTTACCACGGCATTGACTTGTTTGTCAAATTTCAGTGCTGAGTCAAATATCACGCCAAGGTTTTTGACGTGAAGTTTGAGTAGTGGGGTAAGGCTTCCAAGGCTGCCTGCTATCATTTTGATTGAGTCCGAGGGGTCGAGAAGGATGACCTCAGACTTACTCTTGTTTAATTTAGCGTAATCTCTTTGAATTTCTCCTCTATGATATCATTAATAAAGCCAAGGATCTAATGTCGTTTTTTTTTCCTAAATCCTGCCACCATGGAAGATTTGACTGAATACAACAACAGAACCCTTTTGTCCCATTTTCTCTTTAGAATTGTACCATTCAAATTATGGTCTCTGCTAATTTTGTCTCTCAAAATGCACATTTCCCAGGAGTACGTCGTGTCTGCCAGATATCTGTAATTTCACAAATCTCTGCACAGCATTTTAGCCGTTTCCTTCTATTTGGGTGGCACTGAGGTAGAGTTACTGCCTTACAACGCTAGGTACCCGGGTTCGATCTTGACTACATGTGTTATCCTTGTGATCGCGTGGGTTTTCTTCGGGTGCTCCGGTTTCTTCACACATCCCAAAGACGTGCAGGTTAGTAGGTTAATTGGCTTCTGGAAATTGTCCCGTGTGTGTAGGATAGAACATGTGTACAGGTGATCGTTGGTCAGCATGGATTTGGTGGACTGAAGGGCCTGTTTTCACACTGTATCTCTAAACGAAGCTAAAAAAACTGAACTATTTCCCTTACAGTTTATGTGTAGGAGGGAACTGCAGATGCTGGTTTACAATGAAGATAGACACAAAATGCTGGAGTAACTCAGCAGTTTACCTTGTTTCTGAGTGCCTTGTCAGCAAGGAATATTGAAATTATGCCTTAAGATCCAGAACATGTTGATAACGTACATAAAAATTGCACTGAACCTTATGTAATAAAAAGGAACTGCAGATGCTGGTTTATACCAAAGGTAGACACAAAATGCTGGAGTAACTCAGCGGGTGAGGCAGCATCTCTGGAGAAAATGGATAGGTGATTTCGCATCGGGACCTTGCTTCAGACTGAAGAAGTCTGAAGAAAGGTCCTGATCGGAACGTCACCTATCCATTTTTTCCAGGGATGCTGCCTGACCCACTGAGTTACTCCAGCACTTTGTGTCTATGCATTGGACCTTATTACTGACTCAGAACACACAACAGTATTTTCCCTCCATCCTGAGAACCAGCTGTTCGCTCTAGTTCTTTTCTTTGTCTCTGGGTCAAATGCTATTTATAAAAGAGCCTCAACTTCTCCATTCTCCTCAGAGCTACAGGTGTTGCCAGAGGTTCGTAGTTCTTTTGATTTATTCAACCTTTTTTGTGATTGAAAAAATAAATTCTTTCTTTCTGGATCCATGCATCGCTGGCAAGGCCAGCATTCACTGCCATTTTGTAATTGCTCTTGAAAAACTTGGTGGTGAGCCATCTTCTTGAACCACTGCGGTCCTTGTGTTGAAGATGTCAAAGTTACTAGTTTAACACCAGATAAGGAAGTGAGGTCAAACTATTTAAATTGAGAAATGCAAGAAACTGCATATCTTCTGAGGGCCAAACCCAACATAAGGAGGCGTGGAGGATGTAAGATGGCTTTGGAATGTGGCTGCATGGATGGCATGCAGAACAAGCATTTCGTAAGTTCGTAAGTGATAGGAGAAGAATTAGGCCATTCAGCCCATCAAGACTACTCCGCCATTCAATCATGGCTGATCTATCTCTCCCTCCTAATCTTATTCTCCTGCCTTCTCCCCATAACCCCTGATACCCACGACTAGCATTTCACTGTATCTCCGTACACCTGACAGCAGAGAAACTATTGAACCATTAATTACTCAGGTGGTAGAAAAACATTGCGAGATGATATTCCAGAACAATAAAAAATGGCACTTGGAAAAGTGCAAGCAAATAAATATTACCAAGTCCCAATAGGTTTCAAGGTCAAGTTTTCAAGGTCAGTTTATTGTCACATGTACCAATTAAGATACAGCCAAATTCGAATTACCATAGTCATCCTAAAAAAAAACAAGAAGACACACAACTACATAAATGTGAACATAAACATCCACCACAGCGGATTCCCCGCGTTCCTCACAGTGATGGAAGACAATAAGGTCTAATCTTCTTCCTCTTTTATTCACCCGCGGTGGGGGCGGTCGAACCATCCGCAGTCGGGGCGATCGAAGATCCCGCAGCCTACGGTAGAAGCTCCTGCGTTAGGGCAATCGTAGCTCCCGCGTCGGGGTGGTTGAAGCTCCCGTGTCGGGGCGGTTGAAGCTCCCGTGTCGGGGTGGTTGAAGCTCCCGTGTCGGGGCGGTTGAAGCTCCCGTGTCAGGGTGGTTGAAGCTCCCGTGTCAGGGTGGTTGAAGCTCCCGTGTCGGGGTGGTTGAAGCTCCCGTGTCGGGGTGGTTGAAGCTCCCGTGTCGGGGTGGTTGAAGCTCCCGTGTCGGTGCGATCAAAGCTCCCGTGTCGGGGCAGTCGAAGCTCCTGCAGCTTGGAGTTCCCGAAGTCGGTCTCTAACCAGAGATCGCGAGCTCCGCGATGTTAAGGTCCGCAGGCATGTGCGATTGGAGCCCCAAAGTCGATCCCCGACAGGGATCTCGGGCTCCGTGATGTTAAGTCTGCAGGCTCCCGAGGTAGAGCTCCCGAAGTCAGTCTCCAGCAAAGGAGATACCATATGGGAAAAAAAAATCTCATCTCCGTCGGGATAAGAGTGACATAGGTGACATTTCAGGTTGGGACCCTTCTTCAGACATGAGCAGAAACATCACCTATCTATGTTCTCCAGAGATGCTGGCCCTCCTGTCCACCATTGCCTCCTCCGCCTTCTCCACTGGAGTCGCTGACATACTCCACCTTGGAAGCGGCAGCAGATGAGAGAGGAGGGAGCCCCATGGTGACCGAGCGGAGGCCTGTAGAAAGACCTGATGGCCATGGGCTTCAATGTGAGCCTCAGCAACAGCCACGTCAACCGGTGAAGAAGGGTTCGCTGGTGCAGATCAGCGGCATCGGCGCCAAGTTTTAAAGTGAAACGACACAAAATGCTGGAGTAACTCAGTAATTTCCGCTGAAGCCACAGATAATATTTGAACATACAGTTAACATGTGGAAACCCAGCCTCACTGGATGAGTGAATGATCAGCCCCAGAAGGTTCATTATGCCTCAGTTAAGACATCATATGAATTTTACTCAAAGATTTTGTTTCATTTCAGAAGCTTCATTGCAGGTGGCACCATCTGTTCGTATTTCAATGAAGACTTAACATTTCTGTCAAAGTTTTAATAAATTATCAAGAACTAATATGCAGCTGATTATACAGAAGTAGGAAAGTGCCCGAATCCATCACTGGGACTGCTAATAAAGTTTTTATTTTTTCTACTTTATGAAAAGGTCACAATAATATATGATAGTAAGATTAAACGAGAACTTACCTAAGTTTGAAGTTTGATCTTTATTTTATGAGGAGTTACGTAGGTGATTACGTGAAGAACCCCGCCAGTGCGCCTGCGCGTCAATCTTCAAAGCAGCGGTGTGAAATCACAAAAAACAACAACCAAAGTAATATAGTCTCATAATAAAATGAGTAATACAAGAACTTCCATCTGACCTTTATGATAGAGGGTAGGGTCGTGGCGGGCACGTAATCACCTACGTAACTCCTCATAAAATAAAGATCAAACTTCAAACTTAGGTAAGTTCTCGTTTAATCTTACTAATTTACTTCGGAGTCACGTGAGTGACTACGTGAAGATTTTAAAGCTTTGTGATTTCATGCCGTGGATCAATCCCGGCTTCTCACTGCATTGATTGACTCAGAACGAGAAATAATCAATCATGCATTCATAATAACATTTGTACCACAAATGCAGTAATTCATTTCAATAATGAAATTAATCAGATCCCCTTTAAACCAGAGGAATTTACACAGAACTTAAAATAGTTTCTGCAAACAATCCCGCATTAACAATAGGCCGATGGTAAAAATGTTGAAACATCAACTCATTGGACCACCCGGCGGCTGCGAGGATATGGTCGACGGGGACGTCTTTTGCCCTGGCCGCCGACGTTTCTGCTGCCCTAGGCGAGTGAGACGTAAAAACATAAGTATTAATCCCAGCAGCTGTTAAGACTTCTTTTATCCATCTGGAAATAGTCTGTATTGAAACTGTATTGTGGTTTCTTGTGTGTGATCAACAACCCAGTTTCTGTATTTCTCAAATTCTTTGTGACCTCAATGTATTGTAACAAATATGTCTTAACACAGAGACAAGGATCATTTGGATATGCTGCTAGCATAATTTTAAATCCTGTCACACCTGGCCTAATTTGCTTTAGTAGGTCATAGATATAGAATGTAACCTTGTCTTCAGTTACTTCCATACTGTCTATTTGTAATTTTCCAAGTGTTTGCACTCGTTGTGCTGTCACTCATGCCATAAGCATGAATACTTTCATACTTAGCTTGGCCAAAGGTAAAGACACACTTGGTGACCATTCACGAAGTAGTTTCAGTACCACACTTACATCCCAGATTGTCATGTACCTAGGTTTCGGTGGTTTGGAATTAAAGATTCCTTTCATTAGTCTGGAAACAATTGGGTGTGACCCAATTGGGTTTCTTTCTGAATCCAGAACCAAATATGAGGACAATGCACTTCTGGCTGAATTAATTGCACTACAACTCAGACCTTCATCATAATAAAGTTTTGACAGAAATTCTAAACATTTGAAATATCTGCAGTACTATATTGCACATTCTTTTGTACACATAACTCTTCCCATTTCTTAATATAAGAATGGTACTGTTTTTGAGTGCTCTTCCTCCAGGCTGCCGTAAGCATGTCCACAGTACGCTCAGACAGTCCTCGCCCAAGAAAAGGCCTTCTTAAAACCTGCAAATCAACAAATCCAAACAATCATATAATGGATGTTGTTCCCCTGTTACAGGGTGCAGCAATAAATTACCCCTTTTTCGGACTTTCATCAACATTTGTGTTGTTAATTCTAATATCAACATATACCATGGCTGTGTAGGCCAATCTGGTACTACCAATACCCCTGAAGCAGCATCTTGCCTGATTTTAAGCAAACATTGGCTTATGAGGCAGAAAAGTGGAAATATATATGAAAACATACCACCCCAATGTAGCGAGAAAGCATCAATCGCCACTGCTCCTGGATCTGATTCCCATGAGACATATCTCGATAGCTGATGATTCAGTCTAGATGCAAACAAGTCGATGTCGGGCATTCCAAATCTGATTACTATATCATTGAATACCTCTCGATTCAACATCCATTCTTATTATCATGGAACTTTCGTGACCTGGTGCCTGCTATCGTGTTCATTCTACCTGGTAGATAGATAGCTGAAATCCAAATGTTCTTTTCAATATACCCAGACAAAAGTTGATTAGCCATTTTGTCACATGACCCCGACTTGATTCCACCCATATCATTAATATAGGCAACTGCTGTTGTTTTATCAATTTGAACTTGAACATGCCTTTTAGTTGTGTTAGAACAATAAGCTTGGAGTCCATAGAAACATCCTAAAACTCCAAATAGTTAACTCCCCATGTCTGCAGTAACAATGACTCTTCCTGATTCCATCTGCCTCTGCAGCTAGATGCTAAGTCAGTTGCACCCCATCCTAGTGCACTGGCATCAGTTTGTAATATCATGGAAGGTTGTTCAATCAGCACTTTGCTGGAACTGCTTGAGACATGTAGAATCCACCACTGCAGATCAGAAACAGCATTTGTTGTTAGTTGCATGGTTCTATCAAAATGACCAGCATGCATTCTCAGTGCCTGTTCTTTAACTCTCTGCAGCTGTTGATAATGTTCTGATTGAGGGTTTTTGCTCGTTTAACAGATTACTGCAATCTTTAATCAACTCCACCCTTGTTTCACTGGGCAAATAATTTTCATTTGGACTGAATCAATTGTGAACCCCAAATAATCAATCGAGGTACATGGTGTTAACCTTGATTTCTTTGGATGAATTAGAAACCCCAAACTTTCAAAAGTTGATTTCACAACTGCAACAGATGCTTCTGTTGACTGTTTTGTCCTTCCTATAATCAGGACATCATCCAAGTATGCCATTAGTACATGCCCCTGGCTTCTCAGCAACCCCAGAATTGGTTTTAACAATGTTGTGAATATTCTGGGAGCGGACGTTAACCCTTTAGGCAAAGCTTTGAACTGCCATAACTAGTTCATCCATGTAAATCTATAGTTGAAATATGACATGCTTCTGAAATAAGTTGTTTGGCAGTCACAAATGTCTCCCTTTTAAAATGTTTAAATTAAACAAAAGGATTCAGACTTGTCAAGTCTAGAATAATCCTACATCCTCCATCCTTTTTTGATCGAGGGAATATATTTGACCCAAATTGGTGAATTTGGTAGACTGATTCTTCAATAACACCTTTTATATATAGGGTTTTGAAGCGCAGCTTGAACCTCCATTACTTCGCAAAGTGGAGAGTTCTGCTAGGAACATGCTGGACAGGCAAATCATAATTTGGATTGAATTCACTTCGAAATCCTTGTATATTATTCAGAATTACCACATCTGAAGTAATCTTCTTCCAATGTTTATAGAAGAGACGTAATCTGCCTCCAACTTTTGGACTTAATCCAGTTAGTATGTTCCCATGAGAACCAGGTCCACCTACCTCTTGAGTCATTTGAGTATTCTGAGATCCCTGGATTCTCCCGGAAGCACCACCACTGGTTCTTACTCCCGCTGCAGGCCGCCAGCTACGTCCCTGCCTTGATGAGCGACTTGGTCCTGGTCTAGGATCCGTATGACGTCTGAAAGGATACTTCCTCTTTACAGACTTTGCAACCATTGATGTTTTTATCAATCCTGTTTTCGTTTCATCTTCCTACTCTTTAATACATCTCCCGAGATCCTCTCCAAAGAGTAAGTTGGGTAATTGTATATTACTTGGTTTGCAGAGTGCTGCGAATTTCGGATTCATAGTAGGCCGTATAGCACCTTCCTCAGATAATTGATCTCGAAGTGGGTGCTGCATAGCAACCCCAGTGCTTCCTGATGCAACTTCGTCATCTCTTGGCTGTTATCTGCTATTCTGGTAAAAGCAGTTATTCCAGAACCCAGCAGCTTTAATATTCTCTGTAACTGATTCCAGATAATTTGGTTCACTGCTGCTGCTTTCAGCAACCCACAGTTACTTGGGGTCTCCTGCTTTCTTGCAGTCTCATCCATCTCCTGCTGTTCCAGCTGATGGTAAACCAAGTAATTTATTAAGGAGGCCAGTTCTTCTCCTAATGGCTCTCCTGACCCTAACGGGGCAGCGAATCCTACTGCCAGGGGTGGAACATCTGGCAGCTGCCGTTCATCGCCTTGTACAGCCTCACCGTCAGAGTCGGGGTCTGAAATCTCATGACCCGTAGCACGCTCCTCATCCCTGAGGGTGCATTCCATCAGCCCTGTGCCAGGAGCTGTTGAGCTGCTTCCAGCAGCTTAGATTTCAGTACACTCCTCCCTGAGTGAACTTTGCTCTAACAGCCTATGTAAAAGGCGTTCTATTTGGGCAATACGCTCGAAAGCAGTATCTAGCCCTGGAGCTACTTCCATTGCCTGGGACTCCCTCCGTGGGCTGTTGGGATTTAAACTTAGTCTTTTGCCCAACAGGCGCTGACTGTGTTTTCACCAGCCCCAGGTCCACAGTCGCTATGGTCACCGCTGGCGACTGTACCGGGGTTTAGAGGCAGTTGGTCGCTAACCGCAGACTCCCGACTTTCCCGACTTTCTGTCGGCTGTGTCGCCCGCCTCTTCCCCCTGTCCGTTTTTTCCCATGGCGTCTGTGGAAAAAATCCCCATAGACCCACAGTAAACGGACCTGGAAAACATGAAAAAAGTTTCTACTTACCTTGTAGTTGAAAAACTACAAACCACTGGAGGAGCTCTGCTCCTCACGTCCGTTTGCATCAAGGCGTCTGACGTAATGACGCGCAGGCGCACTGGCGGGGTTCTTCACGTAGTCCCTCACGTGACTCCGAAGTAAAATTATAATGAACACAACAAATCTCTATTGGCTTCCCACCAATTGGAAAGGAAGGAGGTGTTTTATAAAGTGGCTGTCAGTGAAATTATCAGACAAGAAGAATTTGTCAATTTAAAATGAACTAAAATACAACTTCTTCTGGTGCTGTCTGTGCGGAGTTTGTACGCTATGACCACGTGGGTTTTCTCCGGGTGCTCCGGTTTCCTCCCACACTCTAAAGACGTACATGTTTATAGGTTAATTGGCTTCTGTAAATTGTCCTTGGTGTGTAAGATAGTGCGAGTGTACGGGGTGATCGTTGGTCGGTAAAGACTGGGTGGGTCGAAGGACCTGTTTCCACGCTGTATCTCTAAAGTCTAAAGAAAATCGTTCTCGACGTATGAATGCGACTTGACTGATTCTAAGAGTGTGTGGCTATGGTGCAGCTGAGAGGATATTAGCAGCAACTCTGATGGGTGGAGATTGTGGAGAGATGGGCTCCATGATGCAGTGAGTAGTGCCTGAGGTAGGTGTATTTTGGGAAGCAGCATTTGCAGATTGACCTAACCGACCTTAGCCAGTCGTGTGTGATCATTGAACTACTTCCTTTCATCCAGGTCCTTGTGAGTGCATTCTTTGAATAGGACTCATTGGCTATTTATTTTTGCTATCCGGATGCCTGGAGGATTTCCTTTCCACTGTCTTCGTACAACAACTCTTCACCTTTCTACATCCTGTCGAGACCTCTAGTGCATCATCTCTCTTGTGACCAGTATTGGGTTCTTGTTCCAAAGGCCATGAACCTGTCCCTGGACCTCTATCATTCGCATCCCGCTACCTTCAAGTGTTGGGGGGAACTATTATATAGCAGAGACTTGCTTTAAGTTGCCAATGCACAATGTGTGTGCTGATTGCATTCAAAGCTCAATATGATGATAGAACTAGGAATCATTGAGTCATAGAGTCAATGTTCTTCGGTTTGTTTTATGTGGGGGAGGGGATCGGGGGAAACTTTTTCTCAAGCTCTTACCTTCCCGGAGATGTGATCAAGTTTCGGATCACATTCTCCGGGTTCTGCGGCCTACCATCGATGGAGCTGGAAGCTTCCTCACTGCGGGGCGCGGACTTAACATCGGAGCTGATCCCTTGCCTGGGATCGCTCCCACCACGACCACCGCGGAATCACCATCAAGGGCTCGCAGTCTCGGGTGAGGCTAGTCGGGAGCTCAAATGTCGCGGAAGGTTCGACCAGCCCCGACGCGAGGTTCGATCGCCCGGTGCGGGGGAGCTGACATCCCCCGATGCGGGAGCTTGATCGCCTTGACGCAGAGGGCCCGAACGCCGCCGGCTACGGGAGTCAAGATCATCCTGTCAACGGGGGCTCGAGGCCCACGATCGAGGAAGAACAAAAGGAAGAGACTTGAACTTTATTTTGCCTTCCATCACAGTGAGGAGTGTGTAGGAGTCACTGTGGTGGATGTTCATGTTAACATGTGTTTTTGAGTGATCTGTTGCTTTTAATTGTATGACTGACCTGGCCAATTAAATTCCTCGTATGTTGCAAAACATACTTGGCGAATAAAGTGTGATTCTGATTCTGAATCTGATTTTGATAGTCATACAGCGTGGAAACAGCTCCTTCAGCCCAACTTGCCCACACCAAACCATCATGCCCAATCTACACGAGTTCCACACGCCTGCATTTGGCCCATATCCCTCTAAACCTATCCTATCCATGTACCTGTTTAAATGTTTCTTAAACATTGCGATAGTATCTGCCTCAACCTCCTCCTTTGCCAACTCATTCCATACACCCACCACCCTTTGTGTAAAAAAGTTAACTCTCAGGTTCCTATTAAATCTTCCCCCCCTCACCTTAAACATATGTTCTCTGGTTCTTAATTCCACTACTCTAGGCAGGACACTCTGTGCGTCTACCCGATCTATTCCTTGATCTATGATTTTGTACACCTCTGTAACATCACCGTCATCATCCAGCGCTCCAAGCAATAGTCCTAGGTTGCTCAACCTCTCCCTACAGCTCAGGTCCTTGAGTCCTGGCAACGTTCTCGTAAATCTTCTCTGCACCCTTTCCAGCTTGGGATGATAGGAATACTACTTGCATTCCAGTCTAAAGGTATCATGATCCCCGTGCTAGTTTTGAGGACCAGCCTTTATAACCTATGGTAGACACAAAATACTGGAGTAACTCAGTGGGACAGGCAGCATCTCTGGAGAGAAGGAATGGGTGACGTTTTGGGTCAAGACCCTTCTTCAGACTGCTCTCCTGCCAACATGGCCACCCCACAACCCCATCTCCATAAGACCATAAGACATCATAGCAGAATTAGGTCATTTGGCCCATCGAGTCTGCTCCGCCATTCAATCATGGCTGATCTATCTTTCCCTCTCAACCCCATTCTCCTGCCTTTTACCTGTAACCTTTGACACCCTTACTAATCAAGAACCAGTCAATCTCCACTTTCAAACTACCCAATGACTTGGCTTCCACAGCCTTCTGTGGCAATGAATTCCACAGATTCACCACCCTCTGGCTAAAGAAATTCCTCCTCATCTCAATTCTTAAGGTACGTTCTTTTATTCCGAGGCTGTGCCCTCCCACTCTCCACATCCACTCTAGCTAGGGCTTCCAATTCCACTGGACTGGGCTTGAAGGATGCAATAGTTGGAAGTCAGGGTTGGATGATTGGATTATCAGCAAATTACTTCTCAGCCTTTTGGGTTTGCTCTCTGATAACCGACATCTGCTTTCTCATTAGATCAACCACAAGGAAATATATATCTTCTAAATATTTTCCATGTCGTAGTTCAATGATACAAAGTATGATTTTGAATGCAGGATTAGTTTAGTTTAGTTTAGTTTAGAGATGCAGCGCGAGAACAGGCCCTTCAGCCCAGCGAGTCTGTGCCAACCAGCAATCCACATACACTAGCACTATCCTATACACGAGGGACAATTTACAATTTTTACCAAAGCCAATTAACCTACAAACCTGTACGTCTTTGGAGTGTGGGAGGAAACCGGACCACCTGGAGAAAACCCACACGGTCACGGGGAGAACATACAAACTCTGTACAGCCAGCACCCGTAGTGAGGATCGAACCCGGGTCTCTGGTGCTGTAAGGCAGCTACTCTAACGCAGCGCCACCATGATGTCCACTTCCAAAGAGTCCTTCAAAAAGGATTCAAAAAGGGTCAGAAGGTACCACAGTTTAATATGACTGGAGTCAGTCTTGTTTCTGTTTCTGTTTCTGTTTCTCTTGACTTAGTTGGAGTGTGGAAGTTATAACATATTCATAAACCTGTAGGGGAATGTTGAAGAATACTGTGTGGATTTTTCAGTGAAACTTCAGAAAGCTAGAAGTAAGCGGTTTCACATGCAAGAGACATTTGCAAAGTGATGATGGGCCCCTAACAAGACATTCATTCCTCGGTGCATCTTTGAGAAGGTCAAAGCTTGTTGGTTTTTTTGCATTTTAAATGGCTTTGTACGGGATATATTTATTTCCTCTTAGGTTGAGTTCATCTTTTAATTATGACACACTGCACCTGTTTACTCCTTTTCAAGCAGCCACTGTTGCAAACTGCTGGTGCATCCTCTCCGTCAACTGCAAACAATACAGTGTTGAAGGTAGCTTATTTCTGCCTTCCCCTCTAATTCTTGCCCCTTCCACACTGTGACACTGCTATTGTTCTTTACATCCTGATGGTGGCAAATAACATAGTCCTGATGTTGGAAACTGAGAAAATTATGGAGGGGGATGAGGTTGGTATCATAGTTTGCAAATGGGTCTAAAGCAGCAGCTTAAATGCTAAATTTAGTCATGGAGTCATACAGCATGGACAGAGGCCCTACGGCCCAACTCGTCCATGCCGACCAAGATTCCCCATCTAAGCCAAGACTCGTAGAGTTAACAGCTGGTAACAGCCCCTTCGGCCCAACTCTTCCATGCCGACCAAGATACCCCATCTAAGCTTGGAGTCATACATCACGGAAACAAGCTCTTTGGCCCAACTTGTCCATGCCGACCAAAATGCCCCATCTAAACATAGAGTCATAGAGTCATGCAGCACGAAAGCAGGCCCTTTGGCCCAACTCATCCATGGTGACCATGATGCCCCATTTAAGCATTGAGTCATACAGCATGTAAACAGACTGAAACTCATTTCACTGTTGAGATAATGTAATAATCATTTGTGAAAGGTGAAGCGAGTAAGCAGATTGCAGAAGTCTGGGGCTGAGAAAATTAATTGTTATGTATGATTATGATGGTGGCAGGATTTATTTATAGAAACATAGAAACATAGAAAGTAGGTGCGAGAGTAGACCACCAGGCCCATCGAGCCCGCACCGCCATTCGCTCATGGCTGAACACTAAACAGACACCCTTACCCACAAACAGTAGACACAAGACACAGAACACAAGACACTACCCTCCCCTTTATATCGCTATCACCCCTCTCCACCCCAAGAACCGCGTGATCTCCTGGGGGAGGCAAAAAACCGGATAAAAACCCAGGTCCAATTCGGGAAAAAAATCCGGGAAATTCCTCTCCGACCCCAATCCAGGCGATCGACACTTGTCCAGGAGATCACTCAGGTCTTACTATACTAACCATACCTAGGTCCATATCCCTGCCCTCTCCCCGTAGCCCCTTATCCCCTTGGCAGCTAAAAAACCATCTATTTTAGATTTAAATATATTTAATGTTTCTGCTTCCACTGCTCCCTGGGGCAGTGAATTCCATAAATTAACCACCCTCTGGGTGAAGAAGTTCTTCCTCATCTCAGTTTTAAAAGAGCCCCCTCTTATTCTACAACTATGTCCCCTAGTTCTAGTTTCCCCGATCATTGGGAACATCCTCGGTGCATCCACCCGATCAAGACCCCTCACGATCTTATATGTTTCAATGAGATCGCCTCTCATTCTTCTAAACTCCAAAGAGTAGAGTTCCAGCCTACTTAACCTTTCCTCATATGTCAATCCCCTCATTGCAGGAATTAATCTTGTAAACCTTCGCTGCACTGCCTCCAGGGCCAGTACATCCTTTCTTAAGTATGGACCCCAGAACTGTACACAGTATTCCAAATGTGGTCTCACTAATACGACTAATCCATCACCCAAATCCTGGATGGAAGACAACATGCATTGTTACCTGATTGCTTCCCTGAGTCATTAACCAAGAGTTTACAGAGGGATCAATGCCTTTTAAATAGCTGGTTTTGTAAATGAACCTCCACCTTTTTGGATGTATGTAGTATGTGTCAAAGAAATTGGCAACAGTTGGTGTTTTTTTGGTTTCGTTTAGTTTACAGGTACAGCGCGGAAACAGCGCCTTCCGCCCACTGAATCTGCACCAACCAGAAATCCCTGCACACTAACACTATCCTACTCACATATTGGGGACAATTTACTTTGATACCAAGCCTATTCACAAAGAATCTCACTTTTCTTTGTCATCCAGCTGTACTGCCGACGGTAGCAAGCCTCAGTGACAAGAGGCAGTAATGTTAGTTCATCACTGGAACATCACACACACCATGTTTGGCCCTGTCACTGTTAAATAGCAATGGACTGGCTATATCCGGAGCCTGATATGATTAGAGTTTAGAGAGCAACTTTGCTCGTGTTTTGAACAAATGAACATGATCTTTACAGCAAATAATGTCCCGGTGATTGAACGAGAAGGGATCTCATGACAACCCAAAGCAAGGTGGCGTGCATGCATAAAAATGGAGATTAGAGCCAAAGTGTATGGGGACAACTTGGGTCACATATTTGAAGAAGGATGTGTTGGCGTTGGAGACTGGGTCCAGAGGAGATTTAGGAGAATGATCCCAGGAATTATATGATGAGCATTTGACGGCACTGGGCCTGCACGTACTGGAGTTTAGTAGGTTGAGGGGGGACCTCATTGAACCTTACAGAATAGTGAAAGGCCTGGGTAGAGTGGATGTGGAGAGGATGTGACTATTCCTTTTCTCCAAAGATGCTGCCTGACCCGCTGAGTTACTGCAGCTTTTTGTGTCTATCTTTAATATAAACAAGCATCTGCAGTTCCTTCCTCTACATTATGCCTTGGGCCAACTTGGGTTGTAATAAGATTTGTTGCCCAGAAGGTGTGCAAATTGTTTAACCCAAAGCCATTAGCAATAGTGAAAAGCTGTAAGTATGAGACCAAAATTCAGAAGCAAGATGGCACAAGTCGTGAATATATTGTTTCATTAAAGAACTTGATCCTCCTCTCTGATGTTTGCTCCTTGTACAAATAGATTTGTGAGTGGACCAGTATGAGAATGCAAAATCTGACATTCAAACTTGCATATAAAATTACTGCTTTAATTAAGTTGCCATTTAAGAATGCAGGAGCATTTTATCCTCTTTAAACAACTGGTACTGCGGGAACTCTTCATGAAGAGTCCTGCAGCAGAATCAAAGGGTACGAAATGGAGCTTAGAATGTGCTCTATTCAGCCCATTGAACCTATGCTGGTTCTCAATGCAATCACATCCATCGCAATCCCTCTCTTACTTCCCCACAATCTATTCCCTCTCCAACAAGCAGTAGGGAGATGTTTCCATTTCTCCATAGATGCTGCCTGACCCGCTGAGTTACCCCAGCATTTTGTGTCTATCTTTGGTGTAAATCGGCATCTGCAGTTCCTTCCTATACAATTATATGGGGCATTGATGAGTTCCTGCAATAATTTTCACAGATTTTGTCTCCCTACTTAAAGAAGGATATGCTTGATGAGAGACAGGGGATTATCATATGAGGAGAGATTAAGCAAATTGAGCCGATAATCTCCAGAGTTTATAAAAATGGGAAGTGATTTCAATTAAACGTACAAAATTCTTACGGGGTTTATCAGGGATAATGCAGAGATGATATTCTGATGGCTGGGGCATGTAGAGCCAGTGGTCACAGTCTCAAAATAAGGAATTGAATTTTTTGGAGTGAAATGGGAAAAAGTTTCTTCACTTAAAGGTAAGAAATTCCTGGAGCTCTCCGTCCAAGAGCACCCTGGAAGCTCAGTTGAGTATATTTAAGCCAGGGATCATGAGATTTTTGGATAATAAAGAAATTAAAAAGACCTGTAAAGTAAAGAAATGTGGCATTGTGGTGAAAGATTGGTCGAGAGAATACAGAATACAGAATGACTGCATGGCCTTTTCCTGCTTCCAGTTCTTATGCTCTAAGGTCGCATTGTGAGAATGTGTGGCTCCAAGGTTAATTTCCCCCCTCCCATCAGGCTAGAGGTACAGAAGTGTGAAAACACATACCTCCAGATTCAGGGACAGTTTCTTCCCAGCAGTCATCAGGCAACTGAAACATCCTATCAACAGCAAGAGAGTGGTCCTCACCTACCATCTTCCTTATTGGAGAAGCTCGGACTATCTTTAATCGGGCTTTACTGGAGATTATCTTGCACTAAACGTTATTCCCTTTATCCCCTATCAGTACATTGTGAACAGCTCGAACGCAATCATGTATAGTCTTTTTGCTGACTGGATAGCACACAGCAAAAAGCTTTGCACTGTGCCTCAGTGGCTCACGTGACAATGAACTAAACTAATTTCAATGGTGATTTGACGATAAAAGGGGAAGATAGGCAATTTATTTAGTTAAGAAGGAATTTGGATTGTACATTATCAATATCACAAGCAGCGATAGCAGCAAACAGACAGATTTTCAAGTAAAGATATTGATCAACTACCAACACATAGATATGCAAATTGATACTGTTAGAATATTCAATAGTGAGTCGACATTCATTTGATCACCTTAAGGCTCTGTCTTACCTGTTTGCGGTCATCGGCGGTGAAGCGCGGCTTCGCCTGTAGAGTGGACCGCACGGCAACGGCGAGAGCGCCGAGCCTATCCACGGGAGCGCCGCACGGATGCTGCGCGAGGGCCGAGTGATTCAAATACGGCGGGTCCCACGTGCTTGCGGTAAGTAAAAAAAAGGGTGGGCCGACTGCGATGACGTCGGCCCGCCGCACGTGACTCACTAGCGGCGGCTGTGGCGGCGGCCATCCTGATCGCGGCACTGTAGCTGTGGCTGTGCCTGCGGCCGTGCCGCACACGTGCCTCACTGGCGGAGGCTGTGGCAGTGGAAGTTTGACGCACGGCGCTCGAGCCACACTGGCGGCGGCCCGTGCGGGCGGCCGTGCCGCACTCGTGCATCACTGGTGGAGGTTGTGCGGTAAGAATATAGTTTTCAACAGTGTAGGTTTTATTTTAGCACCGTCCGGTGTTGGGAACACTGCTGCACGGCCCTGGAATTGTACGTTCTCACGAGTGCGCGGTCTATGGCGGCAGATTCTTCCCGTTTCGCCGCCAATGACCGCACTCGTGAGACAGGCCTTTTACAGTTAAATATACATTGATGGAAAGTATTATGAAACTGAAAACCTATCCTGGCATGGTTTTACAGATATTAGGCCAAATATATCGCACAATCCAATAGGTAGAATACGAGATAGACACAAAGTGCTGGAGTACTCAGCGGGACAGGCAGCATCTCTGGAGAGAAGGAATGGGTGACGATTCAGGTCGAGACTCTTCTTCAGACTGATGTCAGGGGAATAGGCGGTACAGAGATAAAATGTAGTTGGAGACAGGAAGAGTGGTCGGAGAACTGGGTAGGGGGAGGGGATGGAGAGAGAGGGAAAGCAAGGGCTACTTGAAGTTAGAGTAGTCAATGTTCATACCGCTGGGGGTGTAAGCTACCCAAGCAAAATATGTATAGCTACGCATCATGGCAACAAACCAAAACAACAGCCCAATGTGAATAAGGAAGGATTGGATTGCAAATCACGATATTTGAAGAACGTTTCCTGTGCGGACACTTCAAAGTAGCACTCTGACACTAAGGCAGAATCAAGGATGGAAACAAGGAACTGCAGATGCTGGAATTTTCAGCAAAATACAAAGCGCTAGAGGAACTCAACAGATCAGGAAGCATCTGAGGAGGGAATGGACATTTTTTTGGTCTGGACTCTTCTTCAGGCTGAATGTAATGTGGGTGAGAAAGCTGGAAGAGAGGTGGGGATCAAACAGAGCCCAGTAAGTGATAGGTGGATACAGGTGAGGGGAGAGGGGGGTTGTTTGGCATCTGTGTGGACAATGGTTAGAGATGAAAAGGAGTCATAAGGGTGTCAGATAAGGAGTGAAATTTAAAGCCACAGAGAGGGCTATAGGTGGAAAGGGACAGGGGGCAGGTAGAGGACTGAAGGAGAGGGGTAGTGAGGGAAATGGGTATGTATCGGGATGGGGACACTGGAAATCGAAGGGGAAGAGAGAGGGGCTTACTTAAAATTGGAGAATACAGTGTTGGGTTGGAGAATCATGGAAAGATGGTGGGCAATCCTTCGATCACAGAATATTTATACAATTGAGGACAGTGATTTCAAGCAGAACGCCACAAAAGATGCTCTATCACGGCTAACGCATGAGAACACAGGTGCTGGATGTAAGAGTGTGATCTATATTTTAAATTCATTAGATGAGGACTTTTTCAGTAACTATGTCAGAAACCCCAGACTTTTGGTTAGAGATACAGCGCAGCAACAGGCCCTTCAGCCCATCGAGTCCGCGCCGACCAGCGATACCCGTACACTAATACTATCCTACACACAATAGGGGCAATTTACAATTTTACCAAGCCAATTAACCTACAAATCTGTACATCTTTGGAAAATGGGAGGAAACCGCCGCTCCCGGAGAAAACAGTGCAGGTCACGGAGAACATACAAATTCGGTACAAGTACCCATAGACAAGATTGAACCCGAGTCTCTGGTGTTGTAAGGCAGCAGCTCAACTGCTGCGCCACTGTGCCTTGATGGGGGACTTTTCAGTAATTGTGTCTGAAAACCCAGATAAGAGCACAAGAAAGGCCCAGTTGGTATATGAGCAGATATTGATCGAACAGAACATACGGTGTCCATATGTAAGTTTAGTACATGATCTTATTTGAGAGGCGATTCATGTAATCTAGGCATTCAATCTGCTACATTTTTAAATGTATAAATAGCTTTAGAAGAGCTATCTTGTAAATGAAGCTTTATGTTTCAGTTGACATGCACAAATATATACAAAATACAACATGTGTGCATGATGCCTTGTCTCAATGTATACAGGAAGTGTTCTTTTTTTCAATTTGTGTAGCATTTTGTTTGCTCACACGATTCACTTAAGGCATAAGATTTATGGTTTTGAATATCCTTACAGAAATACAAAAGTACCGGCTCAGGAATTTACAGTGGTAAATTCATCCGATGCACCTTAAAGTCATTCAGACGCCAGCATCTTGTGCTTGTGAGAACATTGGTTGAATGATCTAGCTTCATGGACATCTGAGGCCATGTTGCCATGACAGGCTTAATGCGGCTGGGAAGGAATTTGCCTGTGAACTACTACTAAACTTGGAGTGTAGATCAGATACTAAGGTTCAAGCTGACTGAAATAAAATGTAATAAGAATCTTTCTTACCAGGAAGATTTTACTGAGCTGCAAAATCGATCCTTGATTAGTTGCAGCATTGTTATGGAAAAACTATTATTCATATCTTAAGGCTTATAACTTTTCTTGTCTCTGAAGATGAAGACACTGTCGTGTCGAGAGGTAATGGCGGATGCTGGTTTATACCGAAGATAGGCACAAAGTGCTGGACTAACTCAGCAGCTGATGCAGCCTAAGGAAGGATTCTGACCCGAAACGTCACCCATCGCTTTTATCCAGAGGTGCTGCCTGACCCGCTGAGTCACACCAACACTTTGTGTCTAAGCACTGTAGTGTTACTTTGCAACAACAATTGGCATTTCTATAGCATTCTTAATGAAGTAAATCTTAAAGAACTTCATAGGAATATGGTGCATGGTAGGGCACAAGGCAGATGGCCTAAACTTTTAGTCCTAGGTATTAAGGATCATTTTAAAAGAGTCTGGAAAAGTTGGCAGCTGCAGAGATATAGGGTGGCAATGCCAGAGACTGGAAGCTGCAGACTAGAAACCAGAATGGTTCTTTCACAAGTTTTGTGGAACATTAGATTATCCTCACTTTCTTTTAGTTTTTCATTCATAACCCGATTTTCTCTGCCCATTTACAAAATCATGTATGAATATTCCCAACTCTGAAATGATGAAAACCACTGGGGAATAATTTACTCCTAACTTTGGCTAAAATGCTGATTAAGTAATTTATTCAGTCTCTGTCATCCTGATTCAATGTTTCCGTGCCTCTAACGCTCCGGTGGTTTATTTCTAAACACTGTTGTGATCGGTACACACTCTGAGTAGGTAGTACATACTGGCGAGGTAGTGCCTTATTGTATCAGTCAGTCCAAATCAAGCACAGGTTCTCAGACAACAGACCTTGACCCTGAATATTACAATGAATAAACCCAAAGGATGGGTGCAGAGGTGCAATGGCAATTACTTTGGACTTCACCTGCACCTTTTACAATGGCTGATTTAAACCTTATTATACAAGGAATGTCCTCTGTGGTTGAAGATTCAACTGGAAGCTCGGGAAACATGTAATTTTTTAGTATTCAGGTGCTGACGTGGACCACAGGTACTCAGTGACTGAAATAGCCTAACCTCTTGCCATTAGCACAGAAGCATACGGATGTATCACACTGCGATGCCAAGTTTGTACCTTTAGTCTTCGCTGATGAAACATAACTTCTGTTGGAATTTGTTAACTTTATAGCTTGTGCGTGCGCTGAAAAAGGAAACTTTTTCAGGAAAAAGGAATGTCGTGCTTTGCTTAATCTGGATCAGCATGCTTGTTGTACAATCGACTCAGAAACAACTGGTTCCCTGCATTGTTCCCTGAGCAGGGAGATGGACACCTGTGGGCAGGTCGGCAAAGAAAGATGAATAAAATATTGAGAACATTACAGATAATAACAAGTAGTTGGTGCATGGTCTTTCGTTTTAACCACAGTTGTGATTTGGGTTTTGATTCAGCTTGTTTTCGGCAATATTTACTGACAGGAAAACCTTGTAACTGAGGTGAATGAAAGTCATGTGTAGGAAGGAACTGCAGATGCTGGTTTATACCGAAGTTAGGCGCAAAATGCTGGAGTAACTCAGCAGGTCAGGCAGAATCTATGGAGAAAAGGGATAGGTGATGTTTCAGGTCAGAACCCTTAGTCATAGAGTCACCCTTTGGCCCAACTTGCCCACACCGGCCAACATGTCCCAGCTACACTAGTCCCATCTGCCAGTATTTGGTCCATATCCCTTCAAACCTGTCCTATACATGTGCCTGTCTAACCGCTTCTTAAATATTGGGATAGTCCAGCCTCAACTACCTCCTCTGGCAGCTGGCAGCATACACCCACCACCCTTTGTGTGAAAATGTTACCCCTTAGATTCCTATTAAATCTTTTCCCTTTCACCTCAAAACCTTCTACAGAGTAAAGATGATGATTCTGTCTGAAGAAGGGTTCCGACCAGAAACATTACCTATTCCTATTCTCCAGAGATGCTGCCTGACCCACTGAGTTACTCAAGCATTTTGTGTCTAGTTTGGTAGAAAGTCATTCAGGATTGAAGTTACATATCTCTATACTTATAAAACTCTGATCTTGGATGTGTGTGTATTTATTTGTGTACGTGTGTGTGTTTATTTGTTTGTCTGTGATTCACATCTCCTCCAAAACACGACATGCTAATGGTGAAATTTTCACATATTCCGATAGAGATTTACGCCATGATGTCAAAAATCGCCTCATCTGAAAATTTGATGCATTATTTCCCAAGTTATTTATGAAAATGTTCAAAAATTTCAAATAACTTGGTAAATAAATATGATGGTCTCACTGCTGACGTCACAATGGTTCTGCCTGTCTGCCACTGCTCGCGCTGGCACAATGGATCTGCCTGCCTGCCTCTGCTCGCGATGCGAGTGACGTCACCCCTGTTCTATCTTCTGTACTTCTTGGCTTCTTAACTTTCACTTCTTTAAATTTGTCACTTAGCATTTTTAAACTGCTGCTCAGGTCATGCTGCGCGCTCCGCTGGGCTCCTTAAAGTTCTAGAACATTGCGGTGGCGGCCATTATCTGTTTTCCACGCGCTGCGAGTTACGTCACCCCACTCGACTCGCAATCATTTGGTCGCCGCCCGCTTGCACTCTGCGGGTCGTCTGCCCCGCCCCGCCCGCAGCCCAGCCGCCCTCCCCCCAGGGCTCTGGATTGAAGCCGCTGAACACGCAGTAATTTGGTTGGGCTTCCGAGGTTTCAGAGGTCTTCCGAGGTCCCGCGAGGTTCCGTGGGGTCCCGAGTGCTCCCGAGGCCCGCCGCCCGTCGCAGTCGGCCCCGCCCGCACAGTGTCCGCGCTGCCCTCTCGCCGAGTTCAAGTCCGCCCTCTCCCTCTCTCGCCCCCCCCACCTCTCCCCCTCCC
>CM075978.1:50032090-50055976 GCA_038087875.1 Malacoraja senta
AGTGGTAACATATCAAAGTCTTCAAATTGTTGGCTATTTATGTGCAGAGAGGTACTTACTTGTTGCTTTTAGTAGTTAAAAGCTTGGCATATGATACAGATTAGCCTCTGATCAATGACCTCAGTAACTGTATCAATGTGGCTCAGGAAGTAGCTGTATATCCATCTAAGGAACAAAAAGCTGACATTCGCTGTCAAATAAAGAATATAATCTCCACAGCAGGAGTACTAAAGTGACTATATAGCACAGAGCTTGTGATGTATCTGTCCCTACACAGGCCTCAGTCTTGAGATGAAAAGCATTTTGTTAATCACACTACTTTGGTTTCAATTTTTAATGGAAATAATTATTTTATTTGACTCACCACTCTTAACAAATAAAACCATAGGTTATTATTAGAAATGGTTCATGATGGATTATAATGCTCCTTCTCATTTCTCTGTGTGCAGCTAAGCGAAGCTATTCAATTAGGGTTCAGGCTTCCTATTGGGATACTCAGCCTTTAAGCAACAGGTGATCAATGTCCATATTATTATATTCAGTCTTTAGACTGTAGAGGAACAGCGCAGAAACAGGCCCTTCGGCCCACCGTATCCACACCAACCAACAACCATCCCGTACAATGGCACTATCCTACACACTAGGGACAATTTATCATTTTACTGAAGCCAATTAACACACAGACCTGTACGTCTTCGGAGTGTGGGAGGAAACCGGAGCACTCACAGGAAACTCACGCGGTCACAGGGAGAATGTACAAACTCCACACAGACAGCACCCGTAGTCAGGATCGAACCTGGGTCTCTGGCGCTGAAATAGAGCAGCTCTACAGCTGCACCACTGTGCTGCCCTCTACGCCACCGTGCCTCATATTCATGAATGAATTCTTTTCTAATGTTGTGTAATTATTTTATCACTATCTTATAAGTCTCAAAAGCATTATCTTATAATCTCTCCCTATTTTAAGCATTCTCTGTGTTGGTACATATTGACAGCAGTATGGGGGGCGAATAAACGAGCCACGCGTGGTGAAAACAAAGAGAACTTTATTGCTCAGATAAGGAAATCAACACACACACGAATGGTGGAGGGCTGACCCAGGTCTCCATACTTATTCTAGGGCACACCACTAAACCTCGTGACAACTGCTTCCCGCCATTACCCAGTCACATGACCCTACCCCCGACTGCCAAGAGTGGCCTAACCACCGGGTGGCGCCACAGCAGGCATGGTACGTGTAGGGCAAGACGCATCATATCCTACAGGAATATAAATTCCTCCTAACACAGCTGTTATATGCTTCAGTTGATGCTGTGCTGCTGAGATCTTGCTGCCAGTTTGGTCATAAGGTCATAAGTGATAGGAGTAGAATTAGGCCATTCAGCCCATCAAATCTACTCTGCTATTCAGTCATGGCTGATCTATCTCTCCTAACCCTATTCTCCTGCCTTTTCCCAATAACCTCTGACACCTGGCAAAGTATTGGTAGCAAGGTGACCTCCAAATGGCTGTGTCCCATTGAAATGCCTGCCAAGCCAATGGCATCATATGTAGCATCTCACACAATGCAATGCATATTGTGCTTATAAGGGTGTCTAGAGCTAGAAGGATAGTAACTTGCTAATCTCTGACCATTTCAGGTAATGAAGGCATTTTAATCATGTGCACAGGATAATATTAGAAAAAAATGCACTGGCATACTATATAGGGAGGCAACAATCAGCATTCCATCTTCTTTAGCTGTTCAGAATTGGCAAAAGAGACAAAGGATATCTCAGGGTGACTCCTTAGAAACAATTGAACGCAGGAACTGTGATAACATAAACCACAACAATTAATCTTTATTACTTAAACTCTGGACTAATCATTTACTTTCCATTGTTCAATCAGCTCAATGCCATATACCACTGAAAAGGCAAAAAGGCAGAAATAATGTTGTTCAATATTTTTTCATCATCTTTTAAACTTTTTCAACCAGGGGACGCCAGAGCTGTCAAGTGGAAACCTTGCAATTGGACTGCACCTTTTGAGATATAGTTTGATTTTTAAATTCTGGAAGCATCTGCAGAGAGAAAAGGATAGATGATAGATGATGAACCCTTCTTCAGACTGATGCAACTTTTTTTCAGCTTCCTCCCCCCAGTCCGTCAATCTGCAGAATGGTCCCAACCCCAAAATGGTGTATGTACATTCTCTCCATGGATGCTGCCTGGCCCGCTGTTCCTCCAGCACATTGATTTTTGCTCATGATTCCATAATTTGCAGTTTTTTGTGTATTGATTTTAATGTCCAATTTGTTTAGCTGGGAATGAACTGCAGGCAATTCCCAAATGTCAAAAATTCAGAGCTGTGTCACTGCTGTGGTATACTATCCTCCTGGTCAACACCTCCCTCCTCTCACCCCCTCCCCCTCCCACCCAGATTCCATCCCCTACTAGGGGACAATTTACATTGGCCAATTCATCTACCAAATTGCACAGCTTTGTAATGTGGGAGGGAAACCCGAAAACCCGAAAGACACACACACGGTCACAAGAACGTGCGAACTCCATACTGGCAGAAGAAGGGTCTCAGCCCAAAGGACTTGGACAGCTTGGGAGAGTGAGCAAAGAAATGGCTGGTGGAGTACAGCGTATCAAAGTGTGAAGCCATGCATTTTGGTTGTAGGAATAAAAGCATAGACTATTTTCTAAATGGGGAGAGAATTCACAACTCAGAGGTCACATGGACTTGGGAATGCTGGTACAGGATTCCCAAAACATTCATTTGCAAATCAAATCGGTACTAAGAAGGGCAAATACAATGCTAGCATATATTTAGAGAGGACAAGTATATAAAATCAGGGATGTAATGCTGAGGCTTTATAAGGCACTGGTCAGGCTTCATTTGGAGTATTGTGTGCAGTTTTGGGTGCCTTATCTGAGGAAGGATGTGCTGGTGTAGGAGAGGGTCCAGAGGAGATGTTCCAGGAATGATTTGGTTAACATATGATGAGCGTTTGATGACACTGGGCCTGTATTTGCTGGAGTTTAGAAGGATGAGGGGGTCCTCATTGAACCCTACCGAATAGTGAAAGGTCTGGATGAAGTAAATGTGGAGAGGATGTTTCCTCTAGTGGGAAAGCCTAGGATCTGAGACCACAGCCTCAGAATAAAAGGATGTACCTTTAGAAAGGAGATAAGGAGGAATTTTCTTTAGTCAGAGGGTGGTGAATCTGTGGAATACATTGTCACAGACGGTTATGGAGGCCGTCAATGGATATTTTTAAGGCGGAGATTGACAGATTCTTGATTAGGCAGAATCTTGATTAGTCCGGGTGTTATGGGTTATGGAGCAAAGGCAGGCAAATGGGGTTGAGAGGGAAAGATAGATCACTCATGATTGCATGATGCAGGAGACTTGATGGGCCCAATGGCCTAATTCTGCTTCTATAACTTATGAACTTATGAACATCACATTCCAGAGATGCTGCCTGACCTGCTGAGTTGCTCCTTTTGTGTATTAACCAGCATCTGCAGTTCATTGCTTTTCCATACAGGCAGTGCCGGAAATAAACACTGGTTAGGAAAAAAATATGTTAATAATAAATTAAAAAATCTTTCTTTTCAAAGCTAGCTTTAACATTTAACACATGTTATATGGTTGATTTGGAGAATTTGGGTAGTATAGTCGGTGGAGTTGCTGCTCTGCAGTGATTGCAGCGTCGGAGACGCGGGTTCGATCCCGAGTACGGGTGCTTGTCTTTACAAAGTTTGTACGTTCTCCCCTGAGCTGCGTAGGTTTTTTTCTGAGATCTTCAGTTTCCTCCCACACTCCAAAGGCATACAAGTTCGTCGGTTAATTGGCTTTGGTAAAACTGTAAAGTGTCCCTAGTGTATCTAGGGTAGTGTTAATGTGCGGGAATCGCTGGTTGGTGCGGACTTGGTGGGCCGAAGGAACTGTTTCCCGCGCTGTATCTCTAAACTAAACTAAAATTGAGCTGGTAACTTGGAGGAATTATGGTTTCTCTTGTTTTATATTATGATCCAGGCACTTCCAGACTGAAACACCATTTTACATTCAGAGTCTGGTACTAAAGGGCTTGTCCCACTGCGCTGACCTAATCCGCGAGTCCAGAAGAGTGTCTACGACCTTCAAGCTCGAGGGCACTCTCCTGGAAAGCCTCGAGCTGGATCAACCGTCCACGTTGAAACCACGAGCTGGATCGACCGAACCGCGAGCTGCATCTACCACCCGCACACAGGGAAAGCGGAGGAGCGCTGTCTGCGCGATGAAGAGGAAGGTAAACGGCTGCGTACCGTAAGTCCTTTGGAGAGCGTGGGGGGGGGGGGGGTTGAGAAGGGGGAGAGAAGGGGGAGAGAAGGGGGAGAGAAGGGGGAGAGAAGGGGGAGAGAAGGGGGAGAGAAGGGGGAGAGAAGGGGGAGAGAAGGGGGAGAGAAGGGGGAGAGAAGGGGGGAGAAGGAGTGGAGACACTTTTAAGAGGTTTAATCAAGTTTATCGGGCATTTTACCGGTAGGTCTTCCTGGGTCCTGAAAACTCCAATGAGCCAATCAAAATGCCCGGTAAGCGAAGGAGATGGCCTACAGCTGCCCTTGACTGCCTGTAAGTAAATAGCGACCCCACTCCACTGCACTACGAGTGAAAAAGACCCATGCCGACAAAATTTTACTCGCGAAAATGTTTCAATATCCTGAAATTTTTTCCGCGACCTAGCTGAGGCCGCAAGTCGGTGGGAACTTCCCTCGATCATGCAGGAGAGTTGCAGCGACCTCATACTACCTCCTAGGACCTCATGTCGACCATGTTGCGAGTTTGAGTCAAGGGCAAACTCTTCTAAACTCGCATATTAGGTTGCCCAAGTGGGACAGCCCCTTTATGATGTCTTGCTTTTACCTAAGGGATGAGTGAAATCAAGACTGAGGGGACTGTGCGTAAACGTCTCTAACACCAGAAACTCCAGACTGAGACTACTCATTGAATTTATGTTTGAAAAATTGGCCGAATTACAGATTGGAGTTATCACTGATGGTTTGCTGTATGATTGGACGATTTGTAATGTGATCTCCCTCAGTTGCTAGGTATGAAGTTTCCCCCAATTCTACCTATATTTTCGCAGTTATATACAACAGTGCTCAAAGAAGGTGGATCGAGCGGTACAACGGCGCAGCTACTAGAGCGACTGTGTCACAGTGCCTGAGACCCAGGTTCGATCCTGACCTCGGGTGCTGTCTGTGTGGAGTTTACATGATCTCTCTGTGACCGCGTGGGTTTCCTGCTGGTTCTCCGGTTTCCTCCCACATACCAAAGACATGCGAATTTGTAGGTTAATTGGCCTCTGTAAATTGAGTGGATATGAAAGTGGGATAACATAAAACTACTGTGAATGGGTGATCAATGGTTGTTGTGGACTTGTTGGGGCTAAGGACCTGTTTCCATGCTGTATCTCTAAACTTAAGACTTTAGAATCTAAGTTTAGACATTAGACTAGATTTTACAGATACAGTTTGAAAACAGCCCCTTGGCCCACCGGGTCCGTGCCAACCAGCGATCACCCTGTACACCGGCACTATCCTACACACGGGGCAATTTACAATTCACACAATCCAATTAACCTACAAAACCTGTACGTCTTTGGAACGTGGGAGAAAGCTGGAGCACCCAGAGATAAGCCATGTAGTCACAGGGAGAATGTACAAGCTCCACACAGACAGCAGGCGTGGTTAGGATCGAAGCCGGGTCTCTGGCGCTGTAAGGCACCACCACTGCACCACTGTGCCTCTAATCTAAATAAACATAGAAACATAGAAAATAGGTACAGGAGTAGGCCATTCGGCCCTTCAAGCCTGCACCGCCATTCAATATGATCATGGCTGATCATCCAACTCAGTATCCTGTATCCTGTACCTGCCTTCTCTCCATACCCCCTGATCCCTTTAGCCACAAGGGCCACATCTAACTCACTCTTAAATATAGCCAATGAACTGGCCTCAACTACCTTCTGTGGCAGATAAAAAATATGTGCGTTATTTTGAATGAATATTCTCTACTCATTTTCTCCTGGTTTCCTCACTGCAGCGCTCAGGAGATTCACTTTCATTCCCTGCAGACTCCAGGCCACATTAGGAGTGCTGGCAAACCATCTGAATGCAGTGTTTGTTGCAGAGCTGATACTCCAGAGATCCATCCATTCTTGGCATGGGATTTTCTGTGGCGAGTAATTTACTACTGCAAAGAGACCAACATATTCTTCATCTCCAGGATGTTTAATGCAAAACTGCTGTACTCAAGGCAAACCACAAGATGTCAAGATTCAAATGCAGAAATTCACCATGCCAGTGTCCACTGCGAATGAATTACTGTGGTATAAATGATTCACAAGGTCATTACAATCTCCAGTCCATTGACTATGGTTGGTGTTAGTCTTCACCAGAGCTGAGGTTTTCCATTTAACACAGTGAGGTCTAAATTGTGAAGGAAATGCAATTTAAACACCAAAACACCTCTTGCCCATGCACAGACCTTGGCCTACTGTCTATGTTTGTGGCAGTACAGTACTTCTCCTTCTGTGGGGAATCACAGAGCCTTGTTGCTGTCAGTTCACCACTGCAGTGCTCCTCCTCATGGTTATTTGGCAGCAGCAAGTCACCCCTCCCGGTTGTGTGGCCCCTTGTGCTGTCTGTGTGGAAATACCTCCTGCCCGTGTGGCAGTCCAGTGTCTCACCTCCGTGGCACTGCAATGCCTGTCTATTTGGCATGCGTTAATGTGCTGACCCACAAGTGTGATCTCTGAGGCAATGTACTAGCCCAGCTGCTGTTGTGTTCCTGCACATAGTACATTTCACTCTCCCTGCACCAATACCACCCATCCATTCTTCCCGTTCCACGTGTTCTTGTACAGTGCTGCTGAATCCTGCTTTGCCTGAATTCACTGCCTGCTACCAGTGGTTCACAATACCTGACCATGCATTAGAATATCTTCCCTACTCTCATATTGCCTGAAGAGTGCCCCTTTTGAGCCAGTACAGCACCCTGTATGCCAATGCTATATCCCCTGCTATGTGTGCCAGGATTGTACCATCTTGTGTCTGTATTCCATGGGGCATCATATAGAGTCACACAGTCGTACAGAGTGGAAACAGGCCCTTTGGCCCAACTTGCCCATGCTGACCAACATGCCCCATCTACACTAGTCCCACGCTTTGCATTTGGCCCATATCCCTCTAAACATATACTGAAGAAGTCTGAAGAAGGGCCTCGACCCAAAATGCCACCCATTCCTTCTCTCCAGAGATGTTGCCTGTTTTGCTGAGTTCCACCAGCATTTTGTGTCTATCTTCAGTTTAAACCAGCATCTGCAGTTCCTTCCCACAAATGTATTTGTCCAAATGTGTTTTAAATGTTGTGATAGCAACTGCCTCAACCACCTCCTCAAGCAGCACGTTCCATATACCTACCACCCTTTGTGCAAAAAAACTCAAATTTTAATTTTGAGTTTGTCAGTGTAGCACTCCCTACTATCCGTCTGTGGGTTCTATGCGCTCGTCTATCGAGGTGCCTGACCAATGTGTCCTAGTGTCAGTATGCCCATGTAATGCCAGCATTGCCACTATGCCAGACAGCGCCCCATTACCCATGTACCACAGCAGCACCTCAACTATCTGTGTGCCAAAGCAGGACTGTGCACAGTTCATAAGTTATAGGAGCAGAATTAGGCCATTCGGCCGATCAAGTCTACTCCACCATCTATATCTCCCTCTCAA
Source organism: Malacoraja senta (assembly GCA_038087875.1). Lineage (NCBI taxonomy): Eukaryota > Metazoa > Chordata > Chondrichthyes > Rajiformes > Rajidae > Malacoraja > Malacoraja senta. The sequence goes on from CM075978.1 coordinate 50,039,851, forward strand.
CCCCATAACCCCTGACACCCGTACTAATCAAAACCCGTACTCTCAATCACCGCCTTAAAAATATCCATTGACTTGGCCACCACAGCCATCTGTGGCAATGAACTCCACAGATTTACCACCCACAGTGGTTCATAACAGTGGATAATTCACCACAGTGCATTATCCCGACTGTCCATGTGCCACTCATATCAATTTGACACCCCTCTCCCCTCAATGCCTGTGCAACAGTCCCTGCCTCACCGTCCTTCTTCTGTTTGATGGACTGAAGCTCATTACGACATTTTAAAGCAAAAAAGAATTGGCAAATAAGACTGTATGAGGTCAATGTTGGAGAAATGTCTCGCTTCCAAGTCAGAATGTTTTAATAAATATAATTCCTCTTTGCTATTATTGTTAACATCGCCCCGATGTTTTCTCTCAGCAGACGGTGCAATCAACACCAAATATTTGTTTTTGGTCCTGCCATTTATAATACACATAAGAGGTTGGTTGTCGAGGTGAAATATGTGCAAGTGGTGTTCTAAAAATGATCTGGAATACAGTCTGGGAAGTAGGCTCCAACACCATCTTCCTGTCAGTGCAGGTTCCCCTGATGTTATGATCTTGGAGGTCACCCAGTTATCAGTCCAGACCATCGCACACTTAGCCTCTCACTGGGATTTGACTTGATATCAGCCTGAGGCTGTCGAGGTTGTCACAGAAAGTTTACAAAAAACAGATATGAAAAACTGGAAAAGGGTCAGAGAAGTTCCGGGTCCAGAGGCATGGTTAGACCCTGGTGTGCCTGCAGGTCCTGGCAGCTCCTGAGGTGGTGGCTGAGGCCGAGGTGGACGGAGGCTCATCGTCCCCTGTGTCGCTCTGATCATCCTTGTTCAGGCCCTGGCTGCTGATGTGGCTCTGGAGGGCGGCAGGCGTCAGCCATTCCTTGGGGAGGCAACTCTGTAGGAAGGGTATACAGGAACTGAAGTAAGCCAGTCGATTCACCCAGCGAGGGATCTCCTTGCCGCAAAGGATCTAGGAAAGAAACAAATGCAGTCTGAGAGGAATTCCAAAGATAGATCAACTCCTCCAGTAAAAAAGCAAAGGAACAATTCCTGAATGGTCCTGACCCGAAACTTCGTTTGTCCATTCGACGTAGAAATAATTTTTCCAGGAATGTTTAGTTTAGTTTATTGTCATGTGTACCGAGGTACAGTGTTATCCAGTCAGCGGAAAAACTACACATGATTAGGAAAGACTATACGTGAATGGGAGCGTTTAGGACGAGGGCACAGCATCAGAATAAAAGGTCATGCCTTCAAAATGGAGATGAGGAGGAATTTCTTTAGCCAGAGGGTGGTGAACCTCTGGAATTCATTGCCATGGATGGCAGTGGAGGCCAAGTCATTGGTATTTTTAAGGCGGAGATCGATAGGTTCTTGATTAGGAAGGGAGTCAAAGGCTATGGGAAGAAGGCAGGAGAATGGAGTTTTGAGGGGAAAATAGATCATCCATAATTGAATGGTGGAGTAGACTCAATGGGCTCAATGGCCTAATACTGCTCCTTTGACATGGTCTAATTCCCTCCACAGATGATTCCTGACCCATGAGTTCCTCCAGCACTTTGTGTTTTGCTCAATTCTCCAAAATAATTTGCTGTTTAGTTACGCTCAGGGGAAAAATGGTTTGTAGTGCAGGGTTTATGCTTCATTGCAATAAAAACAAATTAAAAAAATGTGCAGATGCTGTAAATCTGAAATGAATACAGAAAATGCTGGAAATATTGCAAAATGAGACCTAGTTACATCTGGCGAAGGGGCTTTGATCTGACATATTGCTACTAAGAAAGTATGCGGCAGTACAGTGCAAGGTAACCACATCATTAAAAAAAATACATCAGAACTTTAACTACTCAGTTTATCACATATGTCGCCTTATCTGTTGAGGATTGCTAGCAATTTTTTTTGGTTTTTATTTACGACCTTACAACCATCTTTGATGTAAACCATTCATTACTTAGTAGACTAAGTTTAGTGTCTAGTGTTACTAACTAGTGTTATAGTGTCTAGTTTAGTTTAGTTTAGCTTAGTTTAGAGATACAGTGTAGAAACAAACCCTTTGACCCACCAAGTCTGCGCTGAACAGCGATCCCCATTGCACTAGCACACACAACATAATAGTGACAGTTTTTTTTCTGTGGATTGGTTATTTCCTACTAACCAACTGTAGTGCTTGTTAGTAGTTGCTCCGCCTAATATGCGATTCATAGTACCAAGAGCTTGCTTACGTAAGTCAGTCTGAGTAGCTGCTAGTTACTGTAATGTCCAGCAGACCGATGCTATAAGTGGACTTTAATAAACATGTGTTGTATCTTGATGTGTGTCTGACTCGACTCATTACATGGTGACAGAAGTGGGATACACAAAAACGTTTTTTCGACAAATTCAGTAAGCCACTTAAACCTCTCACCAGTGGACAGGTGGTTCGCCTCCAGACCAACAAGGGCTACGGCTGTCTAGGTCACATCCACAGCCCTGCCAAAGAACCTGGTTAACGCGGATGGAGCCATTTACAGACGCAACCGTCAACATCTCCTACCAGTGAAGGAACCGGGTCTTGCGACTCCACATCCAGAGGTTTCTCGTTTTGTATACCCATCCACCCACTCGACTCAGTACATTTTCCTAAGCCATTTACCCTACAAACCTGTACATCTTTGAAGTGTGAGAGGAAAAGCCACGAGGTCACGAGGAAAATGTACAAAGTCTGTACAGACAGCACCAATAGTCAAGATCAAACCCGAGTGTTTGGCACTGTAAGGCAGCAACTCCACCATTGCGCCACTGTGCTGCCCTAAGGTCTTATACTGTCTCGGTCTTATAATTTTGGCAGTTTCAATCCTAAATTAGAATTTCAATGCAAAATTAGAGCACATGGTATTGGGGGTAGGGTATGGACATGGATAAAGAACTGGTCGGCAGACAGGAAGTAAAGAGTAGAAATCAACAGGTCCTCTTCAGAATAGCAGGCAGTGACTAGTGGGGTGCCGCAAGGCTCGGTGCGAGTAACGGAAGGTACTTGGGAAGTCCGGTAAACTCGTGACATTTTTTCAACACTGTGAAAAATGTCCACGAGTAAAAAAATACTCGTGGTGAAAAAAATTGTTACTTTTTACTCGTACGAGCCGCTATGAGACATCCACGAACTCCTACGGACCCATTCCGAGTTCGAATCAGGGGAAAACTTGGGAGAACTCTTGATTTACCTCGTACAGTGGGACAGGCCCTTAAGGCAGCAGCTCTAATGCTGCGCCACTGTGCCACCCTTTAAATGATCAGTGTAAAATTAGACTGTCTGCCAAGAGTTAATACCTGAAAAAAAATTTGAAGCATCTTACGTTTTAAGTAAAATCTTCCGATCAATGAATTCAAAATCAATGTCTAAAGATCTGATTTCAATCAGCAATAACAGAAGAACAATAGTTGTCAAGCCCAGTTAAACTGATGAAGTTACAGAAACACAGGTGTACATGGGATCACTGTGAAATAGATTCAGTATGTCCCATTCCCATTCTGACTTGGACTTTAATGAAACTGCTAACAAATTGATGAAGTGGCTACAGGCTGTGATATATTACCCTGGGTAATCTTAACATATGCATCAAAGGTGTGCACTCCAGGTCTGTCAATGAGCATTGGTAATCTGGCACAGCGATGAAAGCTGCAACAAAATGAGAAGGAATTTCTTTAGTCAGAGTGTGGTGAATCTGTGGAATGCATTGCCACAGATGGCTGTGGAGGGTACGTCAATGGATATTTTTAAGGCGGAGATTGAAAGATTCTTGATTAGTAAGGGTGTCAGGCGTTATGGGGTGAAGGCAGGAGAATGGGTTTGAGAGGAAAGGATAGATCAGCTGTGATTGAATGGCAAAGTAGACTGATGGGCCAAATGGCCTAATTCTGCTCCTAGAACTTAACTTACGAATATTTGAAGACCTGGGTTCGATCCCGACTATGGCTGCTGTCTGTACAGAGTTTGCACGGTCTCCCTGTGGCTGCATGGGTTTTCTCTGGGTGCTCCGGTCATTCCCACATTCCAAAGATGCACAAGTCTGTAGGTTAATTGGCTTCTATTAATTGTCCTTGCTGTGTAGGATAGTGCTAATGTACCAGGTCATCGCTGGTCAGCATGGACTCAGTTGGCCAAAGGGCCTATTTTCATGCTGTATCTCTAAAGACTAAACCTATGAAGGCCACTTTTATTTAGATGTGGAATTTAAGCACATGGTTCTGGGCAAGTGATTCTGAGCTCGAGCTGCAAGTTTGGTAACATAACTGTTATGGTAATGATTGCTGTGTCGATATGTATTCCTTCCTTCTAAAGGCATAATGTAGAGTCAGAGAATCGAACGGCACAGAAACAGGCCCTTCGGCCCAATTCGTCCATGCCAACCAAGCCTCATCTAAGCTAGTTTGATTTGCCTGCATTTAGCCCTTATCACTCTAAACCTTCCATATACTTTTACCTGTCCAAATTTCTTTAAAATTTGGTTATTGTACCTACTTCCTCTGACAGCTCAATCCATTTATCCATCACCCTCAGTGTCAAAGTGTTGCCTCTTAGGTTTCTATTAAATGTTTCCATTCACCGTCAGCGAAGGCAGCCTCGCCAACAGTCTGTCTGTCTTTTCGTCTTTTTTGTTATTTTTAGTGTGTTTTAAAAAGTATGCGTTAATGTTCTCTGGTTTGTTTTATGTGGGGGTGGGGGAGGGGGTTGGGGGAAACTTTTTTCAATCTCTTTCCTTGCCGGAGATGCAAATGTTTTCCAGATCGTATCTCCGGTCGTTCTGCAGCCTAACATCATAGAGTTGGTCGCCTTGCTCGAGACTGACTTTGAGCCCCACCGCGGAACCGTGGACTTACCATCGGAGCCTGCGATCTGTTGCCTGGGATCTATGCTCCAACCGCGGCCTGCGGATTGCAACATCGAGGAGTTCGCAGTCTCAGGTAGAGGCTGATGTCGGGAAGCTCCAAAGTCTCAGGAGTTTCGACCAGCCCCGACCCGGGGGCCGGTCGCCCGGTGCAGGGGAGCTGAGATTCCCCCCGATGCGTGAGCTTGATCGCCCCGATGCGGAGGGCTCGACCGCCGGCTGCGGGAGCCAAGATCACCCCGACAACGGAAGGTTCGAGTGCACCGACCGCGGGAGAACAAAGAAGGGAAGAAGATTGAACTTTTTGAAGATTGAAGCCAAGTGTCGCAGGGGCAATAGGCAGCTGCGGGGCAAGTGTACATTAATGTATGTCATCCACTGTGTAGAGATTCGCGTTTGTGTCCTCATGGCCTTGTTTGGCCGACAACACTACAAGGAGCAGAATGATCCCTTCAACAATCAATGGCCCCTTGCAACAAGGCACCACAACAAGACAGTAAGGAAGGCAAATGCAATGCCAGCATTTATTTCGTGAGGACTAGAATATAAAAACAGAATGTAATGCTGAGGCTTTATCAGGCACTGGCCAGACCGCATGTGGTATATTGTGAGCAGTTTTGGGCCCTATATCTGAGGAAGGATGTACTGGCATTGGAGAGGGTCCAGAGGAGGTTTATGAAAATGTTCCCAGAGATGATTGGGATATGATGTGCGTTTGATACTACTGCGCCTGTACTCCCTGGAGTTTAGAAGGATGAGGGAGGATCTCATTGAAACATACCGGATTGTGAAAAACCTGGATGGAGTGGATGTAGAGAGGATATTTCCACTAGTGGGTGAGGCTAGGACCAGAGGCCATAGCCTCAGAAAACAAGGATGTACCTTTAGAAAGAAGATGAGAAGGAATTTCTGTAGTAAGAGGGTGGTCAATCTGTGGAATTCATTGCCACAGAAGGCTGCAGAGGCCATGTCAATGGATATTTTTAAGGCAGGGATAGATAGATTCTTGATTAGTATGGGTGTTAGGGGTTATGGGGAGAAGGCAGGAGAATGGGGTTGAGAGGGAAAGACTGAATTGCGGAGTGGACTTGTTGGTCCGAATGGCCTAATTCTGCTCCTAGAACTTATGAAGTTATGAACACACTTATGGTTGCACCATCTCATGCTTGAAGATGCACTGAGATTGTGGCTTGTAAAAAAACAATAAGGAATCACTCTGTTGATTCAAATAAAGAGATTGTTCCCTTCAAGAAATTATTATATGGGCTTAGCAACAGTGAACCAGGAAATTCCAGCTCTCATTCATAATGGTGTGTGGGCTGTTGCGGATTTTGACTGGATGGTTTTTTTCGTTCCTCTGTGTTGTCTTTTTGAAGCATAATTACTTTGTTAGCCAGGCTGCCATGCACAGAATTTTCAGATCTTTAAAGTTGTTATGAATCACAGGATTGATGCTAATTAAGTTCTTCATTGGATCAGTTGCATCTATTCAGTCAAAGAACCATTGCAAAAGATGCAAATTTCTTTGCAAGGAACACAAAGTCCCTTATTAACAGTTTTATGGGTCCAAAAAAGGTGTTCCCAGATAGCAGGATTTGGGTAGAAATAAAGAACTGCAGATGCTGGTTTATACCAAAAGTAGGTACCAGTCGCTGGAGTAACTAGGCGGGGATTCAGCATCCCTGAAGAAAAAGGATAAGTAATGTTTTGGGTCGAGATCCTTCTTTAGAATGGGTCAGCCTTTTCCTCCAGTGATGCTGCGTGGCCTGCTCAGTTACTCAGCACTTTGTGTCTATCCAAAGTAGGAATTGATGTAGCTATATTGCAGGAACCAAGAACTGGCTAGCACACAGAAGCTAGCTGCAGAAAAGGATTAGAGGATTAATTTTGTGGTAACAGCTGAGAAATTTGCATGGAATACATTTATATATCTCATAACTGAGATGTACATCTGAGGTTTGCTTATAAGGTCATAAGGTCATGAGGAATAGGAGTAGAATTGGCCCCATAGCAGATGCGTCCACGTCGCGGGGCTGGAAACTGGAAGTATCCTGAGCTAATTCTGCTACCATCATCATCTATTGCGACAAGTGATGGCTTCCACTGATTGTCGCCGGAAGCTTGCGTCCTTATCAGGACGGACGATGACATTTGTAACAAGATGGACATGAAAAGAAGAAGAAGGAGTAGAATTAGGCCATTCAGCCCATCAAGTCTACTCCGCCATTCAATCATGGCTGATCTATCTCTCCCTCCTAACCTCATGCTCCTGCCTCCTCCCCATTACCTCTGACACCTGTACTAATCAAGATGAAGGCTGAGTTATTTCACACGGGATATAAAAAAACAAAAGTACTGGAAGTATTCAATAGGTCAGGTAGCATCTGCAGAGAGAGAAGGAGAGTTAACCATTCAGGTCAATCGCCCTTCATCAGAATTGATGGTTAACCCTATTTTTCTCCCTATATATGGCCTGTTAAATATTTCCAGGATTTTCTGCTTTTTTAGATTTCCAGCATTAAGTTTCAGTTTAGTTCATTGTCACAGGTACATTGAAAAGCTTTTGTTGCGTGCTAACCAGTCAGCAGAAGGACAATACATGATTATAACTGAACAATCCACAATGTACAGATACATGAGAAAGGGAATAACGTGAATAACATTTAGTGCAAGAAAGCCAGTAAAGTCTGATCAAAAATGGTAGATAGAGACCCTCGGACTATTTTTGATCTGACTTTACTGGACTTTACAATCAACATAGTTTGCTGATTTTTAGTGATTTTGGTGTCCAGGCTCAATTGCTAGGCAATGACACAGTTTAAAGTATGTCAGAGTCTTGGAAATATACAGCACAGAAACACCTTTGTCCCACCATGTTGTGTGGATGTCATTGAGTACAGAGCTATAAGGTGATGCTTTAATATTCAATTGCCCTCTTGCACATCAATTCTCACTTGAAAGGGTTATAAGATTGAGGAAACATGAATGTGTTTCCCCAGTAGGTAAGGCCTTTGGGGAAAGGGAACTGCCAATAACATAAACTCAGACAAAATGTGTAGGAAGGAACTGCAGATACGAGTTTATACCGAAGATAGACACAAAATGCTGGAGTAACTCAGCGGGTCAGGCAGCATCTCTGGAGAAAAGGAATAGGTGAACAGGCAGCATCTCTGGAGAAAGGGAATAGGTAGCATCTCTGGGGAAATGGAAAAGGAAAAGGAATATCAGACTGAAAGATAGAGAAGCCCAGGACAAAGAGCTGGCAACAGATGACCTCAAGAAGGGTGGAGTTCATAATAGCCCATTGTTGGCAGGGGAAGATGTGCTAATAATAGGAATTTAAGGATGCGAACAATGGTACTAATAGGATGACTAGGGTGGAGTGAGGGGGGAAAGGAATGGAAGTTATTTGAAATTTCTTTTTTTGAAATTCTTTGGAGAATTATTTTTGGAGATTAACGTTTTTACCACAGGGTTGTAAGCTGCCCAGGTGAAATATGAGATGCTGTTCTTCCAATTTGCGTGTGGCCTCACTCTCACAGTGGAGGAGGCCCAGGACAGAAAGGTCAGTAAACTCAGACAATTGTCTTCATTATTTCATCGACTCAATAGAAGGGAATTAGCCTGTAGGCATGGGACTGATGGAGATAGCCCTGGAGGGTTATCCTTGCTAATCTCCAGTAAGCACTCACCTCAATTTCAAGTTAAGCCTGAGAATCTAAATCTCTGCTGCTGGATTCAGCATTGAGTCCAGGAGTGAAGCACAGATGTTCCAAGATGCGGGCTCTCGAACACCTCACATGGGTCAAGGATAGCTGCCGTCATAGAGTCATGGAATCATACAACATGGAAGCAGGCACTTCGGCCCAGGATGCCCAAGGTGCCCCAGCCCCACCTGCCCGTTTGGCCCATATCCTTCTAAACCTTTCCAATCCATGTAGCTGTCCAAATGTCTTTTTAAATGTTCTTATAGTTTATGTGTCAACTATCTCCTCCAGCAATTCATTCCATATACCCACCACCCTCTGTTTGAAACAGGTGCCCCTCAGATTCCTATCAGATCTTTTTTTTAAATCTTAAATCTTTAATCTTTCCAGTCAGGATGGTTGGCATATGTTGTACGAACTCAGTTGACTGGGGTCACTTCCCATAATGGCAAAGGTAAGTGTTTTGTTTATTTTCCTTTATTTTAGTTCAGTTTAAAGATACAGTGCGGAAACGCCGTTCGGCCCACTGAGCCTGCGCCGACCAGCTATCCCCATACACTAGCACTATCCTACACACTAGAGACAACTTGCCATTTACAGAAGCCAATTAACCTACAAACCTGTATGTCTTTGCTGTGTGGGAGGAAACCGGAGCCACAGGGTCATGGGGAAAATGTACAAACTCCGTACAGGAAGCACCCGTAGTCAGGATCGAACCCGGGTCCCTGGTGCTGTATGGCAACAACTCTACTGCTGCGCCACCGTGCCACCCAGACGAAACTTAATCTATAATTCATTTCTACTAGATTCAGGAGTTTGTAAGTAATAAGTTTATCTTTTTAATCAATTTTTATTCTGGTACATTATTTAAATTGAATTGAACTGTTTTCAGATGTCCCTGATTATTGGAGACATTGAACTGTTCAAAGGCCTTTGAGGGTAGTGAAATGGGATCACAAACAGGACCTTGGGTCCACAGCCTGAGGCCTAGTCATCAACCACAGCCTTTCTCCACAACGGGACAAACACGACAGTCAAATCTCTATCTCAATTAATCCCACAGCACTGCAACAAGTTAGTGAGGTCATAAAGTACATAAGGTGGCTGCTGGAGGAGACAAATATGAGTAATCACAAATGGCCAGACATTTTATAGGAATGATATAGTCAAGCTTGAAAGGGTTCAGAATAGATTTACGAGGATGTTGCCAGGACTAGAGGGTGTGCACTATAGGGAAAGGTTAAGTAGGCTGGGTCTCTATTTCCTGGAGCATAGGAGGATGAGGGGAGATCTTATAGAGGTGTACAAAATCATGAGATGAATAGATTGGGTAGATGCACAGAGTATTTCACCCAGAGTAGGGGAATTGAGGACCAGAGGACACAGGTTCAAGGTGAGGGAGAAAAGATTTAATAGGAATCCAAGGGGTGACTTTTTCACACAGAAGGTGGTGGGTGTATGGAACAAGCTGCCAGAGGAATTAGTTAAGGCTGGGACTATCCCATTGTTTAACAAACAGTTGAACAGGTACATGGATAGGACAGGTTTGGAGGGTTAAGGACCAAGCACAGGCAAGTGGGACTAGTGTAGCTGGGTCATTGTTGGCCGGTGTGGGCCAGTTGGGCCGAAGGGCCTGTTTCCACACTGTATCACTCTATTACTCTATGACATGAGACAAAATAACAGGTTAAAAAATGTTAACCTTGTTTCCTGCAATTCATGATGTTATTCCGTGTTGAGCTCTCCATGTATAGCACGATAGACTACCATTCATAGACTACAGCTCTACCCTTAACACCATTATCCCATCCAAGCTCATCACCAAACTCATGGGACTTGGAGTCAGCACTTATCTCTGCAACTGGATCCTCAACTTCCTGTCCAAATGGCTCTACTCACTCTACACCCATGACTGTGTACATTTACCGATGACATCACCTGCTGTTGGACGAATTACGGATAATGAGGAGTCAGAGTGCAGAAGGAAGATCAATCATCTGATTGAATGATACCAGAATAACACCTTGCTTTCAGCACCTGTCAAACCTAAGAGCACATTGTTGAGTTTAAAAGAGAAAGCCCGAGAATCCATATATCTGTGTTTATCAACGGGATGGTGGTGGGGAGAGTCAACAACTTCAAATTCCTGGATGTGCATATCTCTGAAGATTTGTCCTGGACCCAACACATTAATGCAATCCTAAAGAAAGCCCATTAATGCTTCTACTTCCTAAGAAGATTGAAGAGGTTCGGTATGTCGATACACTCTTGAACTTCTACAAGTGTACAGTAGAGACCATTTTGACTGGTTTCACCTTGACCTGATTCGGCAACTCAAATGCCCAGAAATTGAGGAGATAACAAAAAGTGGTGAACACTCCCCAGTCCATCATGGGTACTGACCTCCCCACCTTCAAAGGGAACTATAGGAGGCCGTGCCTCAAAAAGGCAGCCAACGTCGTCAAGGACCCACACCGTCCTGGCCACACACACATTTCACTCCTGCCATCAGGAAGAAGGCACAGGAGTTTGAAAACTGTAATATACAGGTTCAGGAACAGCTTCTTCCCAACAGCCACCAGGCTATTAAAAACTATGAACTCGACTCCAAACTACACTTGCTTGCACTAAGGACTTCAGGCCTTGTTTTATTTTGCACTATATCAGATTAATAATAATTTATTTAAATTATTATTTTATTTTTTTATTTATTACGTTATCTATTGAGTATTGTGTTTAGAAACCTGTTGCGCTGCCGCAACTAAGAATGTCATTGTTCCATTTAGGTACATATGACAATTAAACACTTGATCCTGGAATAATTTACGCATCAGCTCCTCTCTAACAATGCACTGACTTTATATGTGTTTTACATTGTTTAAACAGTGAGAAGTTGCTGAAAGTGGGGAAGTAATCAGGAGCAAGGAATGGATGATTTACAGGAAATTATAGATAAAACCCTCGGAAACGAGGATAGCGATAATGAATCTGCTTCGTTTAACGGATGGAAATACAGAATTACATGGTTACGTATAGGATGGTGGGATTATGTATATTCCATTCAATAGAATGTAACCTCTGATTACAGGCACATCGGAAAGATAGGTAACAGGAAGGTGAGCCCACAAAGAGAAATTGAGCCAAGATGTGACATGGATCGACGTCTTTTTCTCTTCCTCAATACTTAGAGAACTATCTTACATAGAATAATACCTTTGGCATCGGGGAATCCTACAGGACAAATTGGAACATACTGCAAAACACATTCATTGTAAAGTAAAGTTAATCCATTTGAAAAGCATTTGAAGAATCTCTTTTTTAATTAATCTGTGTGTGTTCATAATTTACCATGTAGGATTTTTAGAGTACATTAATCAAAACACATATTCTCTTAAAGTAAATCCACTTTCTACAGGTCCTCTGGTTTCCTCCCACACTCAAAAGATATACAGGCTTGTAGGTTAATTGGCTTCGGTAAAAAAAATTGTAAATTGTCCCCAGTGTGTAGGGTAGTGTTAATTTGCAGGGATGGCTGGTCGGCGCAGACTCGGTGAGCCTAAGGGCCTTTTTCCATGCTGTATCTCTAAACTAAACTAGACTAAACCAATGTGTGCATGTGTGTGTGTACTGTATGTGTGTGTGAATGTGTGTGTGCATGTGTGTGTGAGTGTCTGTACATGAGGATGTGTGTGTGAGTGTGAATGTGCGTGTGCGTGAGTGTGTGTGTGCGAATGTCTGTTTATGTGTGCATAAGGATGTATGTGTGTGTGAGGGTATGTGTGTGTGTGTGTGTGTGTGTGTGTGTGAGGGTATGTGTGTGCGTGTGCGTGTGTGTGTATGTGTCTGTGTGAGAGCGTGTGTACACATGCACAATTTAGGATTGTTAAAGTACATTCATTATAACGCATGTTCTCCTACCTCTGCCAGACCTGCAGAGAAGTGGTTGCAGTTCTTGTGCATGAGATGGTAGGCATTGCCCTTGTACTCCTTCCCAAGCTCCTCGATAATTTTGTCGACGTCTTCCTCCGTGAAGTCTGTGGTGCCGAGAGCGATGGCCTCTCTGAATAAACACAACAGGTTTCATTCATGTAACAGGGTTACAGCAGCATATAGAGATGTCCCGTGGCAATGGTCACAGTCAGAGGATGTGCAGATCATCTCATTAAGGACACAGATGAACAGCAAGAGATCAGCACAATTTCTGTATTTGCCACACAACATTTAGAAATTTTTAGTAGTTTTAAGAGACGATTCTATCATCTTTTCTGGTAATCAGTAATGTTAATTTTTAACCACGCAGTCCTTCACCAACAAATACAACTTTTAATTTGTATATTTTAGAAGTTGTGTGTGTATGAAAGATGTTCTGGTTTGAATTAGTTTAGTTTAGTTTATTATTGCCATGTGTACTGAGGTACAGAGAAAAGCTTTGGCTTGCGTGTTATCCAGTCAGTGAAAATAGTATGCAAGGTCGGCATGGTGGTACAGCGGTAGAGTTGCTGCCTTACAGCGCCGGACACGCAGGTACAATCGTGACTATGGGTGCTGTCTATACGGAGTTTGTATGTCTCCCTGTGACTGTGGGTTTTCTCGGGTCCTTCTGTTTCCCCCCACACTCCAAAAACGAGCAGGTTTTTAGGTTAGGTAGACAAAAATGCTGGAGAAACTCAACGGGTGCAGCAGCATCTATGGAGCAAAGGAAATAGGCAACGTTTCGGGCCGAAACCCTTCTTCAGACTGATGTGAGGGTGGGGGGCGGGAAGAAGGAAGAGGAGGAGCCAATGGGCTGAGGGAGAGCTCCAAATACAAGGCATAGCTATGGGCACGCGCATGGGCCCTAGCTATGCCTGCCTCTTTGTAGGGTACGTCGAACAATAATTGTTCGAGATGTACCAGGGCCCCATCCCGACCTCTACCTCCGCTACATCGGCGACTGCATTGGTGCTACCTCCTCCACCCACACACAACTCACTGACTTCATCCATTTCACCACTAACTTCCATCAGGCACTCAAACACACCTGGACCATTTCCGACACTTCCCTACCAATTCTTGACCTCACTATCTCCATCACAGGTGTTAGACTTCTGACCGACATCCACTATAAACCTACTGACTCCCATGGCTATCTGGACTACTCTTCTTCCCACCCTGCTTCCTGTAAGGACTCCATCCCCTACTCCCAATTCCTCCGTCTACGCCGCATCTGCTCCCAGGATGAGCAGTAAATGTCCTCATTCTTCAGGGAACGGGGGTTCCCCTCTCCTACCATAGGATGAGGCTCTCACCAGGGTTTCTTCGATACTCCGTGACACTGCTCTCTCTCCCCATCCCCCCACTCGTAACAAGGGCAGAGTCCCCCTAGTCCTCACCTTCCACCCTACCAGCCGTTACGTACAACAAATAATCCTCCATCATTTTCGCCACCTCCAACGTGACCCCACCACTTGCCACATCTTCCCATCTCCTCCCCTGTCTGCTTTCCACAGAGACCGCTCCCTCCGTAACTCCCTGGTCAATTCGTCCCTTCCCACCCTCTCTCCGGGCACTTTCCCTTGCAACCGCAGGAAATGCTACACTTGTCGCTTTACCTCCTCCCCTTGACCATTCAAGGACCCAAGCAGTCGTTCCAGGTGCGACAGAAGTTCACCTGCACCTCCTCCAACCTCATCTATTGCATCCGCTGCTCTAGATGTCAGCTGACCTACATCGGTGAGACCAAGCGTAGGCTTGGCGATCGCTTCGCCGAACACCTCCGCTCAGTTCGCAATAACCAACCTGATCTTCCCAGTGGCTCAGCACCAACTCCCCCTCCCATTCCGAATCCGACCTTTCTGTCCTGGGCCACCTCCACGGCCAGAGTGAGGACCACCGGAAACTGGAGGAGCAGCACCTCATATTTCGCTTGGGCAGTTTGTACCCCAGCGGTATGAACATTGACCTCTAATTTCAGGTAGTCCCAACTGTCTTCTCCACTTCTCAGCTCTCCCTCAGCCCTCTGGCTCCTCCTCTTCCTTTCTTCTTCCCGCCCCCCTCTACCCTCACATCAGTCTGAAGAAGGGTTTCGGCCCGAAACGTTGCCTATTTCCTTCGCTCCATAGATGCTGCTGCACCCGCTGAGTTTTTCCAGCATTTTTGTTACCTTCGATTTTCCAGCATCTGCAGTTCCTTCTTAAAGGTTTTTAGGTTAATTGGCTTTGGTTACATTGTAAATATTCCCTATTGTGTAGGATAGTGTTAGTATACAGCCTGATCATTTGTCATTATGGACTCGGTGGGCCGAAGTGCCTGTTTCCACGCTGTATTATTAAAGTCTAATGATTACAATATCTATTTCTGGTGACCTGAAACATCACTTATCTATCACCTCCAGAGATGTTGCCTGACCTGTTGAATTACTCCAGCACTCTGTGTCCTTTTGTGTTCTTTTAAACCAGCACCTGCAGTTCCTTGGTTCTACATTCAAGATTCGGTTGAATATTTATAGAACAGTGGTCCAGTCTCAAGTGAAGTATAGTGTTCAATTCTGATTGTCACATTATAGGAAGGATGTAAATGCAGTAGAGAGAGACTTGTGAATTGACAGATATTGGATTACAGGAGAGTTTGGGACTGTTTTCTTTGTGCAAAGAGAAACAGAACAGATTTGATTGAGGTGATGATGAGGGGACTGTGCAAAATGGCTATTGGGAGGCTGTTCCTTGTAGTGGAAAGGTCAAGGATATGAGATCACAGGTATAAAGCAATGACAAAGAGAATGAAAATTGATATGAGGGGAAAACAAATCTACGCTGTGGGTTGCTGGAACTGGGAATGCTCTGCTTGTGGATGCACTGTAGGCATGGTACGTGGCCTTTGCAAAGAATTGGATAAATATAAATTTTAAGAACATTTGTAGGAATTTGTGGGCAGCACGGTGGCGAAGCGGTAGAGTTGCTGTCTTACAGCGCTTGCAGCGCCAGAGACCCAGGTTCAATCCTGACTACAGGTGCTGCCTGTACGGACTTTGTACCTTCTCCCCGTGACTGCGTGGGTTTTCCCCGAGATCTTTGGTTTCCTCCCACATTCCAAAGATGTACAGGTTTGTAGGTTAATTGGCTTGAGTTTGTATACTTGGTATAAGTGTAAATTGCCCCTAGTGTGTATAGCCTCGTGTTAATGTGCAGAGATCGCTGGTAGGCCTGGACTCGGTGGGCTGAAGGACCTGTTTCCACGCTGTATCTCTTAAACAAAAGAATCACTACAAAATGTTGGAACTGCATGGTTGCTCTGGGAGAGATGGGCTGAATGGCATCCTTCTGTACTATAAACACTCCATGATTACATGAAGTAAGGAGTTAAACGAGTCATAGGTCCACTGTAAAATTGGGGCTTTTTCCTGTAAATTCCAATGGCAGGTTTACTTTGCAAGATCTCCAATATTGATTTTGCAAATCTTTATTAAGTTCATTTTTGTTTGAACATGATTATTAGGGGGGCTCTAATGGCGCAGCAGTTATGTGCTGCATGC
>CM075978.1:50056176-50138676 GCA_038087875.1 Malacoraja senta
AAGATTGACTGGCAATTAGTTCTAAAAGGGTTGACGGTGGATATGCAATGGAAGGCATTTAAAGACTGCATGGATGAACTACAAAAATTGTTCATCCCAGTTTGGCAAAAGAATAAATCAGGGAAGGTAGTGCATCCGTGGATAACAAGGGAAATCAGGGATAGTATCAAAGCAAAAGATGATGCGTACAAATTAGCCAGAAAAAGCAGCATACCAAAGGACTGGGAGAAATTCAGAGACCAGCAGAGGAGGACAAAGGGGTTAATTAGGAAAGGGAAAATAGATTATGAAAGGAAACTGGCAGGGAACATAAAAACTGACTGCAAAAGTTTTTATAGATATGTGAAGAGAAAGAGATTAGTTAAAACAAATGTAGGTCCCTTGCAGTCAGAAACAGGTGAATTGATCATGGGGAACAAAGATATGGCGGACCAATTGAATAACTACTTTGGTTCCGTCTTCACTAAGGAAGACATAAATAATCTGCCGGAAATAGTAGGGGGCCGCGGGTCAAAGGAGATGGAGGAACTGAGTGAAATCCAGGTTAGTCGGGAAGTGGTGTTGGGTAAATTGAATGGATTAAAGGCCGATAAATCACCAGGGCCAGATAGGCTGAATCCCAGAGTACTTAAGGAAGTAGCTCCAGAAATAGTGGATGCATTAGTGATAATTTTTCAAAACTCTTTAGATTCTGGAGTAGTTCCTGAGGATTGGAGGGTAGCAAACGTAACCCCACTTTTTAAGAAGGGAGGGAGAGAGAAAACGGGGAATTACAGACCAGTAAGTCTAACATCGGTAGTGGGGAAACTGCTAGAGTCAGTTATTAAAGATGGGATAGCAGCACATTTGGAAAGTGGTGAAATCATTGGACAAAGTCAGCATGGATTTACAAAAGGTAAATCGTGTCTGACGAATCTTATAGAATTTTTCGAGGATGTAACTAGTAGAGTGGATAGGGGAGAACCAGTGGATGTGTTGTATAAGGACTTTCAGAAGGCTTTCGACAAGGTACCACATAAGAGATTAGGATACAAACTTAAATCACACGGTATTGGGGGTTCAGTATTGATGTGGATAGAAAACTGGCTGGCAAACAGGAAGCAAAGAGTAGGAGTAAACGGGTCCTTTTCACAATGGCAGGCAGTGACTAGTGGGGTACCGCAAGGCTCAGTGCTGGGACCCCAGCTATTTACAATTTATATTAATGATCTGGACGACGGAATTGAAAGCAACATCTCCAAGTTTGCGGATGACACTAAGCTGGGGGACAGTGTTAGCTGTGAGGAGGATGCTAGGAGACTGCAAGGTGACTTGGATAGGCTGGGTGAGTGGGCAAATGTTTGGCAGATGCAGTATAATGTGGATAAATGTGAGGTTATCCACTTTGGTGGCAAAAACGGGAAGGCAGACTATTATCTAAATGGTGGCCGATTAGGAAATGGGGAGATGCAGCGAGACCTGGGTGTCATGGTACACCAGTCATTGAAAGTAGGCATGCAGGTGCAGCAGGCAGTGAAGAAAGCGAATGGTATGTTGGCCTTCATAGCAAGAGGGTTTGAGTATAGGAGCAGGGAGGTTCTACTGCAGTTGTACAGGGTCTTGGTGAGACCACACCTGGAGTATTGCGTGCAGTTTTGGTCTCCAAATCTGAGGAAGGACATTATAGCCATAGATGGAGTGCAGAGAAGGTTCACCAGACTGATTCCTGGGATGTCAGGACTTTCATATGAAGAAAGACTGGATAGACTTGGCTTATACTCGCTAGAATTTAGGAGATTGAGAGGGGATCTTATAGAAACGTACAAAATTCTTATGGGGTTGGACAGGCTAGATGCAGGAAGATTGTTCCCGATGTTGGGGAAGTCCAGGACAAGGGGTCACAGCTTAAGGATAAGGGGGAAATCCTTTAAGACCGAGATGAGGAAAAACTTTTTCACACAGAGAGTGGTGAATCTCTGGAACTCTCTGCCACAGAGGGTAGTTGAGGCCAGTTCATTGGCTATATTTAAGAGGGAGTTAGATGTGGCCCTTGTGGCTAAGGGGATCATGGGGTATGGAGAGAAGGCAGGTACGGGATACTGAGTTGGATGATCAGCCATGATCATATTGAATGGCGGTGCAGGCTCGAAGGGCCAAATGGCCTACTCCTGCACCTATTTTCTATGTATCTATGTATCTATGTATCTATGCATCTAATCCCGACTATGGGTGCTGTCTGTACGGAGTTTGTACGTTCTCCCCATGACCAGCGTGGGTTTTCTCCGGGATCTCTAGTTTCCTCCCACTCTCCATAGACCTACAGGTTTGTAGGTTAATTGGCTTGGTATAAGTGTAAATTGTCCCTAGTGTGTGTACGATAGCGTTAATGTGCGGGGATCGCTGGTTGGTGTGGACTCCGTGGGCCGAAGGGCCCTTTTCCGTGCTGTATCTCTAAACTAAACTAAACTAGTTCCTGTGTAGGAAAGAACTGCAGATGTTGGTTTAAATCAAAGGTAGACACAAAATGCTGGAGTAACTCAAGCAGCATCTCTGGAGAGAAGGAATGGGTGCCGTTTCGGGTCAAGACACTTCTTCAGATCCTCATGGTATTTATTTTGTCCTTTGCCACTTACTACATAGGAGCCTCAGATGTGCGCAAACTGCATTGTGTTTCCTTCAATAATAAATCCTTACTTGAATTTAAATGTTTCCCCCAACTCAGCAGCATTTCCAGGTGTGATCTCGAATATTCCACTGAAAGAGTAGGGGTGGCCACCATAGGCGTACTCTGACAAAAGAGAGCAGAGAAAATGTGACTCGAGCAAGGTTCAGCAACTCACAGGAATGTAATCCCTCCCCATACATGCACTGAATGCACAATGTGGTGGAGGCTGTGTGTTTGGCTCTGCTTCTGAAACATCCTACTAATGCAATGAAAAAACAAAGGAGTGGATGGTGTTTGCGAGATAGCTATACAAATATTCCATAGACAACATACATGAGGAGTAGGGATTTATCAGTGTCATAGTTTGAGAGTGGACATATTGACCTTAGTGGCCTTCAAGGATATGGATGACAAATTAAACGTTGGGGGTATAAAGGGATATGTGTGTGCATCTTTAACTTTATAGAGCAGCGCAGGGGTGCAGTGGTAGAGTTGCCAGACTGCCTTACAGTGCCAGTTGCCTGGGTTGAATCTGACTATGGGTGCTGTCTGTACGGAGTTTGTACGTTCTCCCTGTGACCGTGTGGGTTTTCTCTGGGTGCTCTGGTTTCCTCCCACACTCCAAAGACATACAAATTTGTGGGTTAATTGGCTTTGGTAAAATTGTAATTGTCCCTAGTGTGTAGGATAGTGCTTGTGTTGGCACAGACTCGATGGGCCAAAGGGCCTGTTTCTGCACTGTATCTAAAGTCTAAAGTCCAATTATGGCATGAATGCACGTAGACTATGCATATCTATTAGATGATTACATTTTAGACTTTCCCCCCTCTCCCACCAACACCCCTATTCCAGCTGCCCATCACCCACATACTCCTCCCACTGGATCCGCTTGCTCCCTCTTCCTCACCCTTCCCCTCCCTCGGTTCCTCCCATCTGCCTCCACTCCTCCTTAACTTAGTTCTTCACCTTCTTTTCCTGTTAGATTCCAGAACCTGCAGTTTTTTGTTCTCCATCAATCATGTCCGAGCCTCTGTTCTGATTCTTCACCATTCCCTCCCCAACCTGAGGCTTATCAACCCCTCCTCACCCATGTCTACCTATCACTTAGGAAAGACACAAAATGCTGGAGTAACTCAGCAAGGCAAGATATCTGGAGAAAAGGGAGGCGTGGCGTTTCTGAAGGCTCCCAAACCCCAAAAAAGTCACCTATCCATGTTTTCCAGAGATGCTGCCTGACCTGCTGAGTTACTCCAGCACTTTGTGTCTTTCCTTGGTAAACCAGCATTTGCAGTTCCTTGTTTCTACCTTTTGTTTGCTAGCTCTTACCCCACCTCTTTATACTGGCCACTTCCCCTCTGCTTCTTCAGTCTTGAAGACGTGTCCCATCCTGAATCGTCGACAGTCCATTTCCCTCCACAGATGCTGCCTGACCTGCTGAGTTCGTCCAGTAGCTCTTTTTCTAAACTACATTTTCAACTTGTTTTGAACCCAATGCTGTAAGATAGATGAGGTGAAAAGATCCAGACCTAATTTAAATACTATGTGACAAAGGTGACCTATTGATGTTTGACTATTTATTTCTGTCTGAGGTTTATTAAACTTTAACCTGAGACTGGACGGTGAAGAAATGAGGTGCAGGTGAGGCATACAATACAACATCCCATTGCTTACCTCGTCCATACACCTCAATACCAGAATGAAAAACTCCTATTCCAAGTGTGGATGTGTACTCATTAATCCAATACTGCAAAGGAAACACAAATGGTAAATGGTATATTAATGAGCTGTTCAGGAAGCCTAGCTATGCAGCATCTAGATACTAACAAGGCATTAAACGCATAATTGCTTTGCTTGTCACTTTCAAATAGAATGGCTTTTTTTTTGTAGAAACAAGGAACTGCAGATGCTGCTGTAAAAAACACCCCACAAAGTGCAGGTTAACTCAGTGGATCAGGCAGCATCTCTGGAGAACATGGATAGGGGACATTTTGGGTCAGGACCTTCTTTAGACTGATCAGTCTGAAGAAGGGTCCGGACATGAAATGTCACCCTTCCTTGTTTATTTGTAAATCAGCATCTGCAGTTCTTTGTTTCTACAGTTTAATGCTCCATTGCAAAATCTCCTCAAGGTATGCATACTTTGAAGAAGTCCTCCCTCCGAACGGGTTTTCTGTGAGACACTTTCTCACTACTCTCCCTCTGTGATATTCAGTCCGAAGAAGAGTCTCGACCCGAAACATCCATCTTCGCCAGAGATGCTGCCTGATCCGCTGAATTACTCCAGCACTTTGTGCCTGGTTTTATTTTTTGGCTGCTTAATTATGACAATGCTACTCCCAGAGTGGAGATAATTGAACAATACTCCGTACCAGTTGAGCCAGTTGACTGTATTGTGACTATGTAACTGGGGTTGATTCATGCATGTAATTTTTATAGAATTTTTCCCAATCATTGCTTTTTCTGAAGCTGTAGCCTGGTTTTACTGGGGTGAATTCCTACAATTTCAGCCATAAGTTCTGATTGCACTGTGTTTAAATATTCTCCAATTTCTGCCTATATACTGTCGATCTTATTTACTAAACTGTGACACACACCTGGACCTGCTTCCAAGTGAAGAACATTGACACTCTGTCAACGACTGCAGAATTCAATCCCCATGTTAAGTATGTTATCAAATCAGAGCCTGGGGCATTTCCTTCACTCTGATGAACAAGCATTAGTTCACTGAGAAAATATCACAAACGACTTCATGGGATGCACAGAGCAGAAATAACCTAACAGTTCATGCGATTATTTATGTGTTATTCAAGCCGCTAGTTTTTCTCGTATAACTAAATCTATCACTGTAACCCTCTATTCTCTTCTTCCACCCATATTTTTCCAACCTCCTCTCAAATCTATCCATACATTATGCATTGATTAGTCACTGTGGAAAGGTGTTCTACATTCTAACTACTATTTGTGTAAAAATGTTCTCTGTGCATGTAATCTATCAAAACCTCCTATCGTCTTAAAAATAATTATATCAGCCCTCAGCCTTCCTTTCTTAAGAGAAAAGGGAGCCAATCTGATCATCCTTTCCTGATCCACATAACCTCTGACATTATCCTTGCAAATCTCATCTGCACTCACTTCAGTTCTCTATATCCACTTTACGATGACAATATGGTAGAGATTAAGCAATGCTGCCATCAATTGCCTTCATGCGTTGGATATCTTGGCATTGTGTGAGCATATTTTAGCCGAATTTAAGTTGAGGTAATTTTAGACCGTGAACCCCAAAAAATGTGACCTAATGGAAAGCAAATTGAAGTAAATCTGGATCAAACACTTTAGTCCACGTCTAATGAAGCTGCACTGTCTTGGACATGGGTTTTTTCCTCAGCACTTATGCCTAATAACAGATTGTGATGATTATAATCAATAGGATTATAAAAATTAAAAATCCCATTATAATTGGGCGTCATGTATCATGGTGAGATAATTAATGTCTGCCTTTATGCCTGTTCAGAAGCGGTTCTGGGTGGCTGCAGAATGGAAGGATATGTGATTCTTTGAATGAGATGTGAGTCTTCTCTCCAGAGATGCCGTCTGTCCCGCTGAGTTACTCCAGCATTTTATGTCTATCTTTGTTTCTTTGAAGTGTTGCTTCTCATCAGTGACAGCCCTGACCATGTTAAATGTAACTTTTGACACTTGATTACGAGACATCCTTAGAAATCCCCACTTGGTTTTGCTGGTTATTCACTGATCATGTCTTACAAAAGATTACTCCCGATGGACGGAAATATTGCAAGAATAAAGCACCACCAAGAAAACCTGTTGGTGCATTGGCTTCTGGCAATGTCACTGAAAGCAGTGGTGACAAATTGTTGCAAGTGAACATAACAGACCGATCGGAAAGAAGAATACTCACCTGGGAGCAGGGAGAAGACAGATTCCTCAACATTCCACCAAGGAGACAAAGTACTGGAGCAACTCAGCAGGTCAGGCAGCATCTCCGGAGAACACGAATAGGTGATGTTTAGGGTCTTGACACGAAACGTCAACTATCCATTTTCTGCAGAGATGCTGTCTGACCCTCTGAGTTATTCCAGCACGTTGTATCTTTTTGTGTATTAACCAGCGTCTGCTGTTTTTTGTTTCTACGCCAAGATAGTATGATTGGGCCACAATATTAGCGCAATGTTTCAGGAAGGCTTCGAGCTTTTTCTTTTATTTTGATCACCAACGAGAGGCCTGAATTAATTTAGAAATGCGAAAATGAAGCAGAAAAGTAAATTAAACATTAGGTGGATACCTTAAATTTCAAATGGTAACTTATTGAGCTATGAGAGTTTGGCTGATCTAATTCAGAAGTAATTCAAAGATGTATTTTTCTAATCCATTCTCCTGGATTTGTTGTGCTAATCACATCATTTTACCTAAAGTGAGAAGAAAGCTATTTTGGATTCTGGCACTAATACTTTGATGGAACAGATGAGATTTTTTAAAAATCTCTGCAATATGGATTGGAGACACCACTCAAAGGAAAAGAACAAATAGCCATTAGTATTTTGAGGGGATTCATAGTTGCCTTTTATCACTGGCTGCTGAGTTCAAATAAAATCCAGGATGAAAATGTTTGCTGGCTGTTCGCCGTCCTGCCTGATGTGAGACTAGCTGTGGACCGCAGTAGTAAACTGCTCTGATTCAGAACTGGCTGCCAATGTTACTCCAGGGAAATCATCTTATTTGTGTTTGGATGTTTTATTGAGGCACATTAGAGTTACAAGTGAAGGGGTGAGAGAGAGGTAAAATGAGAGGTGGGGATGGGAGAGAAGGTGAAGATAAAGCAAGACCGGGAGGGAGGAAAGAGAGAGGGAGGAGGGAGGGGGAGGGGGAGAGAGAGAGAGAGCGAGAGAGAGAGAGAGAGAGAGGGAGAGAGGGAGAGAGAGAGAGAGAGAGAGAGAGAGAGAGAGAGAGAGAGAGAGAGAGAGAGAGAGAGAGAGAGAGAGAGAGAGAGAGAGAGAGAGAGAGAGAGAGAGAGAGAGAGAGAGAGAGAGAGAGAGAGAGAGAGAGAGAGAGAGAGAGAGAGAGAGAGAGGGAGATCGCCTGCAGTCCGTCTGTTTTTTCTTTTTTTTGTTGTTCTTTTGTCCTGTATTACTTAATTTTGGTTTATTAGGTTGTGTGTGGGGGGAGAAACATGTTTTTGGTCTCTTCCTTCAGGGGGATGTGACTTTTCTTGTCGTATCCCCCGTCTCCGTCTCCGTCTGCGCCGAGGCCTAATGGCGGAGCTGGTGGCCTTGGGGCTGTGCCGGCGTTCCGGCGGCGGCGACCCGACCTCGGAGCTGTGGCAGCATTCCGGCGGCAGCGGCGACCCGATCTCGGAGCTGTGGCGGCATTCCAGTGGCGGCGGCGACCTGACCTCGGAGCTGTGGCAGCGTTCCGGCGTTCCGGCGGCGGCGGCGATCTGACCTCAGAGCTGTGGCAGCGTTCTGGCGGCGGTGACCCGACCAATGGACTCGGCCGCGGGCCCGGTGGACGACATCGTCGGGAGCTCGCAGGTTACAGGTTGGTGACCTGTTTTTCCGGAGCTCCCGCATCAACAGCTTCGTCCGCTGGACTGGAGGGTGGCACCTTCGGCAGCTTCGGCAGCTTTGACCAACCCGGGCCGTGGAGTTTGAACCGGCCCGTTCGCCGCGCTTGGATTCAGCCACGGGACTGACTTACCCGGCGGGGTCACAACATCGGAGGCCTGGATCGCCTCGGCGCAGAGGGAGAACAAGGAGGGAAGAGACAAAGACTTTAAGACTTTTGCCTTCCATCACAGTGAGGAGGTGCCTGGTGAACTCACTGTGGTGGATGTTAAATTTGTGTTTATTGTGTGTTTTTGTCATTTTTATTATATGTATGACTGCAAGGCACGAAATTCCATTCAGACCGAAAGGTCTGAATAACAATAAAGGATACTTTGACTGACTTTGACATCAAATGCTGGAGTAACTCAGTGAGTCAGGCCTCATCTCTGGAGAAAAGGCATGTTTCTAGTTGAGACCTTCTTCAGATTGAAAGTCTGGGGAGAAGGAAACTAGAGGTATGAAAAGAATCAGAACATATCACAGCCGGCACCGATGTCTCGAGAAAGCTGGAGCCCACAATGGTCCTCGTTGGCTGTGGAGGACGTGATAATGAAAGGATAGTAACAGTGAAACCAGCAGGATGACTAGGGTGGAGGAGGAACAGAGAGAGAGGGAATGCAAGGGCTTCTTGACATTGGACAAATCAATATTCACAACGCTGGGTTGTAAGCTGCCCAAGCAAAATATGAGGTGCTGTTCCTCCAATTTGCGTGTGGCCTCACTCTGACAGTGGAGGAGGCCCAGGACAGAAAGATCAGTATAGGAATGGGAAGGGGAGTTGAAATGTTTGGCAACCGGAAAATCGTGTAGACCAAGGCGGATTGAGCATAGGTGATCATTGAAACGATCGTCCAGTCTGCGCTTGGTGTCACTTTGGATGTGGGTGTGTCCTTTAAACTGTGAGCTACATGCTCAATTGCCATATCCGTGGCAGTGCTGAGCTCCAAGTTAACAGTTCTAGCGTCAGGTAAATGATTCACATGTAGGGGAATCCTAGCCTGCTTCCCTTCAATACTTCCAGCGGCTGACTGTATTGCACAAATGGCAACAATATGCATATTCCTGCCTAGCCTGGAACCAAAACACTGTCTGCTGCACCAGAAACTTCATTGCGACGGATCTGACCATCAGGGCCGCAGCTCACCAAATTAAAATGACAAAGGCATTGCAATGTCAGAGTGATAAAAGTGCACCAAGTTAATGTGTCATCAACACTTTGCCATTTCTCAGCAGATTTGCTGCCAGCTGTATTAGCATTTCAGCAAATCTGTCATGCAAATCAAGCTGCAGTTCTCTGAATTTTGTGGTCGGAACATCAGCAAGCTTATGAATCTGCTGCTTCAACCATTGTCCTTTATCATCGTTACTTTTTTGCATATCTTTCATTCATTGTTCTTTATTTCTCTATATCGCCTATATCTCTCGTTTCCCATACCCCTACCTAACCAGTCTGAAGAAGGGTCTTGACCCAAAACATCACCCATTCCTTCTCTCCAGAGATGTTGCCTGTCCCGCTGAGTTAATCCAACATTTTGTGTCCAGCTTTGACGATATAAGCGGGCCGATGAATCCCAGGGAAGATTTGAAACTGAAGATGGACAGAAAGTGCAGGAGTAACTCAGTGTGTTAGGCAGCATCTCTGGAGAAAAAGGATGGGTGATGTTTCGAGTTGGGAGCTGACCTAGTCTGAAGAAGGGTCCCGACCTGAAACGTCACCCATCCTTTTTCTCCAGAGATGCTGCCTAACCCGCTGTTACTCCAGCACTTTGTGTCTATCTTTGGTATAAAGCAGCATCTGCAGTTTCTTGTTTCTACAAGATTCAAAACTGATTGGGTGCCTATGTTGCTGCAATCAAGAAATCTGCAACTAGAGAAGTTCGAAAAAAAACATAGCATTTAATTGTCATGAGCTTGAAACTTTTGTTTATTTTAGACTGAGTAAGTTTTAAAAGTTCATACTGAAAGAGAATCTAGAACAATATATATTACACCCTGGAAAACCACGGGAGACACTAGGTAAATAAAATATATACTTTTTTGAGAGTTTAGTTGAGTTTAGTTTATTGTCCCGTGCAGTGAAAAGCTTTTGTTGCGTGCAAACCAGTCAGCGGAAAGACAATACATTAATTTTGAAAGTTCACCAACTCTAGATGTGTGCCATTCTGATCTCCGGATATTTATGTCTAATAGTCCAAATGGACAGATTCAGATTCAGATTCAAAGCTGGGCAGAAAGGAGGAAAACAATGGGAGCCCAGAGTTACTAAAGGATAACCTGCTGGTTAAGAGGAACTGAAGGATTATATCCAGCCCCATCATGGAAGTGTCATTCCCCTCTTCCTCTACACTGACTGAAATCCCTTAGTGTCCATCTATGCCCATCTTCTCTTGAATCTTAACCATTCACATCGCCTCTGAATTCAAATATCGTTTCGATGCAATAGACTTTTGTATTAATCAACACCTTCTCAAACGTCGTTCAGATAATTTACTGATTCTTGGGCAATGAGAGTTTAGCTGGTACAACTCATGTCTTTGTCAAGGGTGTCAGAACTGTTGGAACAATTAAATACTTAGGGAATAAAATGTAGAATGGATCGGATTCAAATCTAACTAAACTGTGGAATATGCTCATTCTTCCTGTAGCTACGTGAGTTTCTACCAGTTTCCTCCCACATCCCAAGGAAACCAACCTCCCTTTTGTGGACTCCATCTACACTTCACACTGCCTCGGTAAGGCCACCAGCATAACCAAGGACCAATCTCATTCCAGTCACTCCCTCTTCTCCCCTCTTCCATCAGGCAAGAGGTACAGAAGTTTGAAAATGCTTGCCTCCAGATTCAGTTTCTTCTCAGCTGTTATCAGGCAACTGAATCATCCTCTCGACAGCTAGAGTGTGGTCCTGACCTCCCATCCAACTCGTTAGAGACCTTTGAACTTCCTTTAATTGAACTTTACCTCACACTAAATAATATACTCTTTATCATGTATCTGCACACTGTAATGATTGTAATCAAGTATAGTCATTTCATTGACTAGACAGCACGCAACAAAATAAAACTTTTCACTCTACCTCAGTACACGTGGTCTACAGGGAGCCTTCCTGAGAAGATCCCAGACTGGCACCAGTGACTGACTCAGAAGGATTATAGACACTGCTGGAGTAACTCAGCGGGATAGGCAGCATCTCTGGATGGAAGGAATGGATGATGTTTCGGGTCAAGACCCTTCTTCAGACTGGAGACCCAGACTAGGGACCCATTCTGAAGAAGCGTCTTGACCCGAAACGTCACCTATTCCTTCTATGCGGAGATGCTGCCTGTCCCGCTGAGTTACTCCAGCATTTTCTGTCTATCTTCGGTGTAAACCAGCATCTGCAGTCCGACTCGGAAGGATTATAACTGCACACGCAATAGAAGCTGGAGGGGGCCATTCCGTCCCTCACACTTGTTCCGTCATTCAAAGAGATCACGTCAGAGCACTGACCTCAGCACCAAGTTCCTGCACTATCCCTGTATCCCAAATGTCCAAACATGTATCAATCTCTGTCTTCCATATACTCAGCAAATGAGCTTATACACCCATCTTGGATACACAATTCTAAAGATTCACCATGCTCTGGCTACAAAAATGGCTTCTTATCTCATTCATGAATTGCTGAACTGTTATTCTGAGTCTTTGACTGCACACACTCTCCAGACTGTGGAAACATTATTCCTGCATCTCTCATGCAAGGAAATCGCCTCTCATTCGTTCAAACTTTATGGATTGCTGGTTTACAAAAAAAGACACAAAGTGCTGGAGTAACTCAGCGAGTGTTGCAGCTTTCATGGAGAACATAAATAGGTTACATTTTGGGTCGGGACCCATCTTCAGACTGGTTCTGTTTTAAACTCTCTTAACAGATCAACATTGTCACAGGTGTACTGATCTTACCCCAATGACCCAATCTGACTGCTCCTCCCCGCTGATGCTCACAATGGGATCCAACATTTTCCCAACTCCATGTCCAGTCCTTGATTACCCCTCCTCCCCCCGTCTGTCTTTGCCTGATCTCCCGACGCCTGGCTCCAGCCCTGGGTTTGCTCTGCACTGTTCCACGTGCCTGAAGCATTGGCTCTCCCTGGAGCGAGTTTGATTCAAAGCCTCAAAGGCTCCTGAGTTGCTTGCGCAGCAGTCTCTCAAACAAAGTGTACATTAGCACCCTGTATGGTGATCAAATTGAATTGCCGGTGCATCAGAGTCAAATATCTTTCAAAAAATGGTGTGGTGTTCTTTAAGATATGTTTATAAAGGAATCGAGGAGGAATTTCTTTAGTCAGAGGGTGGTGATTCTGTGGAATTCATTGCCACAGATGGCTGTGGAGGCCAAGACAACGGATATTTTTAAGGCGGAGAATAACAGATTCTTGATTAGTACAGGTATCAGGGAATATGGGAGAAGGCAGGAGAATGGGGTTAAAAGGGAAAAGAGATCAGCCATAATTGAATGGCGGAGTGGACTTGATGGGCCGAATGGTCTACTTATGACCTATGAGTCATGACTTATGACATACTTATAACTTATGACGTATGACTCCGGAACATAGTGCCAGAGCCAGTCAACTCTTTCTGTGCTGGTCCCAGAGAGGATCTGCAATCATGCATGACAATTGCTCCACTCTTTTAATTCTTTATTTCAACAGCAGTATTTCTTACGCGTTATCCTTTATCTACACACCCTGGCCGGCTCGAGTGTAATCATGTATTGTCCTTTTTTGGATAGCACGCAACATAAAGCTTTTCACTGTGCCTCAGTACACCTGACAATAATAATAATAATAAGATAGACACAAAATGCTGGAATAACTCAGCAGGTCAGGCAGTACCTTTTGAGAAAAATAATTGACCCACTGAGTTACTCCAGCATTTTGTGCCGGTCTTCGCTGTAAACCAGCATCTGCAGTTCCTTCCTACACAATAATAATAATAATAAACTAAACTAACTAAACTAAACCAAGTTATTCAGAACTTAGGGAATATTGTTAACAATTGGCCTATATCCAGATATAACTAATGGAGCTGGCAAGTGATTAAGTGTTTATCCATATAATTTCTCTACCACTACTCCATCCTATCCTTCAATACTCCAAAGAGCTTCTGCCAGCCCTCAGGTTGAAAAGCTTTTTAAAAAAATGCTTTGAAGTTAAAGCTTTGTTGCAATGATCTCAATGGTCTGACAGTCCAATGTTTATCTCAGTCCCAATCAAATCAGCTTTAAAGTTCCATTAATTTGGCCTTTATACCTCGATGATTTTGTTCAAAGAAATGCTCTTTGATTGACTTGCGAATGAGTGCTAATCATAGATACAGCAGCGTGCCGAAAGAACTTAATTTAAATTTTGAAAGTAATCCCAGCTGCCACACTATCTGCTCAAATTCCCAATGTGACCACTAAACAAATGGTACAGTAATATTGTTAGTTTTCAGCCAAAGACTTCATCTTAGCACAGGGCCTTTTATCGACTGGAATCGTCTTCTGTGCTGAATTCAATCACTGGGATGAATTTAATTTTGCCCAAAAAAGGAGGTTAGACCACAGAACATAGATCAGCACCAGAATAGGCTCTTCGACCCACAATGTATGTGCCGAACATGATGCCAAGACCATCACTTATCTACCTGCACATAGCCCATATCCCTCCATTCCTTGCATATCCATATGCCTATCCAAAAGCCTTTCAAATACCACTAATGTATCTGCTTTAACCACCATGCATGGCAGCGTGTTCCACGCACTCGTCACCCTCTGCGTAAAAAACCTACCCTGCACATTTCCTTTAAATTTTGCCCCTCGTGCCTTGAAGCTGTGCCCTCTAGTATTTTGTTTTTTCCATCCTTGGCAAAAGAGGTTGGGAGAAACTGAGTAGGTAAGCCATTAAAATTAGCTAGATTTTAGTTTTAGTTTTAGTTTTAGAGATACAGGCGTGGAAACAGGCTCTTCGGCCCACCGAGTCCGCGCCGACCAGCGATCCCCGCACATTAACACTATCCTACACACACTAGGGATAATTTACATTAATACCAAGCCAATTAACCTACAAACCTGTACACCTTTGGAGTGTGGGAGGAGACCGAAGATCTCGGAGAAAACCCATGCAGGTCTCTGGTGCTGTAAGCGCTGTAAGGCAGCAACTCTACCGCTGCGACACCGTGCAGATCATTTACTCTAACCCATTTCAGGCATGATGGCTCTAATTTTAATCTGCCCCTCGGAGCATGAAGCTAAACTGGGGTGAGGTCCGTGATAAAGATAATGATAATATTTGGAATATTAATTGGTGCGCAGAGGAAAGGCCATATTGTATTTACCACAAGGTGAAAAGAACATGATCCCAAATAGATAGACGGACGAGGTCTCTTTTTACTTTCCTGTCCTTAAAGTCCAAGAAGCACAACAGCCAGACTCAGGAAAGTTCAGGGCTCCCACTGGAGCCCCTCAAAACTCATGACTTATTTTGTTCCCAGCCCAATTGTTCCATGGGCTTTTTTGCCTCTGCTAGTGTTTCAGTTGAAGGGCAATTTGGGAACACTGATTACAACTCCGTATTTTTTAACTAAAGATAGACACAAAACGCTGGAGTAACTCAGTGGGTCTGGAAGCTTCTCAGGAGAAAAGGAATAGGTGACATTCCAGGTCGAGATCCTTCTTCAGACTGAGTCAGGGGAGAGGAAAACTGGATGTATGGAAAGGTACAGAACAAATTAGAGCCGGCACCGATGGCCAAAGAACCCACAATGGTCCATTGTTGGTTGTGGAGGAGGTGATAACAAAGATATACGAACAGTGAAACTAGCAGGATGATTTGGGTGGGGGAGGGACGGAGAGAGAGGGAATGGAAGGGTTGGAAAGGTTACTTGAAATTAGGGAAACCATTATTCATACCGCTGGGTTGTAAACTGCCCAAAAATAAAAAAATAAGTCTGGACTTTGGGGGTGCGTGCTAAATAGTAAAACAGATTATTACATTATTAGAGTTTGATGGGATGATCCCAGGTTATTGAGAGGCAAGAGAGGAAATTGCACAAGCATTGACGAAGATCCGAGTACCTTCTCTAGAGAGAGGAAAGGTCCCAGACGGCTGAGAGTGGCCAATGTTGTTTAAGAAGGGAAGTAGAGACAATCAGTTGGGAAACAAGTGAAGAGGATTCCTCAGGATAGGAGTTACTTGCATTTAATGAGAATTGGTTAATTAGGGACAGTCAGCATGGCTTTGTCTGTTGTTTGATTGTTTTTTGAGGAGGTGATTGGCTACTTCTCCATGGATTGTCACCTTGTCGTGGTGGAGAAGCTTGTGTGGTCCTGAGATCCTGAGAGCGATGCCATCTGGAGCTATGCTCCTGGTAGGGCCACCCATGGCAGTAAGGTTGAGGGGGAGGACTGACAAAGAGCAATCCAACTAAGACCTCAACAGTGGAACAGGCGGAGGATGATGGCTGACCTTAGTGGAGCGTCACAACGGCTGCGAAGGCGGATGAAGGCTGCAGCAGAAAAGGGTCTCCGGTCGTCTTGGACTCCATGTCACTGGATCCTGACCCAGATCTGTCAAGGACCGTGAGGTGGCTGTCTGTGCACCAGCCTCCCCACGTTAAACAAAGTCATGCACTGGTGTCCTCCAACCCTGGAGACACCCATGGCAGCCATGACCGAAGGGGGCCGAAGAAGATTGGCTACTGTACAGTTCCAGAAGAGTCAAAGGGGAGTTTTTGGGCTGGTGAGGGAGAATACAAGGAATTGAAGAGCAGGAGAATGTGATTGATGCTATTGCGCTGTTGGGAGTCGCCTTGGATGCCATGACACAAATGGCCACATCTGGGTAGATGCTTTATCACGCCAGAGACCCAGGTTCCATCCTGACTCCGGCTGCTGTCTGTACGGAGTTTGTACGTTCTCCCCGTGAATGTATGGGTTTTCCCCGGGTGCTCCAGTTTCCACCCATACTCCAAAGATGTATAGGTTTGTAGGTTAATTGGCTTCTGTATATTGTAAATTGTCCCTATTGTGTAGGATAGTGCTAGTGTACAGGGTTCGCTGGTCAATGCAGACTCGGTGGACCGAAGGGCCTGTTTCCATGTTGTATCTCTAAACAAAACTAAGGTAAAGAGATACCTAAATGCCCATGGGAAAGATAATTCTTGATGGATGTGAAAATTTAAATATGTTCTTTAAACACATGGCTTGAGGAAAGTAGCACACAGTTGGGGAAATTGTAATTAGTTTGCATTGAACACAATGTTCCTGTATCCTGTTTTGTGTTACAGTTCTGGAGAGAAGAGGAGGGATCCCTGGCCGGTTAGGGGGTATAAAGGGGTGGCAGCAAGTTGATGAATAGCATGGAGTGCCTGAGCTAGGAAGAACATTAGGGGAAATAATGATGTTGACACTGGGAAAAAAAGGCCAATGAAAATCTGAATGAGGTGCTTGATATCTTCAAGGGAGTTAGCAAACTGGATTGCAGATTTCATCAATATTAACATAAACTCAGAGAGTTTGTAGATCAGTAGGAGGGGATGGAAGTTATGGGAGTACTGCTTGGAATTTCATTGACAGTCAGTAGTGTAGAAGTTGTCATGTTACAGTTGTACAGGACATTGGTGAGGCCACATTTAGAATATCGTACAAGGTAGACACATAGTGCTGGAGTAAATCAGCGGGTCAGAGAGTATCTCTGCAGAAAAGGGATGCGTGACGTTTTTGGGTCGGCACCCCGACACATCACCGATCCTTTTTCTCCAGAGATGCTCCCTGACCCGCTGAATTACTCCAGCACTTGGTGTCTGTCTTTGGATTAAACCAGCATCTGCAGTTCCTTGTTTCTACATTTAGAGTATTGTATTCAGTTTCAGTCACCCTGTTATAGGAAAGATGTTGTTAAGCTGGAAAGGGTGCAGAGAAGATTTATAAGGATGTTGCCAGGACTCGAGCTATAGGGAGAGGTTGAGTAGTCTAGGACTTTATTCCTTGGAGCGCAGAAGGATAAGGAGTGATCTTATAGAGGTGTATAAGATCGGTAGAGGATATTCTAGGGTAAATGTCTTTTACCCAGAGTAGAGGAATCAAGAACCAGAGGACATAGGTTTAAGGTGAAGGGGGAAAGATTAAACAAGTACCTGAGGGACAACTTTTTTGTTGTGGCTGTGGGTGTATGGAATGAGCTGCTGGAGGAGATAGTTGAGGCAGGTACTATCACAATGTTTAAAATATATTTGGACAGGTACATGGATAGAATAGGTTTAAAGGGCCAAACACAGGCAGGTGGGACTAGTGTAGATGGGGCATTTTGGATGGTGTGGACAAGTTGGGCAGAAGGGCCAGTTTCCGTGTTGTATGACTCTATGAGTCTACGACTAAGTTATGGGAGTGTTGCCAGGAATTTAATTTACAATCAGTAGTGCTAAATGCACAATATTGCTGTGGCCATTCATTTTACTCAACGTTCGAGATTCAGCGCCTTTGACTTCAGTGGAGTGGAGCAGAACATGCAGCCGCTGCACAACAGTGACCTGGCCTATGACGGATTTCAGAGTGACAAATAGATTTGTTGGCAGAAATGGAGTGATATGGCTTTGAGACAGACGCAGTATGTTGCAGTGGTGCTTTGTTTAAGCTGCAATTGGAAGGAAACTAAGTTGTATGGGGTTGCACACTTAGTAATGCATCAGGGTTTGCCAGAGCTTGCTTCATTGCCTTAGGGAGCTGGGAGTAAAGTCCAGAGTATTTATCGACTCGAATTTCTATATGGGTTTTCCATGTCGGTGATTTTATTGGTGAATTAATCTCAAACTCACTCACTGTTACATTTTCAACCTATCACGATTTCTTTTAATTACTAGGCAATGAAGATAAAAGCAACTTTCCATTCAGGCAAAATCGAAGCAAGTGATTTAGCACATCTGAGAGTTGGTACATACACAGCGTATTTGCAATGCAGATTTATTTTATTCATTGTTTTCACGGTCTTATGTTTTATCTCATTGTAACATAATGAAAAAAAAATGCAATCAGTTTCTCTGTTGTACATTCTAATTTATGGTTATTCAGTGTAGTTTATCTTGGTTTTAAGGCAATTATAGCAACTAATATCATAATCTTCAGCAGAAAGGAAAATTTGGCTGCTGCAGCTTCCCATCTCAACAATTCACAAATATCTCACTGTTCGCAGGCAAACAGGCCAGATCTTAAATAAAAACAGAAAATGCTGGAAATGTCTGCCTTATGCGCCTGTCCCACTAAGGTGACTTTTTAGACGAGTGCAGGAGACTCTGCGCTCGCCACATGGTCGCCACATGGTCGCTGATGGTCGCTGATGGTCTCTGATGAGTCTCCTTCATGGTCGCGAGAAGTTCCCGCATTCTGGGAACTAGTCACGGCCTCAGTATGGCCGATTAGGAAAAGGGGAGATGCAACGAGACCTGGGTGTCATGGTACACCAGTCATTGAAAGTAGGAATGCAGGTGCAGCAGGCAGTGAAGAAAGCAAATGGTATGTTAGCATTCATAGCAAAAGGATTTGAGTATAAGAGCAGGGAGGTTCTACTGCAGTTGTACAGGGTCTTGGTGAGACCACACCTGGAGTATTGCGTACAGTTTTGGTCTCCTAATCTGAGGAAAGACATTCTTGCCATAGAGGGAGTACAGAGAAGGTTCACCAGACTAATTCCTGGGATGGCAGGACTTTCATGTGGGGAAAGACTGGATAGACTCGGCTTGTACACGTTGGAATTCAGAAGACTGAGGGGGGGATCTTATAGAGACCTACAAAATTCTTAAGGGGTTGGACAGGCTAGATGCAGGAAGATTATTCCCGATGTTGGGGAAGTCCAGAACTAGGGGTCACAGTTTAAGGATAAGAGGGAAGTCTTTTAGGACCGAGATGAGAAAATCATTTTTTACACAGAGAGTGGTGAATCTGTGGAATTCTCTGCCACAGAAGGTAGTTGAGGCCAGTTCATTGGCTATATTTAAGAGGGAGTTAGATGTGGCCCTTGTGGCTAAAGGGATCAGGGGGTATGGAGATAAGGCAGGGATGGGATACTGAGTTGGATGATCAGCCATGATCATATCAAAGGGCCGAATGGCCTACTCCTGCACCTATTTTCTATGTCTCTATGTTTCTATGTCACTGCAAATGTTTCAACATGTTGAAAAATTGGTCGCCATGGAGAAAATCAATAATCCTGTAGTCGTAGGTGCAGTTGTAGTGGGGTCGCCATGTAGTTATGGGTAGTCAAGGTAGTCGTAAGTAGTTTTAGTTAAGCGCCTTTGCTGACCGGTCATTTTCAATGGCTCATTGAGGAAAAAAACTTAAGCAGGAGTTTTCAGAACCAAGGATAGCCGAATGTCTGCCGAACTTCACAGTTGTGTATCTCTAGCTTATTAAAAGTTGTCCGGCTTCTTAAATGTTGTCTCCACTCCTTCTCCCCCCTTCACCCCCTTCACCCCCTTCTCCCCTCTTCTCCCCACCTCTCCGCCCTCTCCCCTCCTTCTCCCCACTTCTCCCCTCTTTTACAGGAGTTACCGTACACTGTGCTAGCCAGTCGCCGGCAGTCCGCTGAAAAATCACCTATGTGGGACAGGCCCATTAGAGTAATAGCTCGATTTCCAATTCTACACATGCTGCCTGACTTGCTGAGTGTTTCCAGCATTATTTCTGATTTCTAGCATTTGCAGATGTTTTTACTTACAAAATCAAATCTTGCCTCATATTGCCAAACATGAAATGTCCATTCCACCCCCACCCCCGCCCCATTGGTAAAATCTGCACTGCCACAAAAACCCTCCTCTGTGTCTTTGACGTTTTCTGACCCAACTTCTCTAAGACTGAATCAGACTGAATCGGGGTGATCGCTGGTCCGCGAGGATTTGGCGACCTATTTCTGCTCCTATGACATGAACTTATGAAGGGGGGCAGAAAAAGGCTGGAAGAGGGGAGCAACAGGACAAAGCGTGACGGGTGGATGCTGACAAACGGGGCTCGGTGAACTTTGGTAACTTTGTCGGCACCAGAAATGTGGCGACTCTTGTGCACTGCTAAGGTGAGGTCTGCTGTGTGATTTTACCGGGTTGCATGCAAAAACAAATCATTTCACTGCACCTAGTTACACTTGACAATAAAGTATCATTGAATCATTGCATTTTTGATAGTCAGATTGTTGGAACAAAGGCCAGATATAAAAGCAGAAGGTGTGAGACAGGGCTGAAGAGCTGTGAATTGTGAAGCCAGAGGGAGGAATGCAATTGGGGGGGAATTGGGGGGAGGGAAATAGTACTGTTCACAGATGGAACACCTTGCTCACCTCTCCAGGCTCAGGCACCAGTTCTCTAACCAGCTCAGCTCCACAATAAATTATTTCTAGTTTGTTCAGCCTGCTAGATTTTATACTCCTAGAAGGAGAATATTGCGAATTGACCGACTCAATGAAATCACTTCAGTGGTGAATAAAAGTCCACGGAACAATATTTCACTGGGATTTTATCTGTCTCTTGTGATATCACTGGCATATATCTGAGAGAAGCAGCATAAACATGCCTAGCAGGGCTGATTATACACGGGCTGGACTGGGAGCATGGCCAAACATAGTATTCCAAGCGGTAAGATTATAGTTTTCAACATTGTCGGTTTTATTTTAGCACCGTGCGGTGTTGGGAACACCGCCGCACGGCCCCGGAATTGTACGTTCTCACGAGT
The DNA here is from genome assembly GCA_038087875.1 of Malacoraja senta. NCBI lineage: Eukaryota > Metazoa > Chordata > Chondrichthyes > Rajiformes > Rajidae > Malacoraja > Malacoraja senta. The sequence goes on from CM075978.1 coordinate 50,077,169, forward strand.
GCGCGGTCTATGGCGGCAGATTCTTCCCGTTTCGCAGCCAATGACCGCAGACTCGTGAGACAGGCCTTTTACTCTGTGTCGATGTTTGGTGTAAACCAGCATCTGCAGTTTCTTCCTACACGCTCAATATTTAAAATCATTTTTTGCAAATACTCACACTAAAAAGTCAACAGTGTGCAGCAATAGCTAAAATTCGCATAGGCTAAACTGTGAAATCCAGATTTAAATTTTACATTCGGGCTAGCTTCATGTCTAGCTGACTTAAGTTGCAGTACTTGTTCCAAGCTGGATGGGTAAAAGCTCAATATCTCCCCTCAGGCAACATGCTAACCTCACATCAAGAAGGAAACACATTCTTCCCCAGGAAAACAATGTTGGTTTCATACAACTTTTGGCATATTATAAATTGATGCAGAAAATGTATGCCCTTCCATTCATTGTGCAACAATAAGATAGAGAGCCTAAATAATAATCGGAAAAGATGAGTGACTGTCGGTAAATTGGTTCAGGCCCATCCAGACCAGATTATCAACGAGGTAAAATGAGTCTGAAGAAGAGTGCCGACCCGAAACATCACCTGTTCATTCCCTCCACAGATGCTGCCTGACACGCTGAGTTCCTCCAGCAACTAGAAAAAGGCATACTTTGGTCTGCCTGGTGCTTGCTGGACTTCCAGTGTAAGGAGATGGCTGCAAGTGAATGCGGCTGACTGGCACACTCCACACTGCAGGAGTATGGGCTGAGGACGCATTGAATCTCACTGCAGCTACTGCAAATGAATTGTGGGGAAGGAGCAGAGTCTTGGTCCCTGTTGCCACTGTATACTCAGGGTCTTGGTCCTGCATAACAACCTCTCAGCCACCTCACTGGTACATTGGTTACATGGGAAACGTGAGTGGTGTTGATGGATTGTAAGAAAATGCAATGTATTGATGGCACAGAGAAACATGTGTACTGATTGAAGTTACTGCCTATCTTATGGAAGAAATATATATTTCAAATAAAATAACTACACGACTCCCCCTGGTGCTGTTGATGCTTACATATCATCAATTGTGTAGTTTAGTTCAGCGATAAAGTGTGGAAACAGGCCCTTCAGTTTAATTTAGTTTATTATTGTCACGTGTACCGAGGCATGGTGAAAAATTTTTGTTTGCGTGCTATCCAGCCAAAGAAAAGACTATGCATGAATACATTCCATGTATCTGCCACCCTCTTTGTGGTGTGTCCAGAGATACTGCCTGTCCCACTGAGTTACTCCAGCATTTTGTGTCTATCTTTGGTGTAAACCAGTATCTGCAGTTCCTTCCTACACACTCTGTGTGAAAAGGCATCAGGAACATTTGGGGTTGTGTGCCCAAGTGTCAGGTGTGGGAAGGAGGTGAAAGAAATGCTTTACCTTAAAGGAAAGTTGTGCTATTTTAATCAACATAATTGATTCAATACCTGCCATCGAACCTACTGCCAAGGTGAGTCTGAGCATACATGGGAAGAAAATGCAACAAGCTGCTTTTTCTTTCAATTTCTCAGCATAGTCAAAATCTGACGTGTTCTTTAGTGTAGTCAATCAACATCATGTTAGCTTATGTGTAGCCTAACCTTGAAAAAGCCTTTGTGCGTCCAGCTCATCAGTATGCAGCTCCTTCCTGTGTGTCTGTGAGATACAATAAATGTCAGTATTAATAATTACTCCATCAGGCCCACTATCAGAAACGCACAGCTTTTCACTCTGCTCGGCCTGATCCATAAATCAAATAGACGGGATATCCCTGCTTACTTAAGAGATAAACTCATGTTTTATTTTAGGAAACAGCTTCCACTGATGGTGTGAATAGAATTAAAAACCGGCTTAAGTTGCCTGCCATGGATCAAAAATAATCTAACTCCGTAGAAGAAAGACCTCTATTTATGTAGACCCAAGCCGACAATCAAGCACTTTTGAAAGATAGGGGATTAGGGATGGATGCGGAGGTTGGATGGATAAAAGGTGAGGACCAGGAGAACTCTGTCCCTGTTTCGTCTGGGGCAGGAGGATGCGTGAACAGAACTGCGGGACACAGAGGAGACACGGACAAGGGTTCCTTCCACAACAGCGGGATTGAAACCATGTTTACTGAGAAAAGATGTCCGAATGTGGAAAGTCCTGTTTTGGGAGCAGATGAAGTGGAGACCGAGAAATTTAGAGTAAGGGATGGATGGAGTCTTTACAAGGGGCATGGTGGGAGGAGGTGTAGTCAAAGTAGCTGTGGTAGTCTCGCACCCAGAGTAAACTCCAAAAGTAGAAGCTTCCCGACTCGAAATGTCACCCATTGTTCTTCTCCAGAGATGCTGCCTAACCCGCTGTGTTACTCCAGCACTTTGTGTCTATCTCTAGCGGGTTTTTAGTAGACGTTAGTGGATAGTTTGTCCCTTTGGATGGAGACAGAGAGATCAAGAAGGGGAGAGAGGTGTCAGCCATAATGCAAGTGAATTTGAGAATAAAGTGGATATTTAGTGGAGGCAGCCTCAGTGCAGTCGCGGATGTAACAGAGAAAGTTGGGTAATGGTGGCGGGGAATGGCTTCTTTGGGGTTATTCTTCATTCTTGAGATGTTCATCTGTGATCGTCCCTCAACCAAATCGCTTGCTCAGCTATTTCAGAGGAGCTGTGGAGGCCAAGTCTGTGGATATTTTAAAGGCAGAGATGGACAAATTCTTGATTAGAATGGGTGTCAAGGGTTATGGGGAGAAGGCAGGAAAATGGGATTAGGAGGCAGAGATCAGCCATGTTTGAATGGCGGAGTAGACGCGGTGTGCCAAATGGCCTAATTCTACTACTATAACGTGAACTTGTGAACATTAGAGTGTTCTACAGGAGTACTATGTTGCTGCAGGAGTACTATGTTGCTTCACATAGAGGCCAGGCCTAGAAGGACAGTTTATTTCCCTGAATGGCATGAGTAAATCATTGGGGTTTTACAACAATACGACATTTCATCTTTACTGTGACTATCGCTTTATTTCTTTACTTGGATTTAAATTTACCAGTGGCTGTGGTGGGGTTTGAAATTAACCCCAACAGTTGGGGGCGGCACGGTGGTGTAGCAGTAGAGCTACTGCCTTACAGTGCCAGAGACCGGGGTTCGATCCTGGCTACGAGTGCTTGTCTGTACAGAGTTTATACGTTCTCCCCATGACCTGTGTGGGTTTACTCTGAGTTCTTCGGTTTCCACCCACACTCCAAAGACATACAGGTCCGTCAATGTATGGTATAATGTAAAATTGTCCCTAGTGTGTGTATGATATTGTTAATGTGCGGGGATCACTGGTAGGTGGGCCGAAGGGCCTGTTTCCAAGCTGTATCTCTAAACTAAACTACACAGTCCAGTCCACTGGATACCCATTGAATAAGTTAACCCCCTATGATATCATTACTACATACTCCATCTGGGAGAACAGATGGGGACTTAATTTAATATTATTGAATTCCTGTTGGAAGTTAATACTGAATCTGCTTCCACATTATCATGGCTCAGCATGTAAAATTAAATTCTCTTCATTCCCCTTTGAGTATTTGGGAATATTACTCATCTCGTTGCCTATTCTAGCTCATCAGCTGCTGAAATCAGGACATTAGTCTTTGTTCATCCCAAATCTGACCATCGCATCCCTCTCACAGTCTCCCACCATTCATGCTGTGTTTGGCTGAACTGATCCAATCTCTTCAACCCCAACAAGACCCAAATGCAAACCGCCAAGCTTCACTGACCTACAATAATCATGGTCCATTGATAGGTTTGTTTTAATATTCCCATTTCTTACATTCTTAATACCTTGTGAGCTTTCTAAATTACTCAAGCTTGCAGTAGGTAACATCTCTACAAGTCTTCTAATTCCTGCTGCTCCAATATTGAAAGCCATTCATTCTGGTGTGTGATGCCCATCCCTGGACTACTTCCACAACCCTCTGCAATTTCTTGTGATCTTGAGCAGTGCTTAATTCGTTTCAAATAACCCTTTCATTCCCCCTCTCTCCATCTCTCCCCCACCCTAGTCCTCTTGCTAGTTTCACTGTTCATATGCCTTTGTTATCACCTGTCCACAGCCAACAATGGACCATTGTGGGCTCCACCTTTCCTGAGTCATCGATGCCAGCTCTGATTTGTTCTATACCTTTTCATACCTCCAGTTGCCCTCTCCAGACTCTCGGTCTGAAGAAGGGTCTCAAACTGAAACGTCACCTATTCTTTTTCTCCCCCTGAGTTACTCCGGCATTTTGTGCCTATCTTTAGTTAATTTAGTTAAATTTAGTTTAGTTCAGTTCAATTTAGTTTAGAGATACGGATAATAGGGACAACTTAGGGAACCCACAAACCTGCATGTCTTTGGAATGTGAGAGGAAACAGGTGCACCCGAACAAAACCCACAGGGTCACACATAGGACATACAAACTCCGTATAGATAGCACCCATAGTCAGGATTGTACCCGGGTCTCTGCCGCTGTAAGTCAGCAACTCTACCTCTGCGCCACTGTGCTGTTCTCAAACCAAAGTGTGATGCAACCCAATAGTTGATTGGAAGTAATTCTGAGCAAACCAGGAAGTAAGGAGACCTGTAAGGAAACGATTGGTTGAAAATGTATGTAGCGAGGCCTCTGGGGAGAAAGTCATGTTTGGCTGCAGCACAAATGGAAAGGTTGGTAGCAGCTGCATATCAGACTCGGTTTCTGAAATTCTGAATTTTGGAAGTTGCAATCCAGAATATATCGTGAAAATAAAAACAAACTGCTGAGGCTGGAAAAGTGAACTAGTACGAGAAAATGCTGGAAACCCTCAGCAAGTCAGGCAGCATCCAAAGATGATGAAACATGGCATGCATGCAGATCGCACCTTTAAAGAAATGAGTATCAATGAAGGAGTGCAAAAAAAAAGACACGGCAAAAGATTGCAATGTTCTGCCAACCTTGATTCAGTTCATGCTTGCTTGAATTCCATGCAAGTGATTGATTCTGCCAAAGTCAAAAGAAAGCCTTCGCATAACCTGTCGTGATTACCAGGTTAACCTAGAGGTGAGAAACTCTGAGATGAGAGGTCCCAGTCACACTGCCGGATGACATGAAGCAAATATGTCACTTGTAAAGAACACGTATGTTACTTTTTGTAGTGAAATTAGTGTTGGCTATGGCAGCATTCTTTTGTCACAGAAGGTAAACCTCCTTGATTGTTCTCAGCAGGCCTTATCTAGTCATATTATTTCTCTGTCACATCAGTTTCCAAAAGGAAGTGTAATTATCTCTTTAATCTGTCTCTACTGTCCCTTTTGAATGGCTATCATTAATAACCTATCTCACAAATTCTAATGCTCTCTGTGCAAGTGTCAAAGCTACAAGAATGAGTGGTTTCATTAAAAAGTACAGGAGATGACAATATATCTACATGGTTTCACATCAAAATAAAATTTTAACCTGACAGTCTGATATAATTATGAGATTTGCTTGAGTGTAAACAGGTTGCAAAGGATACCAGTGAACATACTGTCATGGTAAACACCGAACATGGAAAATTTTGCATAACTATTCATTTGCCTTACCTATTACATTCTACTATGCATTCCCAATTGTAATATTTTCCTTCATTACTGGACTAACTCTAAATAGTTTTCTTAATGTCATCCTTGTTATCTTGCCATACATTATTCCACTCCCTACCTTTCTTACACACTTTGACCTTTTGCACATGTGTGTGGCTTTATCCTGTAAATTCCACCAACTCATGACAACTGAACACAAGAGAGCACCTGACAAATAACAAAATAAATATTAAACCTTCACTTCTTCTGGACAAATAGTGGATGGAAGCCGCTGTATCACAAACGACATATAATCAAAAGACAGAGATGGCACAAATCCAGCTGTTCGCTGATCTGCCCAGAATACTAATTGACACAGACTCATTAGCACTTATGATATTGACAGTATGGTTCTCTTATCCCACACAGGGCTGACATTAGGTTGTAAAAAGTTCAGCTTTATTAACTGCTCTTCAATGAGAAACATTTTAATGAAAATTAATCATCCCCCAGGACTCGCAATGAGATAGAATTCTTCTGACATTCAGCACTAAACTACTGAGGTGTAGTTACACCTGTTGCTAGAAGATTAAATCTTCTCCACTATAGCTCTACGAGGAAGTCAGAATAAAATCCAGCACACAACAAAAGGTTGCAATTAACTGTTGGTTAAATGAACATCAATTATCAGTTGTTATTTTTTTCTCCATTAACCTTACAAAGCAGCAATAATTCAATTCTAATTAGTCCATAATGTGAAAAATAAAGTCAAACACCAATATTATTGTTCAGATGAATTCTCATTGGACACCATTGTTAGTTTGTCCTTAGAGCTTTCTCGATACAATTTGACTTGTAAAACTCATTTTCAGAAGGTGGACATTACAAGCAAAATTGATATTTAGTTACGTTTAATTTAGAGATATAGCACAGAAACAGCCCTTTTGGCCCACCGAGTCCGTGCCAACCAGCAATTACCACGTACACTAACACTATCCTACACACCAGGGACAATTTTCCATTTTTACCAAAGCCAATTAACCTACAAACCTGTACGTCTTTGGAGAGTAGGGGGAAACTGGAGCACCCAGAGAAAACCCACGCGGTCATGGGGAGAAGGTACAAACTCTGTACAGATAGTACCCGTAGTCAGGATCGAACCCGGGTCTCTGGTGCTGTAAGACAGGAACTCTACCACTGCGCCTGGTAATTTGCTATTTATTTGCTATTGTGAAGGTGCTGGTGAGCTGTTGAAGATATTTTTAAATATTGGTGTCTATCTGGTGAAGGTACTATTTGGCAAGGAGTTCAAGGATTGTAGACCACCAACAAGAAAACAAGTTAATATCCAGGTCAGAATGGGGTTTGACTCAGTGCATCTCCAAACTATATGATAAAGCAGACAAATTTAAAATATCTTTGATTCATATCAACCTAAAACTTTTCAATTTCCTCACATTGAAATATCCAATGGTCAGAGAATTAACAACCCTCGCCCATACCCTATCAGTACATGAAATAGGCCCCACTGCTCAAATGTACTTTTACAGGATCAGACATTGAAAGTGCACAGTAAAATGCCATTCAATCATGCTACTGTCGGCTCTTTGGTCGGCTTTCCAATTTTGTCCAAATCCTCATCTCTTTTTCATTATTCTGGAGTTTTTTTCTTCTTGAGTATTTAAAGCTGAGTTTCACTGTTGTATCACTAGTTATCATCTTCTCCACAGCCAGCAATGGACCATTGTGGGCTCCAACTTTCCTTGATCATCTTTGCTGGCTTTGATGTCCTTTGCATACTTTTTAATTCCGTTTTTCTATATACCTTTTCATATCTCGTTTCCCCTCTTCCCTGACTCTCAATCTGAAGAAAGGTCTTGACCTGAAATGTCACCTATTCTTTTTCTCCAGAGATGATGCCTGACCCACTGAGTTACTCCAGCTTTTTGTGTCTATCTTCGGTGTAATCCAGCACCTGCAGTTCCTTCCTGCACATTTTGCCTGCAAAGAACTGATCCTGATTTCTGCTGCAATAGGGCAGAGAGCTAGATTGCAATATGATCAAAATGCTTTGCTTCTTTAGACTGACAACAATTTATTCTGAATTCATTGTCGCTTGAGTCCAGTTGAGCAAAACAGGCAGAGATACCGAGATAAGTTTTCTAAGGTTTATCATTTGCTGTCTAAGGCCCCCAATATATGATTAGATATGTAGTAGAGTTATTTGGGAAATATCATCCATATAAACATGCAGTACAGCCTGAAATCATGCACATTTGCTGGTCTACTGTTGAATAATCACATTAATTTTTGGGAGAGATATTGGTCACTTAACATTAATTTAATTCTTAATAAATTTGCAGACAGCTGCCTAGGCTATAGGAATAGATTATGAGCTAAAACAGAATATGTTTTAAATATTTCTGCTTTATCAGACAGATCTGATTGCATTACAAACAAAACAGCCTGGCAAAGTGAACACTGTGGACTCAAACTTCAATCACCTAAAACCGTTTTGTTTTCAATATTGTGCAAATGAAAACGGATGTTTTTCACAGGGATACATGAATACAGACATTCCTGGAAACATTAATGAGACAAAACATGACTCAGTGGGTCAGGGTCTGGAGAAAAAGGATGTCACATTTCAGGCCGGGAGTCTGAAGAAGGATGGCGACCAGAAATGTCACCCGTTCTTTCTCGCCATAGATGCTGCCTGACCCGCTGAGTTTCTCCAGCAATTTGTATATGCCAGCAACTGCAGTCCCTTTCTACACAATTATTAACATGAATCATCCACAGAAGTCTATGATTTCCAGTGGGACAGTCTAGGACCGGAAGTCACAGCCTCAGAATTAAAGGACATTCTTTTAGGAAGGAGATGAGGAGGAATTTCTTCAGTCAGAAGGTGGTGAATTTGTGGAATTCTTTGCCACAGAAGGCTGTAGAGGTCAAGTCAGTGGTAATTTTAAGGCAGGGATAGATAGATTCTTGATTAGCATGGGTGTCAGTGGGTTATGGGGAGAAGGCAAGAGAATGGGGTTAGGAGGGAGAGAAAGATCTGCCATGATTGAATGGCGGAGTAGACTTGATGGACTGAATGGCTTAATTCTGCTCCTATCATTTATGACCTTATGATCTTATAACATGATTTCCACGTTGTAATGCACAATATAATTGCCTCGTTGTGGGGCTCTTTGGACCATGCATTTCTTCAGGGACCTATGGCTGGACACTCACAGAGCCCATGGATCCTATCTGCACAATACCTGTGTCAATCGCCCACACAAGTCTAACCAACAACCAGAACTGCTTACACTGCCAATGTGAAACAGAAATGGCATGTGCCAGTAAGGCAGAGTGTACAATAAATAAATAGCTTGATTACTTTTAATCATTTTTATCTTGTGAGTGAATACTGTTATTTTGGTTTACAAAGCTTCGTGAAAAATAATTCAAAAAGAAAAACAAGTCACAATGTATATTCAGGAATCAGGTAATCATCTCCTGATGTTCATTACTTTTAATAATAGTACAAATAGCATGGACTGAATGCGTATCTTACAATTCATTATTAAGTAAAAATATGGGGTCTTGATAATAAGAGCACTTGATCAATGTTATCTTTGATATACTTCAATGGAACAAAATTAATAAAAACACTTTACTTAATGGAGGAACAGATCCAATTAGCTTAAGTAACACTTGATATGTTAGTGATGCTGGATCCCTGTATTTTCAGCATTTCAAGTGGTACTCTGACCAGCATTAATTGTTGGTGATAGTGAACGTGATGTATGTTTTCTGCTTATGTATTCTGGTGTATTATGAAGCAATGCTAATTTACTCACATCTTCCCTCAAAAGTGTCACTGAACAATTTGTCTAATTAGCTTAATTGTATTACATCAACCAACAGCGCTTTTGTAAATGGACAGTTGAGATATATTTCCAGCTGCCAGCAATTTTGTGAAGAAAATAGTTGGTGATTACAAGCCATAGACTTTCTGCATGAATACAATAATCACATAAACATAGCAACCCACAGGATAAATGTCCCCAATGCAATATTTCCAAGCTGTTCCAAATGTATTCAATAGGTGATGTCCAGAAGTGTTTCAGTCCTTTTAGCAATTAGGAAGTAGTGAACTTCAAAGTACAGTAAACCCTCATTAAACTGAACCATGGGGGGGAGGGGGGAAGGGTGCCGGTTATTGCCGATTGTGCGCCAGAACTGAGTAAGGGTATTATCATTGTATCAGTAGAAACAAACAACATTAACAATTTGCTAGTTAATACACAAAATGACACAAAGTACTGGAGTAACAGCGGGTCAGGCAACATCACTGACCTCGGGTGAACATGAGGAAGAGGACTGAAGTTTTTACTGCCTTCCTTCACAGTGGAAAATGTTGACTCTGCTGTGGGGGGGCGTTCATGTTAAATTCTATAGTGTGTTGTGTCATTTTTATATATTTTTATTTTTATGGATGTATGGAAACCTAATTTCTAATTCCTAATTTCTTCTACGTAAAGCATTTTGGTTTCAACGCGAGTTGATTTAAACGTGCTATCTAATTAAAAATTACTTACTTACTTACTTACTATCACTGGAGAACATGGATAGGTGACGTTTCGGGTCGCAACCCTTCTTCAGACTCTCTCGTTGTAAGAGGCAGGGGAGGGGTGGTGCGGGCAGCTGTTGGTGGGTGCGTCTGCTATAACTGGAATCTCTAATAAAGAGGTCCGTTAAAATGAGGGTATACTGTATTTGGCCATTTGAGTGGCTGCCATTTTAATGGGCCGACTGGGTATTTTGGTTTTGATCATATTCTTAGATTAGAAACAATGGAGTGAGGCTTTTGCAAAACTTAAATCATAGTATAGGTGAATGGACGGCCTCTGTGCTGTAAATTTGATGGAATTGTACGCAATGTCCATGGTGTATTGTGCTAACTGCACTTTTGAGAAGCGCAGCCTAATGTAGCCTGCTCCAAATTTCATTCAAGTGAAGTCAATGGGTCAATTTTCAGGAGACAGTGTTGAACAATTATATAACATGTTCACCATGATTGACAGGATTTTTTTAAATAATACATTTAGTCCAACTCTCCAAAGAAGTAAGAAAGATACCAGGCGGCATCTTCTGGAAGTTGGATGGTGATCCAGTTTATCACATCACTGCTAAGACAGAGGAATTGGGAGTAGGGGTTAGAGTCTTTGCAGGAGGCAGAGTGGGAAGATGTGAAGTCTCGTCTTTACTCTCAATTCCTTCGTTTATGCCGCATCTGTGCTCCATCATAGATGAGACCTTCACACTGGTATCCTCGATATCCTGCAGCTCTGCTCCAGCTCCCCCTCAACCCAGTCGCAACAGGGACAGAGTCCCCACAGTCCTCACCTTTCACCCCATCGGCAATTGCATACAGCGCATAATCCTCCGATAATTTTGCCACGTCCAACGGGATCCCACCACTAGCCACATCTTCCAATCTCCCCTCCCTCCGTTTTCCACACAGACCATTCCCTTCACAACTCCCTGGTGAACATATCCCTTCCCACCCAAACCACCCCTTCTGCAGGTACTTTCCCCTGCAACCACAGGAGATGCAACACCTGTCCCTATACCTGCTCCCTCGACTCCGTCCAAGGACCCAGACAGTTCTTTCAGGTGAGTCAGAGGTTCACTCGCACCTCTTCCAACCACATCTCTTGTATCTGCTGTTCCAGGTGTGAACTCCTACATATTGGCATGACCAAGAGCAGGCTTGGCGATCGTTTAGCTGAACACCTCCGCTCAGTCCGCCTAGGCCTATGCGATCTTCCAGTTGCCAAACATTTTAACTCCCCTTCCCATACTGACCTTTTTCGGTCCTGGGCCTCCTCCACTGTCAAAGTGAGGCCCAATGCAAATTGGAGGAACAACAACTCATATTTCGCTTGGGCTGCTTACACCCCAGCGGTATGGATATTGATTTCTCTAACTTCAAGTAACCTTTGCTTTCCCTATCTCTTCGTCCCTCCCCCAGCCTAGTTCTCTGACAAGTTTCACTGCCCTCCTGATTAATTTTATTGTCTGTATGCCTCGATGTCATCTTCCCCTCAGCTAACAATGAACCATTCTACATTTCCTTGATCACCATCTGCTTTGATCTGTCATTTTCACATCTTGCTCTTCCACATCTCTAGTTTCCCTCTCCCCACACTCTCAATCTGAAGAAAGGATTTAACTCGAAATGTCACCCATTCCTTCCCTCCATAGATGCTGCCTGTCCTGCTGAGTTACTCCAGTTTTTTGTGTCTATCGGGTATGAATGTAATTGTTCTGTTTCAGGACATATGACAATAAAGCACTCTTGACTTGATTCTCTTGGAAAGTGATCAACCCCCTCATTGCATCCTCCCCTACCTGCTGAGTTAGCAGATTCGTATCAGCTGACGGTTCTAAAGGAAACGTTACCCAGCTCATTTTCAATTGTTAGATACTTTGTTGAAACAAATTGTCACAAAACCCCAAGATTGCTGTATAAACTCTCTAACGTTTTGTCTGTGTAAATCAAACTGCCTTGCAGTGCAATTAAGAATATTGGATTGTATCTCTATTAATAGCATTGAATCCTCCTTTCCCAATTTCTAAGCACTTTTTGAAACAGTGATGTTTAGCAATGTTTAGTCAGGATGGAGCCAATTCAGGCACCACTGCAGTCTCATCTTTAGGAGAAAACTAATTCTTATGAAAAACTGTGAACTGCAACAGAGTCAATCTAGTTAACAATGATGATCTGCCCACTCCTATAAACTAGACAAAATTACAAGAGCTCAACTTTAGAGACGCGAGAGGGGAGTCATTAGTGGCCCAGGGTGTATTGTTGTTTTATTATCACGTGACCTCTGTTGCTCCAGAAAAACGGATAAAATAGAAAGGTTCTTGAACCCAGGGTGTCGGTGTGTTCAACCTGTATCATTACCCAGCACTTTATTCAACTTGCTCTAGTGTTGGTTGTGCTTCCAACAAGCTTCCTGCAGGAGTGATGGCAAACTTCCGAAACAATGGAAAGGTTCAACTTATAGTGAGCACTCCAGAACTAGGGCTAGTTGATCAGTGGTCAACCTGCAGGGTGCAACTAAAGACAAAATGCTTTGGTTTGCAAAACTCAAAGCCATTGTTGATTAATTCACTGAATCGTACAAGAGAATGGACCTTACACTCACCATCCCCAAGAAAAATAACTTTTGCAAACCTTCCCTCACTGCACCACACAGAGAGTTCAGAATGGTTCCCAGGAAAATATAAACTGCTTCCCACATCTTGGCTGCTCCCTCTCAGTGGAGGCAAATCAGGATGTTGGACTTCACCAGGGCCTCCATTCCACCATCACAGCCTTCCGTAAATTGCGGGAAAGTGTCTTTGAAGATCAACACCTCAGACCTGGAAGCCATATCAGTGAACGGCAGTGATTCCTCTGCTCCCATGACCATGACCACCACTATCGTCTCTGCAAACGCCTCCAAATTTAAGGAAAAGTGAACAAACATCAATGTTCTTCCCCAGGTAGACAAAAATGCTGGAGAAACTCAGTGGGTACGGCAGCATCTATATGCGGCAGTATCTTCTTCACCCTGAAGAAGGGTTTCGGCCGGAAACTTTGCCTATTTCCTTCGCTCCATAGATGCTGCCGCACCCGCTGAGTTTCTCCAGCATTTTTGTCTACCTTCGATTTTCCAGCATCTGCAGTTCCTTCTTGAACACAATGTTCTTCCCCAATATTGAGTTATGTGTTACATTGAGTTAGCTCCATTGGCAGACCATGTCATTTGCATGGCTAAAACCAGGTTCCTGAAGCAAACACTCTACTCTAAGTTTCGTCATGGGCAGAGATTGCCAGAGGAACAGATTCAAGAGCGTGATCCTAGCTTAGTTTTTTAGTTGTAGAGATAAAGCGCAGAAACAAGCCCTTTGGCCCACCGAGTCCGCACTGACCAGCGATCCCCGCACACATCCTACACACACCCTAGGGACAATTTACACTTATACCAAGCCAATTAACCTACAAACCTGTATGTCTTTGGAGTGTGGGAGGAAACCCAAGATCGTGGAGAAAACCCACGCGTTCAAGGGGAGAACGTACAAACTCCGTACAGACAGCACCCATAGTCGGGATTGAACCCGGGTCTCCGATGCTGCAAGTGCTCTAAGGCAGCAACTCTACCGCTGTGCCACCGTGCCGCCCCTATCATGAGGAACTGTTACCAACTGATTGATGGGGTCTCTAGTACATGACCAATGAAAATGGAGAAGCAGCATTCAGGATGGTGCTGGGAACTTTGGGTCCTTGCATTGAGATGTACTGTTCAGGAGTCGAGGAGTCTCCCGTTCCCACTTCATCCTCATCAGTCATCTCAGAACACACACAATTGGAATAAAATCAAGCTATTTGTGTTCCTGAGGGATTGCCAAAGAAGAGGGCGGCACAGTGGAGCAACGGTACAGTTGCTGCCATACAGTGCCAGAGACCTGGGTTCAATCCTGACTAAGGGTGCTGTCCATACAGAGTTTGTACACTCTTCCTGTGACCACATGGGTTTACTCCAGGTGCTCTGGTTTCCTACCACATTTGAAAGAAGTGCAGGTTTGTATGTTAATTGGCTTCTGTAAAATTGTCCCGATGTGTGTATGTTGAACTAGTGTTTGGGTGATCGCTGGTCGGCATGGACTTGGTGGGCCAAAGGGCCTGTTTCCATGCTTTATCTCTAAACTAAACTAAACTTAGGTTTCGGGCCTAGACTGCATATGTAACTTTGAGATGGTTGAATAAGAGGTGTTAAAGGATTTTTTTAACCTGTGTCACGGGTTAAATGGAAAGAGCCTCATTGATGACCAAATGTTCCATCATGCACTGCATTATTGGTTGGCATCAATTTTGGTTCTGCAGACCAACAACTTAATTACTGCACCGTTGGAGTTGAGACATAGCCGAAGGGTTTCAATTAAAATTTCAATTTAAAAGCAACTAAACTTGGCAGAATTGAGGACAAAAGCAGTCAACCTAAATCTTGCAGTTCTAAGCAATATGACCATCAGTTGCTTAATTTCTTCATGGGTTGCCTGGAGAGCAACTTCTTCAAACAGCAAATAAATGCATGTAATAAATAATGCAAATGCATCAAAATCAGTACCAAAGCGTGTAGGAGGCATTCGACAGAAGATTGAAATGTTTAAGTAGAGATTTTTTTGCTTCTTTGCAAAGGCTTTGTGCATGGGAAATCATGTCTCACATATCTTACAAGAGTTTTTTTGAAGAGGTCATGAAGAGGACTGATGAGGGCAGGGCAGTGGACGTTGTCTATATGGATTTTAGCAATGCCCTTGACAACACCTTTGTTCAGTCCACCTTGGCTTACACAATCTCCCGGTTGCCAAACACTTAAGCTCCTCTTCCCATTCCCATACTGACCTTTCCGTCCTGGGCCTCCTCCACTGTCAGAGTGAGGGCCGAATGCAAATTGGAGGAACAGCACCTCATATTTCAATTGGGCAGCTTACAACTTAGCTGTATGGATATTGATGTTTCCAACTTCGATAAGGTGCCACACGTGAGGTTTGCTAAGGAAGATGAGAGCCCATGGTATCAAAGGGCCGATACTAGCATGGATAGCAGGTTGGCTGGATGGCAGAAGGCAGAGTGGCATTTTCTGGTTGGCTGCCAGTGACTAGTGGAGTTCTGCAAGGGTCAGTGCTGGGGCCGCTACACTTCACGTTGTATATTAATGATTTGGGCGAGGGGATTGAATGCTTTGTGGCAAAGTTTGCAGATGATGCAAAAATAAGTGGAGGGACATGTAGTGTAGAGAAAGCAGGGACTCTGCATATGGACTTGGACAGGTTGGGAGAGTGGGCAGAGAAGTGGCAGATGGAACATAATGTAGCAAAGTGTGGAGTCATGCATTTTGGCAGTAGGAGTAAAGGTGTAGACTATTTTCTAAATGGGGTGAGAATCCAGAAATCGGAAGTGCAAAGGAACTTGGGGGTGCTGGTGCAGGATTCCCAAAAGTTAATCTGCAAATCGAATCGGTAGTAAAGAAAGCAAACTCAATTGGTTTCAAGAGGGCTTGTAGACAAAAACAGATATGTATTGTTGAGGCTCTATAAGGAGCTGGTAAGGCCACATTTGGAATAATGTGAGCAATTTTAGGCACCATATCTGAGGAAGGATGTGCTGGCTCTGGAGAGGTTCCAGAGGAGGTTTACAAGAATGATCCCAGGAATGAGTAGGTTAACATATGATGAGCATTTGTCGGCACTGGGCCTGTACTCGCTGGAGTTTAGAAGAATGAGGGGGGACCTCATTGAAACATATAGAATTGTGAAAAGCTTGGATAGAGTGGATGTGGAGAGGATTTTCCACTAGCGGGAGAGTCTAGGCCATAGCCTCAGAATTAAAGGACGTTCTTTTTGGAAGGAGATGAGGAGAAATCTCTTTAGTCAGAGGGTGGTGAATTTGTGGAATTCTTTGCCATAGAAGACTGTGGAGGCCGTCAGTGGATATTTTTAAGGCAGAGATAGAAAGATTCTTGATTAATACAGGTGTCAGAGGTAATGGGGAAGGAAAATGGGGTTAGGAGGGAGAGATAGATCAGCCATGAGTGAATGGTGGATTAGACTTGATGGGCCAAATAGCTTAATTCTACTCCTATGACCTTATTAACTCCAAGTAACTGCATTCCCTCTCTCTCTGTCCCTCCCCCACCTTTGTACTAGTTTCACTGTCATCCTGCTTAGTTTCACTCTTGTACTCGTTAGTTTCACTCATTATCACCTTCTCCACAGCCAACAATGGACCATTGTGGGTTCCACCTTTCCTTGATCATCGATGCTGGTTTCGATTTGTCCCTTTACATACCTTTCATTCATCTGTTCTTTGTACCTCTTCATATCTCTAATTTCCCTCTCCCCTGACTCTCAGTTTGGAGAAGGGTCGCGACCTGAAACACCACTTATTCCTTTTCTCCAGAGATGCTGCCTGACCCATTGAGTTACTCCAGCATTTTGTGTCTATCTTTGGTTGTTGTGGAGGGCTGCTTTTCTGATTGGAGGCTGGTGACCAGTGGAATGCTGAACGGGTTGATGTTGGGTCCACTGTTATTTGTTATCTTTATTAACAATTTGGATGACAGTGTATTTAACATTGTTAGTAAATTTGCAGATGACACCAAAAATAGTAGTATAGTGGACAGTGTGAAGAATATCTAAGTTTACAACCGGATCTAGATCGGTTGGGAAGGTCCGAAACGAGCTACCAGAGGAAGCAATAGAAGCAGATACACTTGGGACCTTTAAAATATCTTTGGACAGATACAGATAGGAAGGGTTCTGAAGGTTAAAGAGCAAATGCAGGTAGATGGTATTAGCCCAGAATGTTAACATGATCGGCATGGACAAGGTGAGCCAATGGGTCTGTTTCCATCATGATATAGCGCTATGACTATCTGGCTAGATATAAATGTAAAATTGGCCCTAGTGTGTGTAGGATAGTGTTAATGTGCAGGGATCGCTGGTCGGTGCGGAAACAGTGGGCTGAAGGGCCTGTTTCCGCACTGTATCTCTAAACTAAACTAAACTAAAGCTCCGGAAGTGGCGGCGCTGTCGTACAGCAGCGGCTCGCCTGCAGTCCGTCTGTTTTTACTTTTTTTGTTGTTTTCTTTTGTCCTGTTTTAGTTAAATTTTAGTTTATTGGGTTGTGTATGTGTGGGGTGGGGGGTGAAACATGACTTTTGTCTCTTCCTTCGGGGGAATGCGACTTTTTCTTGTCGTATCCCCCTTCTCTGCCTCCGTCTGCGCTGAGGCCAAAATGGCGGAGCTGCCGGCCTCCAACTCCAACTGCGAGCGACCGACCGACCTCGAGGCTCCGGAGGCAGAGCCAGGACTTACCAGCGCGAGGCTGGCCAACTTCGGGGCTGCGGTGGCGTTCCGGCGGTGGCGACCGAGGACACTGGTGGCGACCTGAATCCGGAGGCTCGGCCGCAGCTGGCCCAGTGGACGACATCTTCGGAAGCGCGAGGCTGGCCAACTTCGGGGCTGCGGTGGCGTTCCGGCGGTGGCGACCGAGGACACTGGTGGCGACCTGAATCCGGAGGCTCGGCTGCGGGCCCAGTGGACGACATCGTCGGGAGCGCGCAGGTCACAGGTTGGTGACCTGTTTTTCTGGGGCTCCCGCAACTACAGCTGCGTCCGCTGGACTGGAGGGCGGCAGCTTCGGCAGCTTCGACCACCCCGGGCCGCGGAGTTTGAGCCGGCCCGTCGCGGAGCACGGATTCGGGCCGCGGAGTTTGAGCCGGCCCGTCGCGGAGCACGGATTCGGCCGCGGGACTGGCATCAGAAGCCTGGATCGCCTCAGCGCAGAGGGAGAACAAAGCGGGAAGAGACAGAGACTTTAAGACTTTTGCCTCCATCACAGTGAGGAGGTGCCTGGTGAACTCACTGTGGTGGATGTTAATTTGTGTTTATTGTGTGTTTTGTCATTTATTATTATATGTATGACTGCAGGCAACGAAATTTCGTTCAGACCGAAAGGTCTGAATGACAAATAAAGGAATCTCTCTAATCTCTCTAAATAACTAAACTAAACTAAAAGGAATAAAATTGATAGAATGGGATTTTTTTCCCACAAGAATATTTTTTTTAATTTAAAAAAATATATATATATTTTTATTTTATTAGAAGTAAGTACAATTGTATACAATCATATTTTCATAATACCTTTTATGTACAGCTTCTTATTTTTTTTAAAATTTGAAATAAAGAAGAAAAAGAAAAAAGTTAGATAATGAAAAATAGAAAAATGTGAGATATATAGTGTGTGAAAAAGAAAAATAAAGAATGAAATAAGAAAGTTGAGACATAGAAAATAGAAGAGAGAGAATAAAAGAAAAGATGAGAAGAAAAGAATATTCCCACAAGAATATTTTAACCAAAGATAATCAAAATGTAAATATGTAACAGGTAGAATCTGAGTAACAAATTTAATTAATACTTTCTGTTTGATGTGTGGACTATAATAAGTGGCTTTCATTTATAGTGAAAGGGATTTGAACTCACTTTTATAGTTTGATGATTAAAAACATCTCTCATGGTGTCACATAATTGAATGTGGCACATAAACTACTTATTATCATGCAGCATGGAAACAGACCCTTCAGCTCCCCTGAATCTGCGCCAACCATTAAGCACCCATTTGCACTAATCAGGTGGCACAGTGACGCAACGGTAGAGTTACTGCGTTACAGCGCTTGCTGCGCCGGAGACCCGGGTTTGATCCCGACTACGGAGTTTGTACGTTCTCCCCGTGACCACGTGGGTTTTCTCTGAGACCTTCGGTTTCCTCCCACACTCCAAAGACGTACAGGTTTGTAGGTTAACTGGCTCGGTATAAGTGTAAATTGTCCTTAGTGTGTGTAGGATAGTGTTAATGTGTGGGGATCGCTGGTCGGTGCGGACTTGGTGGGCCGAAGGCCTGTTTCCGCACTTTCTCTCCAATATTACCATCGATCTGTCATGGACGAACTTCATTGAAGTGACAGCCAAGCAGGCACCAATACATTTACTTCCTCAAGAGACTAAGGAAATTCGGCATCTCTCCAATCACTCTGACAAACCATAGAAAGCATACTGTTGGGTTGCAAAACAGCTTGGTTTGAGAACAGCTTTGCCCGAGACCGCAAAAAATTACAGTTGTGGATGTAGCCCAGTCCCTCACAAAGACCCAATCTCCACACCATTGATTCCATCTCCACTTCGCGCTGCCTCAGAGAAGCAGCCAACACAATCACCACGGACATTCATTCCTTGTGTAGTAAGGAACTGCTAATTTAAATCGAAGATAGACACAAAATGCTGGAGTGACTCAGCGGGTAGCCTGTGTGTGAGAAACTTAATCGATTCTTCTTAAACCTCAAGGCCTTAATGCCTGGCTGTGTACAAGGACAGAGATCAGGAGCTTTCAGGGGATGCTCAGGGTCTCCTGAATTGTTATGCTAGCTATTATATTATATTATATTATATTATTATATGTCCACCACCAATTTTCAGGTACCCTTGGTTCCAGAGCCTAACCGCATTATCCGTTTTGCTCGTCTCGGGGGTGGTGGGCAAGACATCAGTCCCCAAAGTCGGCTGCGGAATTTGTCTATGGGAACGGATCTGCCGGCTCCAGCTGGGCCGGGGTTTCAGAGCCCCGGCCGTAGACGGCAAATTTGACCCGCCGATCGGCGCAGAAGTCCCGATGAGGTAGAGATCATCTGCATTTTTTGTGGGGACTTCCAAGAGGGATTTTTGTGGGGACTTCCGGGAGGGATTTCAAGTGAGCTTTTGTTATTTTCTCCAGATTGAAAGAGGCACCAGGCCATCAGTTGCCTACACACATCCACTCCCTACACACTAGGGGCAGTTTACAGAGGCAAATCAGCCCACAAACCCCCACGTCTTTGAAATGTGGGAGGATACTAGAGCACCCAGACTAGAGGAAATCCACGCAGTCACAGGGAAAACGTGCAAACTCCACCCAGAGAGCACCCGAGGTCAGGATCGAATAAACAGTTGGCAGCAGATCACTGACATATCTGAAAAAGAATGGATGTTTTTGTGCTCTGACTAGGAGATGGAGATTTCATTTCAATGGGGTGTCATGCAGCTAAACATCTGGATCAAATACGTGCTGGATTCAGCTTTGTATTAATAATGCTGCAGTTTGTTGACTTCCTGCAACATTTCTCTCTGGTGGTAAGACCCTGACTTACATATTCAGTTTCATGCTTCTCTTCGGATTGACTGGTTATACCAAATGATGGACATCCACAGGGAGGAGCAGCGGATCCACAGGATGGTGCAAGAGTTTGTGGGGAGGGGGTGGATACAAAGTCGGGTAGAGGATAACAGGGAAAACTGTGCTTATGGCTTCCAGGTGCCCACAAAAAACCCAACTCCATCCATCTGGCCCTCAATAATTCCATTAAATAATTATCTTTGATTGCCAAAGGCTGATTAAGCCTTGTTAGCTAAAGGAATGTGAGCTCAGTACACCTTGCATAGTCTAATTCTCCCTGTAAGGCCCTAATCTACATAGTCACACAGTTTCATCGTTCTGTTTGGATTGGATTATGAAGCAAATTATTGAACCCACTGGCAGGGAATTCTACAAATGAGCAAATACAAGACCTGCATCAGCATCTGCATCAGCCTTTCAATGAACAATCACCAGTGTTTTAGTAGACATTAGGGTGGCATGGTGGTGCAACAGTAGAGTTGCTGCCTTGTAGCACCAGAGATCCGAGTTTTGATCTTGACGATGGGTGCTGTCTGTACAGAGTTTGTACGTTATCCCCATGACCTGTGTGGGTTTTCTCTGGGTGCTCATGTTTCCTCCCACACTCCGAGACGTACAGGTTTGTAGGCTAATTGGCTTGGTAAAATTGTAAATTGTCCCTAGTGTTAGGATAGTGCTATTGTGCGGGGATCGCTGGTCGGCACGGACTCGGTGGGCCAAAGGCCTGTTTACATGCTGAGGATCTAAACTAAACTAAACTAACGTTGCTGCATTACAAGACATGGATTCGATCCTAACTAAGGATGCTGTCTATACAGAGTTTGTATGTTCTCGCTATGACCACGAGGGTTTTCACCAGGTTCTCCGGTTTCCTCCCACATTCCAAAGACATGTAGATTTGTAAGTCGATTAGCTTCTATACTTGTCCCTAGAGTGTAGGATAGATCTAGTGTATGGGGTGATTGTTAGTTGACGCTGACTCGATGAGACAAAGAGTCTGCTTCCATGCTGTATCTCTAAACTAAATGTATCAGAAGGCAGAAGGGGCAAGCACAAGTCCTCTGTTTCATCCCTCATCACTCCTGCTTCTGTCCATACCCATCCTTCACACCTTGAGTCTCATGATGGATTGCAGTATGCTAATTCTGTTAGTCACCCAACTAGACTGATGTTTTGAGAATAGCAATAGGATGTAATTTTTCTTGACAGGCAGTCTTATCCATCATACAGATAGGGCTACTCAGCAGCAGTATGACAAATGCGTTGTTCACAGTGATGAAGTATGAAGCTTTCTAGATTAAATAAAATGCCTGTCAACAAATTTAAGAAAGGAATTCCATCCTAACCTCATTACGACAATGGATTCTGACAGCATAATACTTATTTTATCTTCATTTTTGCAATATCATATAAAGATCTGTTAACAGTGAAAGATCTAAAATCTTATTTCTTCCTATATCTGGGTTAAAGCTGGTCAATTGAAATGCCCAACAATTTGGGTGCAAAACTTGTCCTCAATCCTACGTGGAAAATGGGGGAACCTTTGCTGCACCCAAATAAAAGAAGGTCATAAAAATAAACTGCAGATGCGGGTCTATACCATAGACACAAAATAGTTGAGTAAGTCAGCGGGTCAGGCAGTGCCTCTGGGGAAAATGGATAGGTGACGATTTGGGTTGGGACCCTTCTTCAGACTGAGTGTAAGGGGGAGGAAAATATTGTTAAAAGATTGCTTTGATTGTCACTTGCACAGGCACTGCTTGGGTTAATCTCAGACCTTAAGACCTGCTTTAGGATGCATCCCAGAAACCAGCCCGTATCAGACTTGTTCCATTCAGCTATTCAATTACTGATGTACTCAAATTAGCACTCCTTAAAAGAGGCAACAGAAGTTGCAAACACAAAGGTGCATCTTTTACAGGCTTGACTCTATTGGGAACAAGCACATGATAGGAAAATTGAGAGAGTTGCAGCATCTCATGAGAGAAGGAAAGGGTGACATTTTGGGTCGAGTTCCTTCTTCACACTGAGAGTTAGGGGAGAGGGAGCCTAGAGATAAGTGGATGGGTAAGGTGTGAAAAAGACAGATCAAAGCAGGCGTTGATCAAGGAAATGTAGAATGGATCATTGTTAGCTGAGGGGAAGTTGACAACGAGGCATACAAACAGCAAAATTAATCAAGAGGTCAGTAAAACTAGTCAGGGAACTAGGGTGGGGGAGGGATGGAGAGAGGGGGGGAAGCTAGGGTTACTTGAAGTTAGAGAAATCAATATTCATGTTCCCAGGGAACAGGAAGTACCACACTGAGGTTGTAGGATTGGGTGGAACCTTTGCTATATTGGCACAGGTTTCCATTGATCACATTCAGGTCAGAAGTCCTCTACTCTCACCCTATATTAGGACTCGAGCCAGAGGGCATTTAGAGGGCACCTGCATTATTAATCACCGTGGATTATGACTGAGAAAACTAAGATCTTCATTTTTATTTTTACATCTGTCATCTCATCTGAGCAGATCTACTCTTTGACTTGACTTGGTATGTTAAAGTTCTTCTATCAGGATGATAGTTTGACATTTGTGCATTAATGGATTGCCATCGGGAAGAAGGTACAAGAGCCTGAAAACTGTACCGTCCAGTTCAGGAGCAGCTTCTTCCCAACAACCATCAGGCTATTGAACACAACAAACTCCAACTAAGCCCTAAACTAGAAACTGCCTCGATTGCATTATAGACATGGGGTATCGGTTTTGTCTTTGCACTATATTGTTGCATGTGTCTACAGAGGTATAATGTTTACATATCTGTTGTGATGCTGCAAGTAAGAATTTCATTGTTCTGTTTCATAAGGTCATAAGAAATAGGAGTAGAATTAGGTCATTCGGCCAATCAAGTCTACTCTGCCATTCAACCATGACTGATCTATCTCTCCCTCCTAACCCCATTCTCCTGCCTTTTCCCCATAACCTCTGACACCTGCACTAATCAAGAATCTATCTATCTCTGCCTTAAAAATATCCACTGACTTGGCCTCCACAGCCTTCAAAATAATTCCAGGACATAGAAACATAGAAAAATAGGTGCAGGTGTAGGCCATTCAGCCCTTCGAACCAGCACCGCCATTCAATATGATCATAGCTGATCATTTAAAATTAGTACCCCTTTTTGGCTTTTTCCCCATATCCCTTGATTCCTTTAGCCCTAAGATGACATACTGTATGACAATAAAACACTCTTGATTCTGTTCTTCTTTAAAATCCAAATCATGTTTTCCTTCATCTTATTCAAATTCTTCCTGACCTGATTTTATTTCAAACTACACATCACAGTTTTGTAGAAATGCCTGGTGCCACCTCGGCATATTCGATAGGAGGCAAAAATGTATGCAAGTCTCTTTGCTGTGAAACCTTTTCTGCAGAGGGATATTGTATCTTCCTGATGAATCCGGTCTTTATTAGGTTCTGCAAAGATGTGGTACCGCTGACTCAATGAATGAACTTATCTATTTATACAGCATGAATCAGCATGAATCATTCATTCGTTGAACCAAGAAATGCGATAGGGTCATTAAAGGAACTGGAGTGTGATTGTCCACTAGACAGACAATTCTGTGAGAAATCACGCTTATGAAAGTCATGCGTTCCTTTTTTAAATGGTAAGCGTGAAAATGGGCAGTTCTCTATTGAAGAAATAAGTAAATTGTAGTCCCTGAATTGGGTTACTTGGGTCGCAAAGTAAACAACGCGAAGGGTGTCGACCGGAAACATCAGCCATTCCTTCTCTCCAGAGATGCTGCTTGTCCCGCTGAGTTACTCCAGCTTTTTGTGTCTAAACACGTAATCATTAATTGATAAAACTACTGACGCAGTGTATTATGATATTATGGGACATTGCGGGAAGTGCTTGTGGGTGGATGGGATTCTCATACGTCCCACTATATAACCAAAAACGTCTGAAGTAACATGGGCTATATAGTCCAACTGTCTTCTGTAATGCCCCTGTCCCACTTAGGAAACCTGAACGGAAACCTCTGGAGACTTTGTGCCCCAACCAAGGTTTCCGTGAGGTTCCCGGAGGTTTTTGTCGGTCTCCCTAATGGTCAAAAGTGGTTTCCGCTTCTTCTATGTTCCGGCGATTATTTCAAAAAAATTTAAACTGGCCGCGACTAAAAATAGGTTGCCGTTTTAAAAATCGGTAATTTTTTAGTCGAAGCCGGTTGCGATGCTAGTTGAAGGTGGTTGCCGGAGGTTGCAGGTAGTGGAAGGTCTTACCTTCCACTACCTGCAACCTCTGGCAACCACCTGCAACCTCCGGCAACCACCTTCAACCTCCAGCAGGGAGAGAGGGATGGGGGTGGGAGGAGGAGGGGAGGAGAGGGAGAGGGGTGAGGAGAGGGAGATGGAGAGGGGGAGGAGAGATGGGTGGGGGACGGGAGGAGAGAGGGATGGGGAAGGGGGAGAGAGGTGTGGGGGAGGGGGAGAGAGGGGAGGGGTGGGGGAGGGAGGGGAGGAGGGAGATGGGGTAGGGGAGGGAGTGAGAAGAGTGTGGAGGGAGGGGGGGAGGGGTGGGGGAGAGAGTGGAAAGAGTGGGGAGGGGGAGGGGGAGGGGGGAGAGAAGTGGAAGAGTGGGGAGGGAGGGAGGGGAGAGGGGTAGGGGGAGTGGTGGAAGAGGGACAGGGGCAGTGGTGGAAGAGGGACATAGGGGTAGGGGAAGGGGTGGGGGAGAGAGGGGAGGGAGGGGGAGAGAGAGGGGTGAGGGAGGGAGAGGGAGAGGGGTGTGGTAAGGGGAGAGAAGTGGAAGAGTGGGGAGTGGGGAGGGAGGGGGAGGGGGAGTGGTGGAAGAGGGACAGAGGGGTAGGGGGAAGGGGGTGGGGAGAGAGGGAAGGGGTGGGGTAGAGAGGGAAGGGGGGGTGGCGGAGAGAGGGATGGGGGTGGGAGGAGGAGGGGGAGGAGAGGGAGAGGGGTGAGGAGAGGGAGATGGAGAGGGAGATGGAGAGGGGGTGGAGAGAGGGGTGGGGGAGGGGAGGAGAGAGGGGAGGGAGAGAGAGGTGTGGGGGAGGGGGAGGGAGGCGAGGAGGGACATGGGGTAGGGGTAGAGGGGGAAGAGTGTGTATGGAGGGGGAAGAGTGGGGAGGGGGAAGGGGGTGGGGGAGAGAGGGAAGGGGTGGGGGAGGGAAGGGGTGGGGGAAGGGGGTGGGGGAGAGAGGGATGGGGTGGGAGGAGGAGGGGGAGGAGAGGGAGACGGTGAGGAGATGGAGATGGAGAGGGGGAGGAGAGAGGGATGGGGAGGGGGGGAGAGAGATGGGGGAGTGGGAGAGAGGTGTGGGGGAGGGGTGGAGGGATGGGGAGGGAGGGGAGGATGGAGATGGGTTAGGGGAGGGAGGGGAAGAGTGTGGAGGAGGGGGAGAGGGGTGGGGTGAGAGGGGTGGGGGGAGAGAGGGGAAATAGTGGGGAGGGAGAGTGGAAGGGGGAGGGGTAGGGACAGTCCATCTGTTCCCCATTCCCTATCACCCCAATCCTCTTTCTCTATTCCCACACACGTGATGACGTGCTTCGACACAGGCTGCGGGGGTGGGGGGGAGGGGCTGGGGCTGCTGCAAAGGCATATGTAAATGGATCCATTCCGATTGGACATCTGTGAGCATTGGGCATTGTGACATCACACGATGGAACCTTCACCAACATTCTATTGGTGAGAGCTGTTTTTTTAACATTTGAAATTTTGGGGGGGGGGGGGAGAAGGATTTTATTAGAAATGTGTACATAAACACAACAAAATTTAATCAGGAGTGGCTACTCGTAAAGAAAAGTGAAATCTCTACCGAAATGGAAAAAAGATCGGCGTTTCTGCGTGCGCTGTTGGCGTAGCGAGGAATCAAAGGCTGGCTGGCACAAGTCAAGCAGACACACACACACACACACACTGAATTTTAAAGATAGATAGATAGATAGATAGATAGATAGATAGATAGATAGATAGATAGATAGATAGATAGATAGATAGATAGATAGATAGATAGATAGATAGATAGATAGATAGATAGATAGATAGATAGATAGATAGATAGATAGATAGATAGATAGATAGATAGATAGATAGATAGATAGATAGATAGATAGATAGATAGATAGATAGATAGATAGATACATGATAAGGGAATAATGTTTAGTGCAAGATAAAGTCAGCAACGTCCGATCAAGGATAGTCCGAGGGTCATCAAGAGAACATAGAACACAGAATGGAGAACACAAAACATTACATCACAGGAACGGGCCCTTCAATGTTGTATGCCGAACATGATGCCAAGAATATTAGAAGTCTTTCATTTTCTAACACCTCTAGTCCAGATTACATTTATGGTTTTGGAAATGGATTTTCTGCAAGGCACTGTTGGTTGAAGGGCCCGTTCCCATGCTGTTCTGTTCTATGTTCTGTAAAGAAGTCAAAGCTGTTGATTGAATGTTTTGGTCTTCAGGGTGAGAACTCTGTACTCATGGGACAGGTACAGAGCAAAACTCTCTTTAGCCTGCCCTGCAAGGTAAATCTCTCCAGAAGCACAATGCTATTTCTCTGACAGCAAGTGTGACTATGCAAAATTATGGGCCATTTGTACCACGAACTGCCTTCTTTTAGGAACATGATGTGACTCACTGGTTTTTAGTTATTCAATTGATTTATATATATTTTTTTCCTATTCCTTGCTCTTGATTTTTTTGTTTTCAAACATTACGTCACATTCAATTTCACATCTATCCTCAATTAAGTTCTTCATTTTTCCCACTTCATCTGCTAATCTACTCTTCCCTTGTCTGACTCTCTATGCCTTTCACAATAAAAACTCTAATGATTATGGTCAAGCTAATCAAAGAAGTCTTTTCACTCGTGTGTTGTCTTGTTGAAGTTAACTTGCCTGAGGGAGATGACATGTGAGATCTTTTCCCATGTACTTTACAACTTAATACCATTAGACATGGTCATCACTACTGAGATGTCACAAAAGGAAATTTAATTTCACTTGCTACCCACGAACGTTGGAACTAAATGTTCATGCTTGCAGGGTTGATCGATCATTGAGAGGATGTTACAAGGAGGCAACAGATGACATGACAAACCGCTAGAATGAAGCTTCGATGCTCCTGAAACATCACTGACCTTCAGGAATAAATAGGAGTCTCCGTTTGTCTTGAAGTGAACTGCAGATGCTGGTTAACAAAAAAAAGTGCTGGAGTAACTCAGAGAGTCAGGCAGCCTCTCTGGAGAACAGGGATAAGTGACATTTCGGGTCAGGACCCAACACTAAGGATCCCGACCTGAAGCATCACCTATCTATGTTCTTCAGAGATGCTGCCTGACCCGTTGAGTTACTCCAGGGACAGGGCATCATGGAATAATTCCTGGGGATTTCATGCAAAAACCGACACACACGTGGGAGTCCCACAGACGGAACTGCAGGGATCCCCAGCAAATATAAGTGCATCCTCATGCCAAAAGCATGGGTGGCATGGTGGCGCAGTTGTTGAGTTGCTGCCTAACAGCGCCAGAGACCCGGGTTCAATCCTGACTACGGGTGCTGTCTGTACATAGTTTATATGTTCTCCCTGTGACCGCGTAGTTTTTCTCCGAGATCTTCGGCTTCCTCCCACATTCCAAAGACGTACAGGTTTGTATGTTAATTAACTTCTTATGAATGTAAATTGCCCCTAATGTGCGTAGGATAGTGTTAATGTGCGGGGATCACTGATTGGTGCGGACTCGGTGGGCCGAAGGTCTCAAAACTCAACTCAAAGAGCAGGTTAGATCTGCACACTATGGGAAGGATGTGATTCCGCAGTGCAAATAAGTTTCGGATGCTGCATGGATTGGAGGACTTTAGCTTGAGGAAAATCATAGTCCTGCTTTGAATGCACATTGGCAATAATTGGTTATTGCTGCCTAGTGCAGCGAACAAGCAGTAGATAGGACTGTTTGGTACTTTTGTAACTTTGTCGGCACCAACACATGAGAACGACACTTGCTGCCTAGGTTGTATGCAAAACAAAACTTTTCACTGCACCTAGGTACCCTAGGTACATGTGACAATAAAGTATAATTCATTCATTCATTCATTCATACTAAAGGCTACATCCCCAACCTGCCGAGCCTTACTTGATAGGATGGATCCACTAGTGTTCCAGAAATATTACAGTGCAAATGAATCGTTGTTTGGGTGAGGATTGTCAGATGGCACATGGATATTATAGCTCTGATAGTCCAGGCACTTGGTCTCAGCACGAAGATTACATGGATAGATCACCCACAAGAAAGAAGGAACCAAACAATGCCATGAAATAGAAGCCTTTATATATTCGACAACCAGAAATGAGAAAAAATTCTGCTTTCACTGTAAACTTCATGCTGTGATACGAGCTGCAACAATATCAGAATTGTGCAAACTCATTTGTGTGGATGTATTTCGCTGGCTACAGCCATCTGATCTGGCAACAGAAAACAATAATGTGCTTAGCTCTTAGAAACCAGTAAATAACAATATTAATCAATCCCAACAATATCGATATCACTGAATGAAGGGAACTCCACAAGAAGGAGGTCCACAAAACCATCAACAAACCAAAGGGTCAAACAGGTGATGGGGAAGAAAAGCATTAGCATTTTCCAGACAATAAATCACATGTATTCTCAGGAGGATTGCTGTGTTCCTCTGGGGCCTGGAGAATGAGCCATTGCCCCATTGTGAGAATAAATTGGTGCATTCAAAGGGATTAAACCATAATGGTTCAATGCTTCAAAGGTTCTTTATTGCCAAGGATGCACATCACTGTGAAATTCTTGCACCCGTCGCCATATTTTGGCACAATTTATAAAAGAAAAAGAAGTCTAAAGACCAAAGCCTGGTCCACTGTTGACTGTACTGGTGCGTCCCTGATCCAGGTATGCCCAGGTAAGCCCCAAGCTGCTGCAGGACCTCCTCTGTCGCCCTTGACCAGCTCAGCCTGTCAACCAACATCCCTCTCCTTGCCCGACTGCCTTTGTGTCCCAGGGGGCGCCTCCTACAGCCGAATCTTTAAGGCGCTCGAGACTTTACCCCGGTCCCTCTCCTACTGGCCCACTCCATGCATTCATCGTCACCAGCGACTCCCTCCTCCTTGACACTCCAGTCTTAGGGGCTGAGCATAAGAACATAAGAACATAAGACATAGGAGTAGAATTTGGACATTCAGCTCATCGAGTCTACTCTGCTATTCAATCTATTTTTCCCTCTGGACCAACATTTCACATCCTTACTAAATAAGAACCTATCAATTTCTGTTTTAAAAACACGCAATGATTTGGCCTCCACAGATGTCTGTGGCAATAAATTCCACAGATTCACCACCCTCTGGCTAAAGAAATTCCCCGTCATCTCCATTCTGAAGGCACATCCATTTATTCCGACGCTGTGGCCTCTGGTTCTCGACTCTCTCATAACTGGAAACATCCTTTCAATGTCCACTCTATCTCGGCCTTTCATCATCTGGCAAGGTTTTAATGAGA
The DNA here is from genome assembly GCA_038087875.1 of Malacoraja senta. Classification (NCBI taxonomy): domain Eukaryota; kingdom Metazoa; phylum Chordata; class Chondrichthyes; order Rajiformes; family Rajidae; genus Malacoraja; species Malacoraja senta. The sequence continues at coordinate 50,107,062 of CM075978.1, forward strand.
TATCCCCTCATCCTTCTTAAGTCCAGCGAATACAGGCCCAGATACTTCAAATGCTCCTCATATCTTAACCCAGTCATCCCTGGGATCATTCTTGTAAAGGCTCTGTCTCACGGTGTTGCGGTCATCGGCGGTGAGGCGCGGCGTCGCCGGTAGAGGGGACTGCACGGCAACGCCGAGTGCGCCGAGCCTATCGCACGGGAGCGCCGCACGGATGCTGCGCGGGGGCCGAGTGATTTAAGTACGGCTGGTCCCACGAGCTTGCGGTAAGTAAAACAAAGGGCGGGCCGACTGCGATGACGTCATTTTGGATCTGCGGGGCTGTGGCGGCGGCAGTGCTGATCGCAGCGCTGTGGCGGTGGCTGTGGAGGCGGCCGTGCGGCACACGTGACTCACTAGCGGCGGCTGTGGCGGCGGCTGTGGCGGCGGTCGTGCCTCACTGGCGGAGGCTGTGGCGGTGCAAGTTCGACGCACGGCGCTCGTGCCGCACTGGCGGCGGCTGTGGCGGCGGCCGTGCCGCACTCGTGCCTCACTGGTGGCGGGTGTGCGGTAAGAACATATTTTTGAACAGTGTTGGTTTTATTTTAGCACCGTTGGGAACAACGCCGCACGGCCCCGGCGGCGAGCGTTTGACCGAGCCCGTGGTCTCTGGCGGCCCAGGAGCGGTAGATTGTTCCTGTTTTGCCGCCAATGACTGCAGACTCGTGAGACAGGCCTTTTACTCTCTTTTGGACCAGCATTTCCTTCCTGAGATATGGGACCTAAAACTGCTCATAATGCTCCATATGTGGCTTCACCAGTGCCTGATAAAGCCTCAGCATTATATCCTTACTTTTATTTTCCAGTCCCCTCAAAATGAATGCTGCAATTGCATTTGCCTTCTTTATCCTGCAAATGAACCTTCTGGGAATCCTGCAACAGCACTCCCACTCCGTATGCACCTCCAATTTCTGAATCCTCTCGCCATTTAGAAAGTAGTCCACGTCTTTATTCCTCTATTAAAGTGCATGAGCGTACACTTTGCAACGCTGTATTGTAGGTTAAACAACATCGCAGTTTAACCTTCTGATCCTTACAAATCTTCCCAAGATTTCACCCTTCCCCATTTCAATAATCCTCACCAGTCTTTCAACCTTGTGGATGTCTGCAAGAATATTAAGTATTTTACAATAATCACAAAGTTAACTTCTAGCTACTAAGCCAGTTGCTTTCCAACATATTTCAATGCACTACTTGAAATATTTATTTGTGGAAATATTTATTTGTGTCAAGTGCCACGTTAAAGAGAGACAGTGCTGAGGGCTCCTGAGAGGCCAAGCTCTATCCTGCATCGGACCTGAGGTGTAAATGGCCTTTTCCCTGCCAGCTGCCTTTATAGGGAGTTCCTTGCAACAATATGAGCAAAGGTCTGTAAATAAAATCTCAGTGGCATTCATTACGAGTGTTGCTTTGCATTGTCACATCCGCTTAGAGTTGCTCTAGGAGAGAGCTGCCTAGCAAATTGAGCAGGCAGCTGATACAGCTTATTTGCATGACTTTGGCTGAACTTGAGCTAGCGCAGATGTGACCGCCACTCCTTTCCAGTTTGTCACTCCGTCAATGCATGACGGCTGCACTGTGTTTTAATGAGGGTTTCCGAATACTTTGTTGGGTATCTTTTCCAATTATGGCAACACACCAGCATCATTTACCGAACAATTCATCACTCATTACAACTCATTAGTCATAGCATTAGTAATAAAGATGGAAGATAGACACAAAATGCTGGAGTAACTCAGCGGGACAGGCAGCATCGCTTAAGGTCATAAGGTCCTAAGCAATAGGAGCAGAATTAGGCCATTCAACCCATCAAGTCTACTCTGCCATTCAATCATGGCTGATCTATCTCTCCCTCCTAACCCCATTCTCTTGCCTTGCCCACATAACCCATGACACACAGGGATCTGAAGATGGGTCTCGACCCAAAACATCACCCATTCCTTCTCTCCAGAGATGCTGCCTGTCCCGCTGAGTTACTCCAGCATTTTGTGTCTATCTTTGGTTTAAACCAGTGTCTGCAGTTTGTTCCTACGCACTAGTAATAAAGTTTCCAATCCAGTAGGTGGAGTGAGGCATGAAAGGTCAAGAGTTAAGAGAGTTAAGAGTGTTTAATTGTCATATGTACCAACAAGGGAATAATGACATTCTTACTTGCTGCATGATGGACCTGTAAGCACACTACACATACTGTAGATAATATATAACACACAAAAAATCAATAAACTAACAACCACAATATGTGCCAACAAAATCCCCCAAAAAACAAATGTTCTTCATGCAACCAAAGGCAGTCCATAGGAGTTATAGTTGAGGTTAGTTGAGGTTAGTGTTGGGTAGTGTTCAAAAGCCTTTTATTTATTGGGAAGAAGCGATTCTTGAACCTGGTGCTCAAGGTTTTCAGGCGCTTACCCCTTCTTCCTGGAGGTAGGATTGAATTGAGAGCATGGCCAGGCTGAGGTTATTACTTTTTACAGGCCACCAACAAGCGGGTCACCATACTAGGGTTCCACTTTCACCCTGTGTTTCAGATTGCAAAATGATATTGATCACATCTGGGATTCAACCCTTAGCCTCAAGCCTTGGGACTTGGCTTCACATTGTCACAAATACTGCAGACTGAGGACAACCATACCCTGAAAAAGATGAAGAAAGCAGAGAGAGAGAGAGATACACTTGGTCTCTCCTTGAAAAACCAGGGCAGAGATCCTCAACCCTGGGGCAAATCACCAGCAGAGAAGAAAAATTGTCTACAACTGGAATCAATGGATATATAAGTCTTGGGTTTATAAAAAATATTTAGGTGCTAGAAGAGAGGAGATTTTGAGAGATGCAGGAATGATAATAAAAATGGATGGAGTTCTTGCTTTGAATACAGTGAAAATCTCCTTGCTAAAAGAGGAGCATATCAGAAGTCAGACTTTCAGACGTCATCTCACAAAACCTGACATTGGCAAGAGCCTGGAAGCAGATCAGGAGGTATGCCATGCTCATATGTCATAGTATTTATCTGTTGCAAGCTGTGTATCTGGTGTGTGCTATCATGGGATCATAAGGTTCAGTGATGCTTTATTTGTCACACGTGCAACTACACACATTTATACATGCAGGCGCCACCATGTTTTGAAGCCATTTCTTCTGTCCAAAGTCTGGTCCACCCGCGCACTCGGTCTACTAGAGCAGCTCCCGATCCTGGTAAGCCCCAGGCTCCTGCAGGGCCCCACTCTGTCACTTTCGATTGTATCGGTCCGCGAACTGACGTCCCTCTCATTGTCTGGCCATCTTTGTGTCCCGGGGGCTTCTCCTGCAGCCGACCTTGAAGGTGCTGGAGGCATTACCTCGGTTCACCCTCCAATTGGCCCTTTCTCCTCACGCCTGATGTCTCCAGCGGTTCCCTCCTCATCGGTTCCCCGGTCTTCGGGTGACGAGCAGGGTCCAGGACCGGCAGCTTCCCTTGTGGTCCACCGAGCTGTCGGGTCCACCGGCGGGTTCCCGGTTCCATGCCCGCGGCACTTCGGGAAGGCTTCTGCTGCGCTGAGAAGACATCAGCCTCTCTCTAGACCATACCTGATGTGTTAACCATTTACAGCACTTTCCTTTTGCTTTCAGGTTCAGCAAAAACCCTGACCTACACTTCATAGAAACATAGAAAATAGGTGCAGGAGTAGGCCATTTGGCCCATCGAGCCAGCACCGTCATTCAATATGATCATGGTTGATCATCCAAAATCAGTTCCTGCTTTCTCCCCCATATCCCTTGAGTCTGTTTACCCTATCAACTATATCTTACTCTCTCTTGAAAACATCCAGTGAATTGGCCTCCACTGCCTTTTGCGGCAGAGAATTCCACAGATTCACAACTCCCAAGGTGAATAAAATTTCCTCATCTCAGCCCCGAATGACCTGCGCCTTATTCTTATTCTTAAACTGACCCCTGGTTCTTGACTCCCCGAACATCAGGAACATTTTTCCTGCATCTAGCCTGTTCAATCGCTTAAGAATGTTATATGTTTCTATAAGATCCCCTTTCATTCTTCTAAATTCCAGTGAATACAAGCCCAGTAGACCCATTCTTTCATCATATGTCAGTCCTACTATCCGATGGAAGAATGGATAGACTGGGCTTCGTGGCTCTCTTCGATTTCGCTTTCTCTCTAACTGCCTTCATTGATCTGTTAATTAGATAGTTCGTAAACATTGGTATCACCTCAGCACCTCTGCTCTCACCCTCTCTCAGAGATTCCCATTGTCCTACCCACCCTCCCCCCACCCTACTCCCTACATATCCTTTCATGGCTCAGTGGGGAAGGTTGCAGTTTTAATGCAGAGCACGTGAAGCAGAGTGCAGGATATCTCGGGTAGGGTGTTGGAGACTGACTGGGGGCTGGAGAGAATGGAGTATGTGTGGAGATACATAAAAATACAGCAAATGTTATGTATATACTGTATATATAAATGTGAGAAAGAATGTGGCTTCTGCCTTGTGCATGGCAGTTTATGTGAAAGGACAGGGTGTGTGGAGAGTTCATAAGTGTTAGGAGCAGAATTAGGCCAGTCAGCCCATCAAGTCTGCTCCATCATTCAATCAAGGCTGATCTATCTCTCCCTTCTAACCCCATTCTCCTGCCTTCTCCCTATCGCCTCTGACACTCGTACTAATTGAGAACCTCTGCCTTAGGGTGGGACCTGCCTCATGCAGCTGGAAGTGTGAGGGTATGAAGGGAAATGATTTGAATGGGAAAGAGGATTTGCATCACACGCCATTGATCAATGAACGGCGAAAAATTAAGGGAAATAAAAGAGTAGTTTATGTCCAGTGAATGTTAGGGGCTTGGAGGATACCTTCGCCAGAGAGCAATGTGAAGGACTGGTCATGGAGCTGTCCCTGTGGGAGTGTGAAGCATCAGATGCTGCTCATGGTATGTAGTGCTTTCATCACCTCCAGCCCACTGTTATGTGCTGTTGTCCTCTGGATGCAGATGGCACAGGGATATTCGTAGTTACGTCCAAGTGTAATACAGCATTGACAAAGCACCGAGTTAAATCATTTGGGAGTGAAATGGAAGAGCTAAGAGTATTCCAATTTTGTCTTGAGAAAAAGATTAAATGCTGGATGAACTCAACGGGTCCGGCGTCATCGGTGGAGGGAATGGACGGACAGTGTTAGAGGTTGGGACCCGCCTAAGTCTGAACAAGGGTCCTAACTTGTAACATTGTCTGTCGATTCCCTCCATAGATGCTGTCTGACCCATCAAATTCATCCAGACACTACTTTGCTCAATATTCCCATATCTGCAGTCTTTTGTCTCTCCAGTCTTACCTTCTGGTGTCCAAGTGTTTCTGCTGTAGTACAACTAAAATGATGCAGTGATGGCTGGTTCAGAGGCTTCCACTGATTCTAGACCTGTTTTACATTGAGGCTAACAAAAGCAGTGCAAGGGAGAAAGGCCTCAAAAACCTGCAAGAAGTTCCTTCCACTTGTGTTAATGAAACTGAGGAAATTCCAGCCAACAATACAAAAGAATTAGAAATCTAGGCAAATTAAGTTAACAACATCAACGATTAGGAATTATAAAGCATCTTTAACATAAGAAGATATCCGAAAGGAGCATTATAAAAAAAATGTCAGAGAACTGTCAGGCAGGTATTGATCCTATTACAGAGAAATATTAGTCAAATAATTGGGTTTTGAGAAGCCTCTTAAAAAAAAGGCGTACGGAAGGAATTTTAGACCTAAAAGTATGCCGTCCCCTCATCCTCCTCTTCCCCTCCTCTCCCCCTCCTCTCCCCCTCCTCATACTCCCCTTTCCTTTCTTCCCTCCCCTCATCCCTCCATCTCTCCCCTCCCTTCTCTTCCCCAAACTCTCACTGGCGCTGCATTTAGGCATGAGGATTGTACAACCGATCAGGATTGGGGAAGTGCAGGTGCCGTGGGCGGGTTTGGGGGCAGGAAGGATTCACAGAGAAAGAGAGGGCCAAGGCAAAGATGAACCCTGAACACAAGGGTGGATTTTGAAAATCCATTTATCATTAGATACACTAGAGGCAGGAAACATGTTCCCGATGTTGGGGGAGTCCAGAACCAGGGGCCACATTTAAGAATAAGGAGTAAGCCATTTAGAACGGAGATGAGGAAACACTTTTTTTCACAGAAAGTGGTGAGTCTGTGGAATTCTCTGCCTCAGAGGGTGGTGGAGGCGGGTTCTCTGGATGCTTTCAAGAGAGCTACATAGGGCTCTTAAAAATAGTGGAGTCAGGGGATATGGGGAGAAGGCAGGAACGGGGTACTGATTGGGGATGATCAGCCATGATCACATTGAATGGCGGTGCTGGCTTAAAGAGCCAAATAGCCTACTCCTGCACCTATTGTCTATTGTCTATTGTCACTCAATTAGATGCCAATTGGGTTCTGAATAAACACAGCAGTGGTGGATTATGAGGCAAAATGGTTTTAAATTCCTCCAGTTTATGGATATTATGCTGTTGGCTACTTCTCATTTGTTCAATGTCCAATAGATTAAACACAGTGTGAAAGCAGGAAAGAGGAAACATAATTATGATCTTAGGAAGGATAATGAAGCTCAGTATCCCAAGGTTGAGCAAGGGGAGAAAAACAGTTGAGAGTTTTGCTCTTTACCCCAATTGTAATCAGTCACTACCACTGGAAGTGTGTGTGTGTGCCTTACTTGATACTGGATGTGTTAAAAGGCTATTAAGTGGTGTCGTAACTCAGCAGGTCAGACAGCATCTCTGGAGAACATGGAGAGGTGACGTTTCGGGTCGAGACCCTTCTTCAGCCCGAAACCTCTCCATGTTCTCCAGAGATGCTGGCTGACCCATTGAGTTACTCCAGCACTTTATGTCCTTATACGCATTAACTGATATTTACAGTTCTTTGTTTCTACATGAATTAAAAGGCTCACCAGTAAGGTACTAGATAGACAAGAATTATTTGGCAAAAGGTGTCAGTCCTTCAGTACAGGTGAAAAACCAGGTCAACATACACTGCAAGTGAGCCTTCTTATTCAAATTCCTGCTTAGAGGTTTCAAGCTATATTCAGAACCACCAGCAACAAATCAGCACAATATAATTAAAACTGTTTTAAAGACAGTTATTAAGTTTGGATCAGTTCTCACTTGAGGCCAATAGAAACATTGATGATCGGAGACATTCCAGCTTTAATTACGAACATATAACCCAGTCAGTGACATGTGGATATTAGTCTTCAGCTAATCAACTAATTAAAACATTGCACTGCAACACCCATTCATTAAACACTGAATCAGCTTGTCTGAACACAGCAAAGACTCACAGAAATTTGTTTACCCCAAGATAAATATCTAATTGAACTTCTTCAGCCAGAGGGCGGTGATTCTGTGGAATTCATTGCCATAGGCGGCAGCGGAAGCCAAGTCACTGGGTATTTATAAAGCGGAGACGGACAAGTTCTTGATTAGTAAGGATGTAAATTGTTACGGGGAGAAGACAGGAAAATGAGGTTGAGAAGGAAAGATAGATCAGCCATGATTGAATTGCGGAGTAGACTCGATGGGCCGAATGGCCTAATTCTGCTCCTATGACTTATGAACTTATTGTGGGTCAGGCTCTGGCAATATTAACTCAACAGCACATATAACCAGATGGTAAATACAACCAGATAGCTTGCAATATAGATTTTTACTAGTAAAAATTAGCTGTAGTTCGCCAGGGTACTTGTATTAACACTGGAACATTTTTTATCTCCCCATTTGCATGGAGTTTTACAATACATCTTGCATTCATACCAAGCAGCCACACTCTCAAATCCATGCTCTTAAATTTAAGAGAGAAGAAATTAACTTATTTTAGCAAATGCTGAAACTGGAAAAGAGGGCACATGAAAGCAATAGTATTTTAGATGGGCCGTGTTCAATCTCACTCTGCTTCAACATCATAGACATTGCAGGAGCTTGAAACGGGAAAATTCCACTGGGTTCCCACTCATTTCCTCCCTTGCAGGAACAGAGAACTGCAGGTGCTGGTTAATACAGAAAATGACACAAAGTGCTGGAGTAACTCAGCAGGTCAAGCAGCATCTCTGGAGAACATGGATAGGTGACGATTCGGGTCGAGACCCTTCTTCAGATTCTCTCGCTGTAAGCAAGCCAAGGGTAGTTGGTGTTGTAAGTGGCCGGGGAGGTGGTGGAAGCCGGGGGTGGCATGGGCAGCCATCAGTATGTCCATCTGCTATAACCAAAATCCGTTACCATCAGGTCTGTTAAAGTGAGGGTTTATTGAGGGTTAAATGAGGGTTAAATGAGAGCTTGAAACAAAAATTCTGCTGAGTTGCCACTTATCTTCTCCTTTGTAGAAACAAAGAACTGCAGATGCTGGGTAACACACAAAAGGACAAAATGTACAAGAATAACCTGGCAGGTCAGGAAGCTTCTTGGTGGTAGAGGACATTCCAGGGCAGCTTCCAACAGATACCCAACAGATTATATGAACTCATAATGGAGGGTTCACAGAGTCACTGGACAGTCTTTGCAAGCAAGAACCCAGCTCAATTAATCATCTGTGCATTGTAAGGAGCAGAAATAATGTGTATTATCATTCTCAGCGCATTGGACTCTACATACGCTAATAGCACAGATTGGAAAGCATCTGAGAAACCTGGTCTGAAAAAGGATCCCGACTCGAAAAATCACCTTTCCATGTTCTCCCTGACCAGCCGGGTTACTCCAGCACTTTGTATCTTTTTCTATAAACCAACATCTGCAGCTCCTTGATTCTACTAACCTGGAAACTTCACGCTTCACATGAATCAGTAATACTCTGCAGTGCCAGAGTCCATAACACATGGACTCATGGAAAATATATATTCAGTGGTACTTTTGGTTTCTTATAAATTTGCCAGATATAGTAAATTTAGTTTATTAAACTCATGCATACATAATATGAATAATGTCAACAGCACAATGATGCATCTAGTAGACCCTAAAAATTGTGATCGCTGTAGGATTAGTATAAGTGGGTGGTTGATGGACTCGGTGGGCTGAATGACCTGTTTCCCTGGCTGTGTTCCTCTAATACTCCATGAATCTAAGTTTATTAATGAAGCTATTCTGTTACTGTCTAGTTCCTGTGGCATTGTCATTTTTCAATTCATTCATCTATTATCTCATTGTTCACAAATTTATTAAAGATTTTCGTCACTGATTTCAAATGATTCTCGGTCTGATTGCATGCTATCTAAATGATCATTTGTTGCTCTATGTTCCAGTTCATAATCTTTTGCCATCTGCTTCTAATTACCATTCATGGGCTTGTTCCTTCTTCCACAAATACGTGACTCATTTTCTCCCCTTCTTTGCTTAGGTTAAATGTTATTGCTGGCATTTCTCCTCCAGTACTCTATTGTTATTTAAATGTACTCCAAGATGCTAAACATTGGCAGGCATTCCAACAATAACAGGCATTCCCACTATTGCAGCAATTTATGACCTCAACATTCATTACAAACCACCCAGATGCATTTCCCATCCAGTGATTAGGAAGGGAATGGGAATTTTGTTTTTCCAGAGGGCCTATGTAGAAACCCATCTGTTTAAATCACATCTCTTTGGATCAATGTTTCTCTTCCATCCAAACCTTTCTCCCTGGTGAAACACAAAGTGCTGGAGTATCTCCGCGTGTCAGGCAGCATCCGTGGAAGGAATGTTTCGAGTTGGGACCTTCAGACTGATTATAGTGAGGTGGAGAAACCCGGAGAGAGGCGGGGGCAGGACCAAGCCTGGCGAGTGTTAGGTGGATACAGGTGAGGAGGGGGCAGGGGTTGATCTGTAGATGGGTGGACAAAGGCTAGAAATCTTTCTCCCACTCTGTTATCAACTTACCTCTAATATTTCATTAGCCCTTCAGCACATCAGTATCGCCCTCCCCTCCTCATAAATGACTTGCAGATATGTAGAATGGTGTGCAAATGCAAATAGTTAGTGGTGCCTAAATACATATCCTGAGACAATAATACTACAAATAGCTCTCAAGCCATTAATGATTCTCATAAGGTCACATCGGTTCTTGGGTTCTATTTCGGATTTGAAATGTAATAGCCAAAATAAGCTATTTTCTGCTTTTGCTGATGTCTCCTGTCTTGCCTTTTACTCTTTCACAGTTTCTCTCCACATCTGACTTTATTTTTAATTCATTTGTGGGATTGAATGTCACGAGCAAAGCCAGCGTTTGTTGCCAAAGGCAACCAGCTGGCTGGTTGGGCCTGCTTTGAATAGCAGTAACATCAACATAGCAGTAACATTGAAGTAGCAGTAACAGAAGATGACGGACTACAAAAAACGTCCTGTTCCCATCTCAGATGAGGATCCGGACTTACCGGAAAAATTGAACACTTTTTATGCACGCTTTGATAATGTCACCCCGCCATCCATGCCTCCCCCCCACCTAACTCAGCACCATTCACCATCTCTGAGGAGGTGGTGAGGGTGGCCTTCAAAAATCTTAATAAAAGAAAAGCGGCAGGGCCAGACGACCTCAGCCCCGCTGCTCTTAACCACTGTGCAGCTCAGCTGGCTCCTGTGTTCACCTCCATCTTTAACACTTCCCTCAGCCAATGTAGAGTCCCGCAGTGTTTTAAGGCATCCATTATCATCCCTGTGCCCAAGTCCTCCAAGGTGAGCTGTCTGAACGATTTTAGACCTGTTGCACTAACATCAGTTGCCATGAAGGCCTTTGAGCACATAGTCCTCACCCATCTGAAAACATACACTGTCCCCATCATGGACCCTTTTCAATTTGCATACAGCGCCAACCGGTCTGTGGAGGATGCTATCAACCTAGCTCTTCACTACTCCCTACATCATTTGGAATCACCGAACACTTATGCACGCATCCTGTTTATAGATTTTAGCTCGGCCTTTAATACTATACACCCAATTAAACTCTACAATAAACTGTTGGACATGGGCATTCACCTAGCCATGTGCCATTGGATTTTACATTTTCTTACAAACAGACAACAAAGAGTCAAGGTGGGTGAAAAACTCTCCAGCCCTCTGACTATCAATACAGGAGCCCCTCAAGGGTGCGTTCTGTCACCTCAGCTCTTCTCACTTTACACCAACAACCTCACATCCCAATACAGCTCAGTTAAAATTTTCAAATATGCAGATGACACGACAATAATTGGCCTCATCTCAGACAACAATGAATCACAATACCATCAAACAGTGGACAGCGCAGTCAAATGGTGCGCAGAAAACAACCTCCAGCTTAACACCTCAAAAACCTTAGAAACCATCATAGATTTCAGACGCAAACAAAACCTCAAACCCGCGGTCCATGTCAACTCCCATCCCATAACCTCCACGAACTTATTTAAGTTTCTGGGCACCTATATCTGCAATAATCTAAAATGGCACATCAATGCTGACCACATCATTAAGAAAGGACAACAACGCCTATACTTCCTCAGACAGCTCAAGAAGTTCAGAGTCCACAAACACCTCCTGGTACGCTTCTATCAATCCATCATTGAAAGCATCATCACCTCCTCAATCACAGTCTGGTACGGAAACACTGACAGTCACTCACTACACAGAATCAGCGCATTGTCTCCAAGGCCTCTAGGATCATCAACTCTCCCCTCCCCTCAATCCATTCCATTTACCTCCAACGTACCTCAAAACGGGCAACAAAGATCATCTCGGACCCCTCCCATCCAGCAAACCACCTTTTCCAGTCTCTCCCTTCAGGGAGGTGCCTTAGGTCACTTGCTACAAAATCCACCCGTTTTAAAAACAGTTTCTTCCCCTCAGCAATAAGAACACTTAATTCCCTCCAATAACTTTTTGACTTTGATGTATACAGTGTCTTGTCTATGGTTTTTGTCTGTTCTTTTGCACTATGTATTGTTGGTGAGATTTGTGATTTGTGATGTGCTTTATTATTATTGTTGTTAGTGTTAATGTGCTAAAGCAGTACCATCATGTACCGAACCCAATTACCACCAACCCTGGTCGTGTGGCAAATAAAGTTTCTATTCTATTCTATTCTATTCTCTCTCTATGTGCTACTCGATTCATGCATAGTCCAGATCAGGTAAACAAGATGCCAAAGAAACCAAGTGAACCAGCTGTGTTATTATGACAACTTAATATTTCCATGACCATGTCTCCGAACATCAGCTTTATTGGGGAAGATTGCACAAACTGGTGGTCTTTTCTCTCAAAAAGGTTGCAGAATTAATTGTGAAGCATTTCCCACTCATGTGAAAACAAAACTGGGTCACTCAGGAGCAAGAGTTTAATCCAGGGTTTGGTTAGTCAGTGGAACCTTCCCTCATGTGAAGTCTTGGGAGTAAATAGTGTAGATGCATTCAAAGCAAAGTACACGAGGGAGAAAGAAACAAAATTGTATAATTATGGACGGATAAAATAATGTGGAAGAAGGTTCAATCCTGACATGGAACCTTCTTGCGGCCAATAGACTTTTCTTTGTCTAAATGGCATCTGCATACCTAACCCAGCAACCAAAGCATTCCCAGAGAAGGATCTACTGTCATCTCAACAATCACTCTACTCATTTAAATCTCTTTTCTACCTAAATATCTAAGTATAGCATTGTTTAATTATATTCTGCTGTCTGTATCTTTCCCTTTGCTCTCTTACCTCTAATGTTCATTTAATTTTGTTCATAGATGTTCATTTCACTGTACATCTTGTATGTGACAAATAAAGTTGACTTGACTTGATCTATTGAGCTTGAGTTTGACTTGATTGTATTCATAGAGTCATACAGTGTGGAAACAGGCCCTTCGGCCCAACTTGCCCATGCTGACAAACATGCCCCATCTACACTGGTGCCACCTGCTTGTGTTTGGCCCTTATCCTTCTAAACCCATCGTATCCACGTACCTGTCCAAATGTTTCTTAAATGTTGCAATAGTACCTGCCCCAACTTCCTCCTCCGGCAGCTTGTTCCATGCACACAACACCCTGTGTGTAAAAACATTACCCCTGAGTTATGGTATATCTGATCTGTTTCTGATTCATGTATGTTGTGGCTGATCTGTTTGGATAGCATGCAAAACAAAGCTTGTCATTGTACCTCGGTACGCATGATAATAATAAATACAAAGCTAAACCAGTTCACTATAGTTCCCAAATATATATTAGGCATCAACTGAGGGTGTTTCTCCAAGCCAAATGCAATTGATATGGGATGGGGTTATTCTGAGGCATAGTGAACACAATAGTTTATACAAAAAGCAAGAAATACAAAAAGCATCATGAAGTGCATCTTGCCAAGCCTTTGATCTCAGCTGTCAAAGAGATTTTATTTTCCCTGCAATTTAAATTAGCATTCTTCCTAAAGCAGCTAATATTCTTTTCCTTTTCAATGCAATGATATTTTCAAGTACACAAAGGGTGGTGGGTGTATGGATCAAGCTGCCAGAGGAGGTAGTTGAGGCAGGGACTATCCCAATGTGTGTATATATATATATATATATTCCCCCCCCCCCTCCCCCTCCACATCCCCACTCTCGGCAGCTGGCTTCGATGCGCTCTTCCGTCTCGTTTTGCAGAACTACAGCGCATTACCCATATAGCTGAAAATGGCCAACACAAACGATACTCTTAGATTTGTCTCGTGGAACGTGAGAGGGATGGGAAGTCCTACCAAAACTGATAGGATCTTGGCCCATTTGCAACAGCTCAAAGGCGATATATTCTTTATCCAAGAGACCCACCTTCGCAACAGAGAGGTAACACGGCTTAAGAGAGGCTGGATTAGTCAACTATTTCACTCGAAATTTAATAATAGGGCTAGGGGCACCGCTATCCTGATTCGTAAGAACATTAAGTTCGAACCACAGAAAATTGTGGAAGACCCTGCTGGTCGCTTTGTCATGGTGTCGGGCAAATTGCAAGACACACCTGTCATATTGGCAAGCATTTATGGACCCAACTGGGATGACAGCTCATTTATAACTAAATTATTTACGTCTCTCCCAAATATTGAAAATCACCATGTCATTGTGGGTGGAGATTTTAATCTGGTCCAAGATCCTATACTGGATAGATCTTCGAATAAAGCCTCTACTTTAACTAAATCCGGTAAGACTCTGCATGTTCTTGCCAAACAACTGGGGCTCACGGATCCATGGAGATTTATATTCCCCACGACTAAATTATTTTCATTTTTCTCCCACGTACATCGTACGTTTACCCGTATAGACTTCTTTCTCTTAGATAATAGATTGCTTTCCAAAATCAAATCCAATGAGTACCATAGCATCGTAATATCAGATCATGCTGCGACCTCCCTTGATCTTCATTTTCGTAAACGAACTAACCCCTTTAAGTGGAGGTTCAACTCCTCATTATTAGCAGAGGCTCACTACATGCAATTCTTGCACTCCCAAATCACCCTATATTTTGAGCTGAATGACTCGCCGGACATAGAAAGAGGTATACTTTGGGAAGCTTCAAAAGCCTATATTAGGGGCCAACTCATTTCCTTTATCTCCAACCTGAAAAGAACCGAGACGTTCCAAACGGCAGATCTGTTACAAAAAATAAAGGACATTGATGACAAATATGCATCTGACGCAAACCCTAATCTCTATAGAGAACGCCTTAGGCTACAAACAGACTTTGACCTCATATCCATTAATAAAGCCAAACTACGACTGCTTAAATCTAGGCAACACTTTTTTGAATCTGGGGATAAAGCTGGAAAGCTTTTGGCCCATCAGGCCAGAACAGAGGCGACTTCACGGCTAATTCCAGCCATTAGATCCAGCTCAGGGGAGACTCATACTGATCCTCTCAGAATTAATGAAGCATTTGCTAAATTCTACACTGAACTATACACTTCCGACTGTCCGCCCACTGCAGGTGACATGTTCAGTAGTATGACGCTTCCTCGAATTGACGAAGAAGCCATGAGAGACTTGGGTGGTCCCGTAACTGTAGCTGAGGTCCAAGCAGCCATCACATCGCTGCAAAGCGGAAAGTCACCCGGCCCTGACGGCTTCTCTGTAGAATATTACAAAGCTTTCTCTGACCTCCTTGCACCAGTCCTGAGAGATATGTACAATGAGGCGTTTTTACATCGTCACCTACCGCCCACCTTGTCGTGGGCTACCATCTCCCTAATTCTTAAAAAGGAGAAAGATCCCCTGCTTTGTGGTAGCTATAGACCAATTTCACTCCTGAATGTGGACCTCAAAATCCTTTCTAAAGCCCTTGCGCTTCGTCTTCAGCGAGTGATGCCCTCTATTATCTCGTTGGATCAAACAGGGTTTATACCTGGCCGACAGTCTTCCCATAATACTAGGCGTCTCCTTAACATCATTCACTCTTCGAGTAATGAGACCCCGGAGATGGTGGTCTCCCTCGATGCCGAAAAGGCCTTCGACAGGGTCGAGTGGAGGTACCTATATGAAGCGATGGATAGGTTTGGCCTCGGTAACAGTTTTATTCTCTGGGTGAGCCTATTATATTCGTCCCCGGTGGCCTCAGTACAAACAAACGACATACTGTCGCCCCACTTCACACTTCAGAGAGGTACCAGACAGGGTTGCCCTTTATCTCCACTCTTGTTTGATGTCGCGATAGAACCCCTGGCGGTCTGGTTACGCGCAGAGAAGGGCTTTAAAGGTATTACATGGTTTGACACAACTCATAAAGTCTCATTGTATGCGGATGACCTGCTCCTGTACATCTCGAACCCAGTCAGTTCTCTCCCTGTGATTATGAATATTTTAGAACGGTTTGGTGCATATTCTGGTTATAAACTTAACTACCAAAAGAGTGAGCTATTACCGATTAACTTACCGGCTAAGCAGCTCCCTCGCTCTTTAACCTCATTCAAAAGGGCAGAGGATTGGTTTCGCTATCTCGGCGTTTTTATCACAATACCCTTATCTGATATGTTCCGCACAAACTTTTTGCCTCTGGTTGAGAAAGCCGAAAAAGATTTTGATCGCTGGTCAGTCTTACCTCTATCCCTCGTGGGCCGGATAAATCTGGTTAAGATGGTTGTCCTACCCAAATTCCTGTATCTTTTCCAGCACGTTCCCATACTTATCACCAAATCTTTTTTTGACAAATTAGAAAGGACAATATCTAAATTCTTATGGGGTAGCAAACCGGTCAGAATCCGAAAGGCGATACTGCAGTCGCCTAAGAGTGATGGCGGTTTGGCCCTCCCTGATTTTAGGCGATACTACTGGGCAGCTAACTTGCAAAAACTCCTGTATTGGATGAATGATGATTGCGAGCACCCACCGATCTGGGTATATATGGAAAAGGCGAGTTCACGTCTCCCATTGCGGTCTGTCCTATGTTCCCAACTCCCCCTTTCTATAACATCTGTGGGTGCAGGCTCAATTGTGTCCCTTTCGCTCAAGATATGGAGTCAATTTAGGAAAAACCTCGGTTTACAAGGTCCTTCCATCTTGACCCCACTGCTTAAAAATCACATTTTTAAACCTTCAAGTATAGACCACGCATTTAAAACCTGGCATAGTAATGGCATCAGTAGTATTAAAAACCTATATAAGGATGGTATCTTCTCATCTTTCGCAGAGCTCTCCTCTAACTACAACCTCCCAAACTCCCACCTTTTTCGTTTTTTCCAGATTAGGGATTTTGTGAAGAAGACATTTCCCTACTTCCCAAATCACCCTCCTGAAACCCTGACTGATATCATCTTAGCTTTAGACCCCAATCGGAAGAAATGCATCTCTATTTTGTATAATTTGCTAGGGTCGGTTTTATTGAAACCTCATACCTCATTAAAAGCTGCATGGGACGGAGAGCTGAATACGCAATTAACAGACCAGCAATGGGACTCTGCCTTGGATTTGATCCACTCTTCTTCCATATGCGCTCGTCATGGCCTAATCCAATGCAAGGTCCTTTACAAAGTCCACTATACAAATGCAAGATTAGCTAGAATGTACCCAGCTGTCAATGATATCTGTAACAGATGTAGTCAATCTCCTGCCAACCATAGCCACATGTTTTGGTCTTGCCCTAAGCTAGCAGCCTTTTGGAGGAGTGCTTTTGAATTGATAAGCAGAGCTTATGACCAGACTATTCTTCCAAATCCAATGTCAGCCATTTTCGGTACCATTCCCAATACCAACCTCTCTGTTGCGGTGAAACGGGTCCTAGCTTTTACAACCTTGTTATCCCGGAGACTGATCTTGCTTAGTTGGAGGCTTACCTGTCCCCCGACACACGCCCGTTGGATTAAGGAGGTGCTTTACAATCTGAAACTTGAAAAACGTAGGTTCTCTCTCAAAGGCTCTACCAAGACATTCCTAGATACATGGAACCCTTTCTTTGAACTGGTTAACTCTCTTACCTTGTCCCCGGACTCGGAAGAGGACTGAGTGTTCTCCATCATCGTTTTGTTCTACAGCAGCTGCTTTCCCCTTAATCCCCCCCTCCCTACAATTGTTTATTTAGATGTATGTGTATATATATATATATATATATATATATATATATATATATATGTATATATGTATATATGTATATATGTATTATATATATAATTATTATTTTTATTTATTTATTTATTTAAAAAAAATTATTTTTATATAGCACATTTTGTTTCGTCTATTTTACCATTTGTGTATGGATGTGTACTTATGTGAGTGTTGTTTGTTCCCGTTTGGCTCCGACCTGACTTGGGTGGGTTGAAGGTGGGTATGAGTAAGGGTTTTGAGGATCGCTTACATACTGTTGTACAATTATGCCTTGATTATTACTGTCTTATTATTGTATGTATGTAAATTGCCGTGAAATTCAAATAAAAAGATTAAATTCAAGAAACAGTTAGACAGGTACATGGATAGGACAGGTTCGGAGGGATATGGACCAAATGCAGGCAGGTGGGTCTAGTGTCGCTGGGACATGTTGGCCGGTGTAGGCAGGTTGGGCCGAAGGGCCTGACTCTACACTGTATCACTCTATGACTATGACTAAAAAAACATAGGGCTTTTATTTGCATGAAAATATTGGTGAGTCTTTTCTGATATTTGTGTCTAAACATTAGTGTGAGTTCAGGTGAGGACAGAACCCTGGATCTCCTGTCTTCTGTCTTGGATTATCCTGAAATTAACTCGGGTGGTACAGCTGGTGTCTCACAGTGCCAGAGTCCTGGATTCGTACCTGACTTTGGGTGCTGTCTGTGTGGAGATTGCACGTTCTCCCCGCAACCAGGTGAGTTTTCTCCCACATCCCAAAGACATGCGGTTTTGTAGGTAAATTGACATCTGTAAAAAAAAATGTCCGTGGTGTGTCGGCATTGGATGCACGTGGGATAAAAAAAATAGAATGAGTGTGAACGGGTGATCAATGGGTGGTGTGGATTTGGTGGGTCGAAGAGCTTGTTTCCATGCTGTATTTCTAAAACTAAAACTAAATTAGTGTGAACGGATGATTGATGGGTGGTGCAGCCTCTGTGGGCTGAAGGGCCTGTTTCCATGCTATATCTTTCAATCAATCGATCAATCTTTATGAAAAAGGCAGAATAATCATTGCCTCTCCACTGAAGTCTACTGCAGGTCTGGAGTAGCTGTATTTGCTTTGTAGGTATGAATTAAATGCTAGAGACTTTACACAAAGCAATTCGTACCCTCTCAACCTGTAAATGTTAACGACTGCCAATCAATCTCTCTCACACTGAATTAAGAAAGTAGAGTCTCCTTATTGCAGGTCTGAATGATTGAATAAAATTAATAAATTTCAAATATTTTTTAAAAAGAATCCCTTTCTGCCTCCTTTCTCCTTATTCAATCTCATTGTCCCTCTCTTTAATTCACTTTCTGTATTTGATTTAATGTGGAATTTGTCCAGTAAATTGTGAGATGTTCCACTTCTTACATCTGCATTACTAAATTACGGCGGAAGGCCAAGTATGGGCCCGCATGGGCGGCAGCAGTCGGTGGGTCGAGGACGGGCCCGCGTGAGTGCCGGCGGTCGGTGGGTCGAGGACGGGCCGTGAGAATCCCGGTGGTTGGTGGCGAACGTTCTGCCAAGAACGAAGAGGGACCCAGTGGGGGAGGCTGCCAAGAGAACAATGAGTTATAGCAGTATAATTAGGCCATTCGGCCCATCAGGTACACCCTACCATTCAATCATGGCTAATCTCTGCCTCCTCATTGCATTTTCCTGCCTACTCCCCATAACCCTTGACACCTGTTCTAATCAAGAACTTGTCTATCTCTGCCTTAAACATATCCACTGACAGCCTCCACAGCCCTCTGTAGCAATGAGTTTTACAGATTAACTACCCTTTGACTAAAGAAGTTCCTCCTCACCTTTTTAAAAGAGCGCCCTTTAATTTTGAGGCTATGACCTCTGGTCTTGGACACTCACACCAGTGGAAACATCCTTTCCACATCTACTCTATTGTGGGAGAGGGAGGGGGTGTGGGGGGGAGTTATAAGGATGATGGACTCGAGATTTAAAGACCCTCACTTTAATGGGCCTGTCCCACTTAGGTGACTGCAGGATACTCTGCGGTCGCCACATGGTCGCCAGATGTTCGCGGGTGGTTGCCGGGGAGTCACCTTCATGGTCGTGAGGAGTTCCCGCATTCTGGGAACTAGTCGCGGCCTCATTATGGGGCCGCCATGGAGAGTAATAAGAATTCTCGTGCCGTAGGTGGGTCGCCAGGAGGTCCTAGTGGGTTGCCAGGAGGTCGAAGGTTCTCGTAGGTTCTCATAGGTTGTAGCCGGTGCTGACCAGTGAATTTCATTGGCTCATTGGGGAAAAAAACGTAAGCAGTAGTTTTCAGAACCAAGGATAACCGACCGGTAATGTTAATGTCCGGCGAGCTTCACAGCCATGTATCTCTGACTTCTTAAAATTTGTCTCCACCCCTTCTCCCCCCTTCTCCTCCACCCTCCTCTCCCCCCCTCTTTTAAATGACTTACCGTACACTGTGCTTTCGCCGCCTTAATTACAGTGCCAACTTTCCTGTCGGTATCACCTTGGCTTTGTACCATGTGAATTTCACTCAGACAGCGCTCCCCCCCGCTTGCCCTGTTGCCCGCCTGCATAACGGGCTGGTGAAGGTAGCGATATACGTGTGTGTGTGTTCCACTCTGACAGTTGCGGGCAGTCGCCTGAAAATCGCCTAAGTGGGACAGGCCAATAAAGCTACTAATGTAGAAATAAAGTAACCAGCAGATGCTGGTTAAAACACAAAAGGACACAAAATGCTGAAATAACTGAGCAGGTCAGGTAGAATTTCAGGAGAACATGGATCGGTCCCAACCTGAAACATCACCTTTCCGTGTTCTCCAGAGATGCCACCTGGCTTGCTGAGTTACTCCAGCACTTTATGTCCATTTGTGCTTACTTTTACTGACCTTGAGGCATGGTGGCACAGCAGGTAGAGATGCTACCTTACAGTGCTAGAGAACCGGGTACGATCTTGACTACAGGTGCTGTCGGTACGGAGTTTGCTCGTTCTTCCCGTGAGCTGCGTGGGTTTTTTCCAGATGCTCTGGTTTCCTCCCACACATCTAAAGATGTGCAGGTTTATAGGTTAATTGGCTAAGGTAAAATTGTAAACTGTCCCTAATACGTGTAGGATAGTGTGCGGGGGATCGCTAGTCGGCGTGGCCTCGGTGGGCCGGAAGGCCTGTTTCCACGCTGTATATCTAAACTAAACTAAACTAAACTTGTTGTCTCTTAACTGCCTCCTCAATTCAGGGCTGCCAATAAAGTCAACCTTCCCCTTGGCATCCACACATCTATGAACAAATAATTCTGTATTTTTAAATACTGGTTTCAAATCTCTGTGTGAAATGCGCTAACCTTAACTAGCTTCATTAAATAGTTATTGCACCCACTGGCAACCAAGTATGTTTTTACCTCCTCAGTATCAAATGACGGAAAGTGACACCTGTGGTGTCTGGGGCCTTGGTGTAAGAGGAGAACTGAATAGGCCAACAGGGTGAGTTTCAAGAGAGAGATTTAGCTCTTGGAGCTAAAGGAATCAAGGGATATGGAGAAAAAGCAGGATGATCAGCCATGAGGCTGGCTCGAAAGGCCGAATGGCCTACTCCTGCACCTATTTTTCTATGTTTTAATGTTTCTATGTTTCTAGCTCAGTACTGCACAACTTTATTTTGAAGACCTCACCACACACTTCTGAAGGCCTCTGTATACAACTGTTCTAAGCCAGAGAACTGTCAAACACATAACCCCGTGCTTAACATGGTTGCAATCTTAAATGAAGAAAGGTTAGGACACGAAACATCACCTATTCCTTTTCTCCAGAGATGCTGTCTGACCGGCTGAGTTACTCCAGCATTTGTGTCTATCTTCGTTATATACCAGCATCCACAGTTCCGTCCTACACAAAAGTTCATAAGACTTGATCGGACCCAGAGGTCTGAATGGCCTTCTTTTGTCATGTAAACTTTTATGCATTTGATTACATTTACAGGATGGATGCAACTTTTTCCAGCGATCTTACGCAACTGCCTTTACACTGTGCATGTTCAACTCGTCAGTGCAACAAATTTAATAAATCCTGCATGCCAGCTGAGACCATCAGCCAGCGCTCAATGACATCAAGGCTCGAGGTTGAGGATTGTGGGTCACATTCCCACCCACATGCTGCCATTCCATGAGCAATGGCTGGCCAGCAGGTGAAGATTTCAAACAGTGCTCACCTCAAAGAGGTGGGGCCCAAGCTGTCAGCTAACATTGGTTGATAGGCTCAACGGATGTGCAATGCCTGTAAAATTAGTCACACAATGAATGCATGGTAATGGGAAAGTGAATGTCTTTAGACTTTAGAGATACAGCGTGGAAAGAGCGGCCCAACGAATCCGCGCCGACCAGCGATCCCCATGCAGTAGCACTATCCTACACACCAGGGGTAATTTACAATTTTACACAAGTCAATTAACCCACAAAGCTGTATGTCTTTGGGGTGTGGGAGGAAACCGGATCTCCCGGTGAAAACCTACGCGGTCACAGGGAGAACAGGGCGGCATGATGGCGCAGTGGTAGGGTTGCTGCCTTATAGTGCTTACAGCGCCGGAGACCCGGGTTCGATCCCGACTACAGACGCTGTCTGTACGGAGTTTGTACGTTCTCCCTGTGACCATGTGAGTTTTCTCCACGATATTCGGTTTCCACCCACACTCCAAAGACGTACAGGTTTGAAGGTTAATTGGCTTGGGATAAGTTTAAATTGTCCCGAGTGTGTGTAGGATAGTGTTAGTGTGCGGGGATCGCTGGTCGACATGGACTTGGTGGGCCGAAGGATCTGTTTCCGCATTGTATCTCTAAACTAAACTAAACTAAACGTACAAACTCCGTACATACATCACCCGTAATGGGTCTCTGGTGCTGTAAAAGTTTGAGAACTGTCATTAAAGGGCCTGTCCCACTTGGGCGTCATTTGCACGTCACGCAGGTGGCGCGCGAAGATTTCGTGAATCCCAGGGCGCCGTGCGCAACCGCGCGTCACTGCCTACGTCACCACGCACCATGTGCGCATGACGTGATGCGTAAATGACGCCCAAGTGGGACAGGCCCTTCACAGTTCTCAAGGACACCTGCCATTGCCTGACATCTGTGCATGAAACTCATGCACTTCCAGGGTCAATTCAATTCATTGCTGTTTCCCAGCAAAGCACAATGTTGAGATGCAAATGAATGTTTATACCCAGGAGATCGTTATCACCACCTCTTCCCCACCCCCTCCTCATCTTGCTTCGAAGTCAGTCCTGTTTCTATCTTTTCATTTTTACACAGATTTTCTTCCTACTTTCAAGAGAAGTTTGAATATGTTGCAGTTTTAATGCACAATGATTGCTTAGTACGAGTATCAGGGTTTATGGGGAGAATGCAGGAGAATGGGGTTGAGAGGGAAAGATAGATCAGCCATGATTGAATGGCAGAGTGGACGATGGGCAAATGGCCTAATTCTGTATCTATCACTTATGAACTTATGAATGTAAGACTCATGGTTGTTTTGAAAGGTTTTTCTGTAGTAACACACTAAAACAGTAGTGCTGATGAGCACATAATTCAGCTTTGCGATTTGGGTATTAATCTCAGGTTGTAGAAGTGATCTTGTTTTTGCAATAATTCATTTGGTCTTTGGCTTCAGGCATCACAGATACTTTTAACTCGGTTCTCACACACGGTGTGAGTTCAGAAGAGCAGCCAGCATTTCTGTACATGGTGATTAGCCAAAGCTGTAAATTACTGTCGTTATTCAGAAACTTTCAGTGAAAATTCCTGTGACCTTAAAGATTCCGCAGTTTTTCTGAACAGAGAATGACAAAACATTGGGGAGAATCTAGTGCCAGAGGGCACAGCCTCAGAATAAAAGGATGTACCTTTAGAAGTCAATATCATAACTCTTCTTTTTCAGCACTGCAACTATTTTCCCTGAAACATTTTAATGCTCATTTCCAGACCATTTATAACACTGCTGGAATTAGAGCATTGACTTCTGATGCAGGTCAACTTTGAAACCAAGATGCATTAAGTGTCAGGGCTGGACAGGATGATAACCCTACCTGGTGGAGGCAGATCTTCTCACTACATTTAAGAAGCACCTAGGCAGGTACTTTAGCTACAGAGACTTTAAGACTTTTGCCTCCATCACAGTGAGGAGGTGCCTGGTGAACTCACTGTGGTGGATGTTAATTTGTGTTTATTGTGTGTTTTGTTATTTATTATATGTATGACTGCAGGCAACGAAATTTCGTTCAGACCGAAAGGTCTGAATGACAATAAAGGAATCTAAGTCTAAGTCTAAGTCTAAGGTACTTAAATTGCCAGGATGAATAAGGCTGTGGACCTAATGAAGGCAAATGAGATTGGAGTACATCAGTACAACAGGCAGCATGGAGACGGTGCACTGAAGAACACATCTGAAGAAGGGTCTCGACCCAGAAAATCACCTATTCCTTATCTCCAGAGAAGCTGCCTGACCCGCTGAGTTACTCCAGTATTTTGTGTCTATCTTCAGTAGACTGAAGGGCCTATTTCTGTGCTGCACTGTGCTGTACTCATTCTCCATGTAACATTTTGAGCATTACCAGATAATTTGGACGACATTGTCCCCGGAGAGCATTCCCCAGAGGTCATTGAAGCAACAACCTAGTCTTCCTGGTGTGATTGCACACTGGGTGACTGTCCAGTTAAATGCCTCATATGCCTTCAATCTTCAGGCGTGACTCCTGCACACCAACCATATTCTCTGCTTCCGTCTCTCCTCACTTGCAATCTCCATATCATTGAAAATGTAGGTCTCCATCCCCTCTTGGCAACACTGGCACTAGTCTGTCTCAACTGTTGACTGAGGCCCACCCATTCCATCCTACAATGCCCACACTTCAACAAGGCTCCAAATCTCCCAACACTCAGACAACCCATCCTCCCAGAGTCCAGAGCCTGAGGGACATACAAGGTGGGACATCTACTGCACTGAAATGGACAATGCTCTCTCAATGGGCACAGAGAAGATTTACAAGGATGTTGCCAGGACTAGAGTGTCTGAGATATAGACAGAGGTCCAGTAGGCTGGGACTTTATTCCTTGGAGCACAGGAGGATGAGGGGTGATCTTATAGAGGTGTATGAGATCATTAGATGAATAGATAAGATAGATGCACAGAGTCTCTTGCCCAGAGTAGGTGAATTGAGGTCCAGAGGACATAGGTTTAAGGTGAAGAGGAAAAGATTTAATAGTAATCTGAGGGATAACATTTTCACAGAACGGGTGGTGGATTTATGGAACAAGCTGCTAGAGGAAGTAGTTGAGGCAGGGACTATCCCAACATTTATGAAGCAGTTGGACAGGTACATGGATAGGACAGGTTTGGAAGGATATGGACCTAATGTAGGCAGGTGGGACTAGTGTAGCTGGGACATTGTTGGCTGATGTGGGCAAGTTGGGCTGAAGGGCCTGTTTCCACACTGTATCACTCTACCACTCCATGACTCTAACTGTATCCATGGACGTGTGCCTCTAAATCATGAGGTTTCAGCAGAGGGTCATTGAGTGAAACGGCTGCTTCACATTCCTAATACACTCCTCGAAGTACCGGGATTTCCCAGGCAATGCAATCCTAAGGATCTTGCATTGCTATTTATGCCCAATTTAGAACCCAGAACATAGAACAGTACAGCACGCAAACAGGATCTCCCGGACGGTCTGTGCCGAACATGGTGCCAAGACCAACTCTTATCTGCCTGCACATAGAAACATAGAAAAATAGGTGCAGGAGAAGGCCATTCGGCTGATCATTTAAAATCAGTACCCCGTTCCTGCTTTTTCCCCATATCCCTTGATTCCTTTAGCCCTAAGAGATAAATCTAACTCTCTCTTGAAAACAGTAAAGTGCAGGAAGAGAATTTGCAGGGTGTAAAGCACGTCAGAAAGCAAGAATAAAGTACATTTCAAAAAGCCCTTGGCAACAATTTATTTTTAGTGAGCCTTCACGGTTATAATTGATGCCTCTCAGGTTGAGTAGAACGTTAGGGCCAATAAATCTTCCTAAGAATGGAGTCCTTCCATCATGAAATGCCCACTCTATCTCCTTAACAGTGACTTAATTCAATTTTACAGCCCAAATTCAGCAATTTCACAGCAACCCTTGTTGTGGAAAATAGTGCAAAACTTGCAGTATTATGTAAAGATTCGCAGCACAAAGTTCACTTCTTTCTCCCCACAATTGCTGGATTTTTGCATACCAATAATCGTTTCCAGAGTGGACGTGCCATTCATTAGCAAATTCTGGGCTATTATTAACACTGCATCTTGTCCAGTAGAATATCGATTTTTATTTGCTTTTGTGGTAACAGGTTGCTTTAGACCTCTCCCAGTCTTTGTTCTGTTTAGTTTAGAGATACAAAATGGAAACTGGCTCTTCAGTCCACCAAGTCCACGCCAACCACCCGATCACCCAATCCCACTAGTTTTCCTAGTTTCTCATCCACTCCCTATACATTAGTGGCATTTTTTTTACTGAGGCCAATTAACCTACAAACCTGCATATCTTTACAACGTGGGAGAAACCAGAGCACCCGGAGGAAACCAACACGGTCAGAGAGAGAGCATGCAAACTCCACACAGAGAGCACCCGAGGTCAGGATCGACCCTGGGTCCCTGGTGCTGTGAGTCAGCAGCTCTCCCAGCTGCATCACTGTGCCTTCTCGAGAAAAATAATGCAGGAAATTTACTTTGTGTTAGACATGCATGAAGATTTCAAAACAGTTCGAGAATTTATTAGCAGAATGAACAGAAACCTTGAATGTACTCTTGTGATGTATCGGAGTGAAAGATCAGTGATAACAATTTGTGCCCTGGGCTGCTAATTGTTCATTGCTTCCTCATTTCTTTTCCCTAGTTGGACAGCCAATTTGAAGTATCAGCTCCCCACTGTTGCCTTCATCAGCTCTTCCCGCTCACAACCTCCCTTGGGCTTTACTTCAGCTCTCTCCTAAACCACATCGCTTTAAACCCCAGAGCAAATATTCACACACAAGAAAACTAAAGCAGGAGTAGGCTAGCTGGCCTCACAAGCCTGCACTTCCATTCAATGCAAACATGGCCGATTGAAACCATTGATGAATTATAACGGTAAATTTTGAAACTTCCTGTCCATTGGTATGATGTAAAACTCCAATAATCCGGCAAACTTGGATTGGACTTTACTGGACTTTATCTTGCATTAAACATTATACCCTTTATCCTGTATCTGTACACTGTGGATGGTTTGATTGATCCCACCACTGATCACATCTTCCCATCTCCAACCCTTTACGTTTTCCGCAGAGACCGCACCCTCTGCAACTCCCTGGATAACTTATCCATTCCCACCCAAACCACCCCCTCCCCAGGTACCTTCCTCTGCAACCAGAGGAGATGCAACATCTGTCCTTTTATCTCCTCCCTCGACTCTGTCCAGAGACCCCGACAGTCCTTTCAGGTTAGGCAGAGGTTCAATTGCTCCTCCTCCAACCTCATCTACTGTATCCACTGTTCCAGGTGTGGACTTATATACTGTATATCGGCAAGATCAAATGTAGACTGAGCGATTGGTTTGCTGAACACCTTCGCTCGGTCAATCTTGGCCTACATCCCATTCCCACCTTGACATTTCTGTCCTGCCCCTCCTGCATTGCCAGAGTGAGGCCCAGTTCAAAATGTGAGGAACAGCACCTCATAAAGGCTCCACCTTTCCTTGATCATCGTTACTTTTTTGCATATCTTTCATTCATTCGTTCTAAATCTCTCTATAACACCATCTATATATCTTGTTTCCCTTTCCCCTGACTGAAGAAGGGTCTCGACCCGCATCTCTGATATTTGCTCTATTTTGCTCTGCACACCAACATAAATTGATCAGCTGGGCTGTTCCTGCAGCTTTGATTTTCACAGCTTTTAATTGATGGATTGATTGAAAGATGTAGCGCAGACACAGGACCTTCGGCCCATTGAGTCTACACTGATCATTGATCACACATTCACATTAGTTTAGTTTTGTTTAGCTTAGTTCAGTTTAATGTCACGTGTACCAAGGTACAGTGAAAAGCTTTTGTTGCGTTCTGACCAGTCAGTAGAAAACCTGTACATGATTACAGATACAGGATAAAGAGAATACAGGGAATAACATTTATGTTATCCCACTTTCTTATACACTCCCTGCACTTTAGGGAAAATTACGGAGCCCAATTAACCTGCAAACCCGTACACTTTTGGGATGTGGAAGAAAACCAGACCACCCACAGGAAGCCCACACGGTCACAGTGAGAATGTCCAGAATCCACACCGACAGCATCTGAAGTCAGGATCGAGCCTGTATCTCTGGCACTGTGTGGCATCAGTTCTATAAGCTGTGCCACTGTGCCGTCGGTAATGTTTCTTTATTTGTATCCTCTCTCTTTAGCCATCTTCATCAACCTATCAACCAAATGTCTTCATCAACAGCTCATCACATAACTCAGGCTTCACCCTATCAGAGATAATCCTTTTATCCCATCCATCCCTTCCCCATCCTCTTTTCACCTTAAAACTAATTCATTCTCTCTCTTTCCAGTTCTGAAGAAGGGACATCAACTCTAAAACATTAATGGCCCTGTCTCATGGTGCGAGTCCACCCACGAGTGATCCCGAGTGAAAGAAAAAATCACGCTCGTGGTTGTCACCGAGATTCCAAGTTTATGTTCATGAGTTTAAACGAGTTCCCACGTGTATAAGTTTGCCGTTTACTTCTCATTTTTGCGATGTACCAAGTTCCTCTCCCGAGTTACCAAGTTCCTCTCCCGAGTGACTCTTGAGCCAACCGTAAATGAAGGTCTGTTTTAAGTATCAAATAGAGGAGCTGGACAGCATCTCATACAGTAAGTATATTCTGATTCAGTATTGAAAGTTATTCAATTTCAGAACTTAAAAAAACTAGGCAGGATCTTGGCCCCGCACTCGCTGCCATTGTGCAGCAAGGAGGCGGTGGCGGCGAAGCAACAGTGTTAAAGAAGACAGCTCCATCCTGCGGCTTTGAGTTAAAGATAGAATTCAGCGCGGCCGCATCTATTGATATGACCTACAAAGGGAAAATGCGCACCGTCCAGTGCCAGAGCAGTTATACTTATGATTTGTTTGAAACACGCATCACGTAGTTAGAAGACCAGCGGGCGGAGGTTTGCTATATTTTAATTGAATTTACTGCCAGGTCTACACACTGCGGGGAGACGGGAGACGGGCGCCTGCTCGTTCTAAGCGGAATATATTTTTAGTTGCCTTTCAAGCCGGGCTTTGGTTTTATTCCTTGTTTTGGTTTATTCGCACACACTTTTAGTGTGTGAGGGTGTGAGAAGTCCATGCCGGCCGGCCGCAGCCGCTGTTCTTTCACATCAGTTGCACATCAGATTGCCCACACAGTCAGTACACCTCTCGTACACTTGTCTCCCGTACTAAGTCACCCCAACCCCCCCCCTCCCCCCCCCCCCGCCTTTCCCTCCGAACTTCAGTCCCGTCCCGACCCCCTGGAGTAACACAAAGACGCAGCAGAATTTTGGAAACGTCATCCCGTCACCCATTCCTTCTCTCCAGAGATGCTGCCTGTCCCGCTGAGTTAAAGAGTTCCCACGGTTGACTCACGAGTCACTACGGTAAACTCACGGGCTACTACGTTCTTACAACAAGTTTAAAAGTTTTACTTCAAGAGCAAATTTGACTCGTGGAAATCTTTCATCATGTTGAAAGATTTTCACGAGTTAACAAGTTTCCCGAGTACCTGCTGTTAGCGTTACGCGTCGCTAAGTTACGTCCACGAGTTCTAACGTTCCCGCTACGTTAATTCTACGTGATTACCATGAGTTCGATTTGTTTTAAACTCGGGATGACTCGTGGGTGGACTCGCACCAAGAGACAGGGGTTTAACTTTGCTTCTCTATCCATGATGCCTCCTAGCCTGTTGAGTATTTCCAGCATTTTCTGCATATATTTGTAGTCTTACAATTCCCTTACCCCGAGAAGGGGAATAAAGACCCAGGGGGCATTGGTTATAAGGTTGGAGGGGAAAGATTTACTAAAATCCTGAGGGGCAACTTTTTCCACACAGACAGGGTGGTGGATATATGGAACGAGCTGCCGGAGGAGGTAGATGAGGCAGGCACTACAACAACATTTAAAGGACATTTCGACAGGTACAGGGTTAGGAAAGGTTTAAAGGGATATGGACCAAATGTGGTTAGGTGGGACTAGTATAGATGGGGCATCTTGGTCGGTGTGGGCAAGTTGAGCCAAAGGCCCAGTTTCCATGCTATTTGAATTGACTTCTTTCAGCATCTTGCACAGGCACTGCGGACGATAAAAGCAATTAGAAAATATATTCTGCAAATGGAATCTAAACTTTTGCATATCCAACATGTTCGATACTAATGCCAACAGTGGAATTCCAATGCAGAAAAATACTCTATCCCCCTACACCAAAACACTTCTCTGAGAAATATAGCAGTTACCTATCCATCCATTATGAATTAAAAAATTGCTGTCAGATTGATTTGCTGTCCACACCGACTGCGATTAAAGAATGAGTATAAAAGGCACGGAGCAATTCCAGCCTCCATCAACCTATCCTTATTTAACAAAATGGCTGGCTTGTGACAGTAACATCCATTTGTATTGTGAAGCGGTGTGTACATAATCATATCTCATATTTAATGTCTGGAGTTGGCGGCACGACTCACGTTGCAGCGGCCCCTACAGCCTGTCTGTCTTTTTTTAATTTTTTGTCTAGTTAAATGTAGTTGTTCGTGTTTTTTTAAATACTGTTTTTAACTGTGTATATGTGGGGGGGACTTTTAAAATCTATTCCCTGCACGGGAGACCCGACCTTTTCCCTGTCGGGTCTCCGTTGTCGTTGGGGCCTAGCACCGTGGAGCGGCCTCCAACCGGAACGACCTGGGGGCTCCAGTCGCGGAGCTGCGGACTTACCATCATGGGGCTGGCCGGCCTCGGAGCATGAGGAGTGGTGGCGGCTCGCTGCTGCGGCCCGACTCCGGAGCCCGGAGGCTCCAGCTGCAGACCTGTGGACTGTGATATCGGGAGCTCGCGGGTGGGAGACTGCTTTTTGGAGCTCCCGCAACGCAACTTCTCCAGCCCGTGTCGCGGGGTTGGAACGACCCGGAGAGGGGCTGTACATCACCCGGCGCGGCTTTAATGGCCGCGGGACATTCCAGCGCCTGCTGGGGGCTCCAACTCTGTGACATTTGGACCTGGAGCAGGGCCGTACATCGCCCGGCGCAGCCTTAATGGCCGTGGGACTCACCATCGCCCGCCTGGGGCTATAACATCGGGAGAAAAATGGTGCAGGGGAGAGAAAATACTTTGCCTTCCATCACAGTGATGAGGAGATTCACTGTGATGGATGTTTGTGTGAATTGAATTGGTTGTGTCTTATAGGAATTGTTTTGTTTGTATGGCTGTAGAAACGGAGTTTCGTTTGAGCCTCACTGGAATAAATATTGAATTGAATTGAATAAGTTCATAAATGATAGGAGCAGAATTAGGCCATTCGGCCCATTGTCTACTCCGCCATTCAATCGTAGTTGATCTATCTTTCCCTCTCATCCCCATTCTCCTGCCTTCGCCCCATTTTTTTTAATTGTACCGCTGCTGGCAAGTTCATTTCACTGCACTTTAGTGTGTGTGATGAAAAAAACTGATTTAATTGATTGAATTGAATTGAATTGATCCCTAACAACCCATGCTAGTCAAAATTTCCTCTAGAAAAAAAATGATGATTAAATAAAGGTATTGGAGTCAAAGAAGTGCTCCACGGCCTTGCTTTAATACTATTAAGATCAGTGGTAGTTCCAGGCCTGATGTAATTTGTTGACAGTTGCCGTCGATCGCTGTGGTCAGATCACTATTCTAGGAATGAAAAGCACCCAGGGAAACCTGGCTGATATGTGTTGTGCAGTTTCGTGCTACCTTTAGACTTGGACCTACCTTGGGACCCTAATTCCATGTTTCCTGAGAAGATAGACACAAAATGCTGGAAATACTCAGCGGGA
>CM075978.1:50143676-50221499 GCA_038087875.1 Malacoraja senta
TCGAGCTATTGCTTTGTTTTGTTATAATCATGAGGATGATGTCATTGTATGAGTAGTGTCTCTTAATTACAAAATGATTTGTGACATTGTCTGTCAAATGATTGATAACATTGGTACTTTAAATTTTCATCCACTTTTACTTATGGTTTGGACCATTTTGATGCATTTAATTCTGATGATGGAGAAACGTGTTCTCTCTATATCCGTGGTCAATGAGATTCCGTTTCTGTAATGCTTTCTTTATAGTATATTCTTTGATCTTTTCCCCTTCTCACTAATCCTCATATCTGCAGATCCCACTGGTCTGGTATTAAGCACGCTGTGAATCACAGTATTTTAACTTTTACTTTGAGTATTGAGGAGAAAGGGAGATTTCACAAATAATTTATTTCCACAAATGACTTAAAGCTCAAACTCCAACAAGATCCTCACTTAAGTTTAGACAGCACTAGGGCTCGGGGAGGTCTTTACATTAAAACAGTTATTGGAACAATTCAAAAGGAAATTTAGAAAATATGGAAGTTATCATTTAACAGCTAATTCAGAAAGTTAAGGTTCAGAATTGTTCAATATTTCTGGTTCAGGAAAGTTGAATTTAGAAGGTTGTCATCTTCCCCCCAGCTAACAAAGACCCGTTCTATATTCTACATTTCCTTGATCAACATCTGCTTTGATCTGACATTTTCACACCTTACCCTTCCATATCTCCAGTCTCCATCTCCACTGACTTTCAGTCTGAAGAAGGTTCTCAATCCGAGATGACACCCATTCCTTTTCTTCAGATGCTGCCTGTCCTGCTGAGTTATTCCAGCATTTTGTGTCTATCTTCAGAAAGCTAACACATGACATGAAACTATTTGTATCAACTTTGAAAGATTTAATAGAAACATAGCAACATAGAAAATAGGTGCAGGAGTAGGCCATTCGGCCCTTCGAGCCTGCACCGCCATTCGATATGATCATGGCTGATCATCCAACTCAGTATCCCATCCCTGCCTTCTCTCCATACCCCCTGATCCCTTTAGCCACAAGGGCCACATCTAACTCCCTCTTAAATATAGCCAATGAACTGGCCTCAACTACCTTCTGTGGCAGAGAATTCCACAGATTCACCACTCTCGGTGTAAAAAATGATTTTCTCATCTCGGTCCTAAAAGACTTCCCTCTTATCCTTAAACTCTGACCCCTAGTTCTGGACTTC
The DNA here is from genome assembly GCA_038087875.1 of Malacoraja senta. Lineage (NCBI taxonomy): Eukaryota > Metazoa > Chordata > Chondrichthyes > Rajiformes > Rajidae > Malacoraja > Malacoraja senta. The sequence goes on from CM075978.1 coordinate 50,144,878, forward strand.
CCCAACATCGGGAATAATCTTCCTGCAAGCCTGTCCAACCCCTTAAGAATTTTGTAAGTTTCTGTAAGATCCCCCCTCAATCTTCTAAATTCTAGTGAGTACAAGCCGAGTCTATCCAGTCTTTCTTCATATGAAAGTCCTGCCATCCCAGGAATCAGTCTGGTGAACCTTCTCTGTACTCCCTCTATGGCAAGAATGTCTTTCCTCAGATTAGGAGGTGAATGGTGAATTAATGGTGAAGTCTATTGGTAGGTTGACAACATAAAACTAAGTAAGATGGCCTGCTTTAATTGATAGTTATTTCTTAAACTCAACTTAGTTTAACAGCATGTAAACAGGCCCTTCGGCCCGCCAGGTCTGTGCTGATAAGTGATCCCCGTTACGCTAGCACACAATAAACACAAGGGACAATTTTCTATTTTTTACCAAAGCCAATTAATCTACAAACCTGTAAGTCTTTGGAGTGTGGGAGAAAACCAATGCACCCGGAGAAAACCCACACGGTCACATAGAGGACTTGCAATCTCCATACAGTCAGCTACCATAGTCAGGATCAAACCCGGGTCTCTGGCGCTGTACGGCAGCAACTCTACCACTGCACCACTGTGCCGCCACAATCTAAAACCAGCCACACTAAGACTATTATGTCAACCTGTATACATATACATTTTTTTTTTTAGTTCTATAGTCACTAAAGTTGTTGAATAAACAGTCTTTAGAAGGGTCTCGACTCAAAATGTCACCCATTCCTTCTCTCTAGAAATGCTGCCTATCCCGCTGAGTTACTCCAGCATTTTCTTGGCAACTTCTGTGAAAGAATATTCTGTGATTTGTAATCTTTTATATGCAATTATTAGTAAATCAAATGTTTCAAAACAGGTTGTCTTGGCAATGGCCATGCTGTTTCAATATTGCCATGTCACCTCATCAAGTAAGCATCTGAGTTTATCCTGCACAAAAAAAGGCTATCTCAATGACAGATGAGTTAACATTTAAATTCCAGAGACTTGGCTGGAAATTCAGATGAGAAACAGACTTTTCCGTTGATGTAAGTCAAGGTGTATCATACCAGAGAAATAATTTCAAAGATTGTTAGGGATGTTCAAGATATGATGTTTCATCCATTTATTTTCAATACATTGTTTTAGATTTAGTTTAAATTTTAGAGACAGGCATGGAAACAGGCCCTTCGACCCACCGAGTCCGCACCGACCAACCATCATCCTAGTTCTATCCTACACACCAGGGACAATTTACAGAAGCCAAATAACCTACAAACCTACACGTCTTTGAAATGTGGGAGGAAACCAGAGCACCTGGAGAAAACCCACGCAGTCACAGGGAGAACGTGCAAACTCTGTACAGACAGCAGCCGCAGTCAGGATTGAACGCCGATTGAATTGAACGCTGGTGCTGCATGGCAGCAACTCTACTGCAACACCACTGTGCTCAGAAATATTACCGTTTGATTAATCCTCTTTTACTAAATCATTGTTGAAATACTAAACACAAACCTTAACTACAATGGACATGAATTATAAGTACCAAATTTACAATTATAACACACACACACTACAAGCTCCTGAAGAGGATGATACAACATGCTTTTGCCCTGCTTAGCAAGCCTCAAAGAAGAATCTTCTAAAAACTCCAACGTCTGTGCTTTTACACAGCACATATTGCTAATATGAGGCAGATATTAGCTGTATCTCGTTAATCAGTGTGGAGCAACCCTGGAGCACAAGCTGTTTCATGGTCATTCACAGGAGAAAAACTTGCTTCCCTATCACATTTGCCACAATTCACAATGTCCTTATTACTTCACAGTCAACAGAGTGCTTCCTGGTGTGGTTACTTTGGAAACCACGATATTCCCCCACAAAAATGAATAATGATAATGTCAGGATCATCTGTGTTTCTTTATTGTGATGACATGTTGGATGAATTTTGGCCATGCTATGGTGAGAACTCCCCTGCTGTGCTTCTACATGGTGAAGTGTCTACGTGAGGGTGGGTTTACTGTGTCATCCAACAGATGACACCTCCAATGCTGCAGCACTCCCTCAGTACTTTACAGTGGTGTTAGTGTTCAACACTCAATTAATTGGTATTAGATTTCAACACTACAGGACTTCAGCCCATAACCTTCTGACTCAAAGGCAAAGAGAGTTACCCATTGTATTACAGCTGATATTATTGGCAATAATAAGAAACAGTGGGAGGAACTGCAGATGCTGTTCTAAACTGAACAAAGACACAAAAAGCTGGAGTAACTTTGCGGGACAGGCAGCATCTCTGGAGAGAAGGAATGGGAGACGTTTTGGGTCGAGACCCTTCTTCAGACTGAAAGTCGGAGGTATCACAGGGGGAGCAGCGAGAGGGGATGTTGCAGAACTCTCGATGGAGAGAGGAGAACTTCCTCAAAGTAGACATTCCTCCTGCTCTCATTCATTTGTTCTATATCTCTCTACATCATCGTCTATATCTCTCGTTTCCCTTTCCCGTGACTTTCAGTCTGAAGAAGGGTCACGACCCAAAACGTCATCCATTTCTTTTCTCCAGAGATGCTGCCTGTCCCGCTGAGTTACTCCAGCATTTTGTGTCAATACAGAACACTGGGTATCAACTATGGTATTCTTACCATGTATTTTCATGCTTAATTCAGCCTTTCCATGCTATTACCTCCTTACTGTCTCTTTGACTGCATTTTAAGTCTTATCAGACTTTTGAAACAACCTGTCATATGCCAAGGATGAATTCTCAATCTTCCAATCTACCTTGTTTGCTGCTCTTGCATTGTTTTTCTATCTGCATTTTCTTTGTAGGTGCAACACAACCTTCCTGTTAACTGTTAACCATCTCTATTGCACTACCTCATGTACTTATGTGTGGCATGATTTGCCTGGACAGCACACAAAACCATGTTTCACTGTTCCTCGGTACATGGGGCAATAGCAAAACAACATGAATAACAATCTCTTTTCATGGGAGCTTAATAAAGTAGGCCAAGAAATTCAATCCCATAATGGTGTCTTGTTCATTATATGCAGGTAAAAAAGAAATTGATTTTGCTTTCAATGGTGAAACATGATAATGATAATTTCCAGGTCATTTTACTGGGAGCATGACTAGGCACTTTCAGGTATGAGTCACCCTTGATTCGATTCCAGCATCAGGGATCGTTGAAGTGGTGTAATTCCCCATACAATGTGCCTTTTACAGCATTTCAGGGTAGGAACACATTACCTTGGAACAAACCATGGCCGGAGCAAACCCAAGAAAACACAGATCGCCTGGACTGCATGGTTCCATCTCTTCCCCTTATCCAGAGCCCTTTCATATCTTATCCAGAACCATTTCACCTTTTCCACCATTTAAATTTCATCCAGTCGCATCCAGTTTCACTCTTCAAGTCAAGGACTGGTAAATCTTCCCATTGGGGCAAAATGATCCTCAGCAATAGAGTGATATGTGATCACACGTTCTCAGCAAACAATACTAATCCATTGTTCAAAAAGATAAATCAACTGCTGCTGCACCCTTGGGCTGAACGAAGAGTAGTGCAAAAAGAAGTTCTCCCACATATTAAATTACAACAATCTGAAATTCAATGTTGTTTGGAATTATAATGTGATTTTGGGAGAGAAAAAAACATCATTCTATTTTATTGCAGAGACCTTGATAGCTTAACTCGGGTATATTGACAAAGCTGCAGAAAGAGATGCTCGATGCTTTGGCCAATAGCCAGCAGTCTATTCACCTTCTGATGCTGGCATCTGGGTGACGCTTTTGAAGGAACAAATTATTCTTTCTCAGGATTAATTTGTGCTGGATGTGTCTGGATTCCCCAGCTTGCAAGCAGCTCGAGGTGTTATGTTGTCAAGTGAGTGACCAGCTTGCATTTTAATAAAGAAGCACAACCTTAGAGAAAAAATTCCACAAAATATCTTACAGCATGACACAAATTTGCCATGTGTAATAGATTATACGCGGAAAATGTATCTATCTTTTTCAATTATTCTCGTCTTGTTACTTGTGAAATATGCTTGTAATTCCAATCCAACATATTTTAAACCATATAACCATATAACCATATAACAATTACAGCACGGAAACAGGCCATCTCGGCCCTTCTAGTCCGTGCCGAACACTTATTCTCACCTAGTCCCATCTACCTGCAATATAACCATATAACAATAAACACCAAGAACATATCTATTTTCCTTGGAATCCAATCATTCTCTAGTTTAAGGATTTAACAATTTGTTTTTCAGGCTGATCACTCTCTGCTACATTTATCATGTTGAAATAGACTTATCAATTTTAACTCATCTTCAACCTACCACTTTTCATTTTGGAATTCCTGACATTGAAAGATGTCTCTTTCTACCTTGAAAATCTTTCATAAATCATAAAATCTCCTGTTGTTTGTCTTAACAAGGTGAAAAATACCAGACACATCAGTCCTTTTAAGTGCAAGAAGGAACTGAAGATGCTGGTTTATACCGAATAGAATAATTTTCACAACCAACAATGGACCATTGTGGGCTCCACCTTTCCTTGATCATCGTTGCTGCCTTTGATTTGTCCTTTTGCATACCTTTCATTCATTGTACCTCGTTATATCTTCAGTTTCCTTCTCCCCTGAATCTCAGTCTGAAGAAGGATCTCGACCCGAAACATCACCTATTCCTTTTCTCCAGAGATGCTGCCTGACTCGCTGAGTTACTCCAGTATTTTGTGTCTATCTTCTGTCCTTTTAAGCCTTAGTATTAATCTTGTGGACATTCTCCAATGTCATAACAGAACCTCACTTTGAAATAAGGGGACCAAAACTGGACAGAGATTTCTCAATGTTACTGACTAACCCCCACATGTATTTAAAATTAAGTTATTCACATCGTGGTGCACTCATTATTATCAATGTATTGTTTGCTTTCCACTGCAGGCTATTGGTCATAAGGTCATAAGGACTAAGAATAGAATTAGGCCATTCGGCACATCAAGTATATGAATTAACATCTTAATCAAATTATTTTAAAAATGATAAATTTAGATGGCACTCACTTTGCTGCCTGAATTGGGATTAATTATAATGTCATTGGACCATTGGAACCAGGATGAAACCATTCTTGTTTCATTCATCAATCTGATTGCATTTGATGGGCTGTTCATCTTTGTTATTTCAGCTCTACTCCACATTCCTTGGCATCCATCTTGTTTTGTTCACCTCTCTCATTTAAATAAGGTTGGTGTTGCCAATCCTGGCTCTTTTCCACCTTTGGTTACACGATCGATGCTTCAAACTCTCTGGAATTATCCTTCTCTATTATGTCACTCTATCTCATCTTCAGTCCTTCTCTTCCCTTTCCGTCCGGCAAAATGTTTTTCCTTACTTTATCTATATAATTAAAAGTCTAAACTTGACCACTTCCAGTTTGCACTGTATATTGATTTTAGAGAAAATAAATGCTACGACTTACGCCTGTGATTTTTGGCCATCTTACTCAGAGTCCCCCTCCGCTCATCAGGTGAGGAGGATTTTTTCCCATCGATGAAAAATAAAAGAGTTATTCGTGTTTAAAAAATGTTGAGATTCTCACTCCTGTCAATCACCCCATGAAGGCCACGCCCCTTCTGGTGGGAGGGGGAGGGACTATAAAACCCGGAAGTGTGGCCGTGGCTCAGTCTCTGCAAGATGGGGGAGGGAGAGGTCACGACTCTCTGTCTGAGCCTTGCACCCTGCTTGAAGAGGTATGAAACTGCACTTGAATTTGGTGGCCTTGCACCCTGCTTGAAGTGGTAGGAAACTGCACTTGAATTTGGTGGCCTTGCACCCTGCTTGAAGTGGTATGAAACTACACTTGAATTTGGTGGCCTTGCACCCTGCTTGAAGTGGTAGGAAACTGCACTTGAAATTGGTGGCCTTGCACCCTGCTTGAAGGGGTAGGAAACTGCACTTGAATTTGGTGGCCTTGCACCCTGCTTGAAATGGTAGGAAACAACATTTGAATTTGGTGGCCTTGCACCTTGCTTGAAATGGAATTTCAAGGAATAGCCGTGAGTCAACTGCCAGCCCACCAGCCGTGAGTGAGTGAGCTGTCAGCCCAAGAATCCATTCGGCCCACAATGTCCACACTAGCCCTCTGGAAACCGGTCCCTTCAGCCCACAACACCCATACTAGTGCTCCAGAAAGCCCCCCCCCCCCCACTGGCCACCAATATTGGAATTGGTGGAGAGGTAGAATTTTGCGTTGGGGGACCAACCCTCCCATGTGAACATGGGACCCAACGGGTCCCACTTAGTCTAGTTTTCCATAAATCTTTCCACTGTCACATTCAGCTCCTTTCATTGACTTTTCTGCTAGAGTCATATGTCTGCTCCATGCATTAGTGGTAGCCACACACTTTAAACTTTAGAGATACAATGGGGAAACAGGCTCTTCGGCCCACCGAGTCCGCACCGACCAACGATCATGCCGTACACAATCACAAGAACAATTTTTAAAACATACTGAAGCCAATTAACTTGCAAACCTGTCATTTTTGGAGTGTGGGAGGAAACCGAAGTAAACCCACGCGGGCACAGGGAGAATGTACAAACTCCACACAGACAGCACCCATAGTCAGGATTGAACACAGGTCTCTGGTACTGGTAAAGCAGCAACTCTACCAATGCGTCACTATGACTTACCACCTTAAATAATTTTTAAAATCTATTTATCCCAAACTTTTAAGCATAACTTATCCTTGTATCCAAGAAGTTTCTTAACATTTCCACTAACGTTTGTGCATACTAAAGTTCCCTGAATTTGTTCTAATTTTAAAATGATCTCCTTGCTTTTTATTTGCACTCAATAACCCAGGGTCATGATATTCAGGTTGTACTTCCATCAAAAGGTAAAGGCTATTATTAGACAACCGCAGTTCACCACTGGAGGGGAGAGTTGGATGGGAGACAGTGGAAGGAAGGGTGAGGGGGTAAACATTGACTTCTCTAATGTTAGGTAACCTCCAACCCATACGCAAAGTGGAGGAACTGTACCTAATATTCCGCTTAGGTAGCTTACAACCCAATGGTATGAAGATTGAATTCTCCAATTTATGGGAACCACCCAACAGGCAGTTGAAATGATGTTACATTTTATAATTATATTTTGTTATACAAGAAAGGAGCCATTAGGCCCATCAAGTTTATGCTAACACTCACAGCAAACCCATCCATCCCAGTCTCCAAGAAAGCTAGATCTCCAGAGATGCTGCCTGAACGGTTAAGTTACTCCAGCACTGTTTATCTTTGGTTAAACCAGCATCTGCAGTTCTTTGGGTTAGATAAAATTGGATATCAGAAAGCCAACCTCTTCCTTTTCTCCAGTCTTCAAACTCTCCCACACACATTACCTACACTGTTTACTGATTCTATAAAAGTAATTCTCTGAGCTACCCACTCATCAAATCTTGATGGGTTTGTGCTTGGCCTTTCATTCAGAATTGTGGAGAGAACAAGCGACTTTCAAAGTATTCTTTGTGGCGTTTGACACCTGCTACAATCGTGTACATTCCCAAGCTTTCCCCTGCTTGTTTATTACATTTCTGCCTTACGCACTGGAAAGCCTGTTTCCAATGCTACTTAACATCATGATTCGTGACAGCTTTCACTGAGCAGCCTGAGTAATACTCTCCAAAATTAGACATCCTATAAGCTACTGAGATGAATCATGTCACTTCAAGAGCTGCAAAAACTGAAGCTCAGTATCACGTGTATTTCTTTTTTGCCAGACAATTGATGACTCAAATTATCAGCTAGTGGCCATATTAGCCACCTGGTAATGAGGCAGTTGAGCCTTTCACAGGGCTGCAGCAGTAGGCTTCATAACTAGCACTCACCGACACTTGACTGATGTGCATGGTTCTGTTTTTCAGTATTGTGAATATTGCATTTGTTTCCAATAGCAATGAGAGCACTGAGAAGTGTGAGTGTCCAGTGCCAGGTATTTGTAGCTCGTCAGCCAGTATTCCCTGTCCGCAGATTGCATCTGGTATTAGAATTTGGCAGAAATGCAGGATCAGTTGGAATTGCATTGGTGATTTCTGCACTTGTTTGCAAATAGCTGCACAGAAAGAGTCCCATTCAGGACGGCCCAGAGACCAGCGTTCGATCCTGATTACGGGTCTGGGTGAAGCGTGCACGTTTTCCCTGTGACCGTGTGTGATTTCTCTGGATGCTCCGGTTTTTTCTCACATTTCAAAGACTTGCAGGTCTGAAGAAGGGTCCCAACCCAAAACGTCACCTATCCTTTTCTCCAGAGATGCTGCCTGACCCAGCCGAGTTACTACAGCACTTTGTGTCTCTTTGGTATAAATCAGCATCTGCAGTTCCTTGCTTCTACAGGTTTGTAGGTTAATTGGCTCTGTAAATTTCCCCTAGTGTGTAGAACATTGAACTAGTGTACAGGTGATCAATGGTTGTTTTGGACACGGTGAGCCGTAGGGCTTCTTTCCACACTGAATCTCTAACGTAAACTATCTCCAATATTTCAATTATATGCAGAACAGCTCTTAATAGTTTTCATTTTAGAAACCATTTGTTCTGATTTATGTTCTACATTGATGCCAGATTTAGCTGGCACAGAGCACATTGTTCACTGACAGGCAGGTTTCTGCCAAGAATCAATCAGCGCCATGGGAGTGGGGGGAGGAGATGGGTGGGGAAGAGGTAGGAGAGAAGCTGAGCCAAGATAGCCAGAGGAACGATCCTTGGCAGTCACTGAACCCAAACAGGGTTTATTTCTCTGCATATGGAGACTGCAACAGGGCTGGTATAAGAGTCTCACAGTAAGTCTTTGTAGCTGGAGATCTCAGGCTGATGAGTCAATATATCACTGCAAAGACAATGATTACTAGAACAATTGCTGGTCTCTCTCATTGCTGGTCTTTAGAATTTAAACTTTAGAGATTGGGCATGGAAACAGGTCCTTTGTCCAACCGAGTGTGTGCTGACCAGCGATCCTCATACACTGCACTATCCTACACACTAGGGACAATTTACTTTTTTACAGAAGCAAATTAACCTACAAACCTTCACGATCTTGGAGTTCAGGAGGAAACCGGAGCACCCAGAGAAAACCCACACAGTCACAGGAAGAACGTCCAAACTCCGTAGAGACGGCACCCGCAGTCAGGATTGAACCTGGATCTCTAGCACTGTAAGACAGCAACTCTACCACTGCGCCACCCTGCTGTTTACTTTAGTTTCGTTTATTGTCACATTTACTGAGGTTCAGTGAAAAGTTTTTTTGTTGCATGCCATCCAGTCAGCGGAATGGCGATACATGATTACAATCGATCCGTCCACAGTGTGCAGATACAGAATAAAGGGAATGGCGTTGTGCAAGATAAAGTCCAGTAAAGTCTGATTAAAGATAGTCCGAGGGATTCCAATGGGGCTGATGGTAGGTTACCACCACTCTCTAGTTGGTGATTGGATGTTTCAGATGCCTGAAAACAGCGGGGAAGAAACTGTCTCTGAATCTAGTGCCAAATTCATAAACAGTTCATGCTTTAGTAACTTTGACAGCACTGACAATATGGTTCTTTCCGTCCTCAGTTTTTATCAGGACCATAAGAATGGATTCAGTAAGAACGTTCTCATTGAATCACAAGTGTTTCAAATCTTTGTTGGCAGCTGTGCAGATATGCTTGTAAATCCTGCCAAAAAGGAGCAGGAATAGAACCAAAATTTAGCAGAGGATTCATGCATTTTAAGGCCATTTTGGTCAAGTCTGTATTTCTTTGTATAAAAAGCCACAAGCTGCTGGCTGGTGCCAGGAAGTCTAGGCCCCAGATCAATGATGCAGATAAGAAATTTCCTCGATTGTCAGTATGAATGAGATTCTTGCAGAGGACCTCCAAAGTATTGTAAATGCATGAGTTTGATTGGATTGCTGCAAAATAATTGTAAATAATGTAAGTAATATTGTAAGACAGTTACCCTGCTGTTTGTTGATTGGCCAAAGTGTTAAGGCCTGGCAGGATTGTTTTGAGTTCCAGGGTAAATGTTGCATTATTCAGTTAGTTAGCTTCCTTCCAGAAGCTTCTGCCAGAAACATTGTATGGAAGACTTTGTAATTGGTTTGGGGAACTGTCAATAATGTATTGATGTAATTAATATGTTAGAAGAAGTACCAGGGGAGTGGGTACTTGTTGTCAGAGTCGATGTATTTTGCCGGTGGATCGAAATTTATCCAACCCTTGATAATAAAGCGGCTACTATTATCAAGGAGTAAAGAAAATTGTCCCAAGATTTGGCGTCCCTATCTGATTTAATTTGAATAATGGTCCACAAAATATTGAATTAAATTGATGAAAATTTATATAAACAGCTGGGAATTCCACAGCAATTGAATTGTGCTTATCGACTGCAAGCTGTGGATTGAAAAGAGATAAGACAGACCCTGAAACTCAAATTAGTTAAAATTAAAGGCTGAGACAGAATTTGGCTGAATTGAAGCATTCCCCATGGTATTTTAAATAAGAGTCACGCCTGTAGGGAAATCTGGACTGAACCCAGCTGAAATTCATTTGAGGAACCTTCATTAAGAGTACATTGGAAATAAAGCATTTTACACCTTGTAACTATGGACATAACTGACCACATTCCAGCTAGGATCATAGTGTGGGAAGGATTTTATCATAGAGTAGGAGCAGTGTACAGAGAGAGGCCTTCTGTTGAATGTGGGTACATCTCCACCACTGTAAGAGTATCAGTGGAAGTATGGACTGCTAACTTACTTTATCCCAGGTTCTTCTAGGAAATTCATACTCTACTATGGATCAAGCACAGATGAATTGGCAACACGGATGGAGGGGCTTCGTGCCCACAAAAACTCGAGAGGTGAAGACTCATCAGACGAGAATCATGAAGCTATGCCCATGAAACCTCGGGAAGCTTGATGAGACTCTGGGAAGATACATCAGCATCTTGTTGTTAAAATGTTTGATAGAATGTAACAGTGACCAGTGTACAACTAGTTATCATAGATGATGGTTATCATATGATAAAAGGGAGGAATGTAAATCCTGGCCAAAATGGAGCAGGAATAGAAACAAAATTTAGCAGAGGATTCGTGCATTGCAAGGCCATTTTAGTCAAGTCAGTATTACTGTGTATAAAAAGCCACACGCTGCTGGCTGGTGCCAGGAAGTCTAGGTCCCAGATCAATGTTGCAGATAAGAAATGTCTTTGATTGTCAGTATGAATGAGATTCTTGCAGAGGACCTCCAAAATATTGTAAATGCATGAGTTTGATTGGATTGCTGCAAAAGAATTGTAAATAATGTTGCAAGACAGTCACCCTGTTGTTTGTTGATTGGCCAAAGTGTTAAGCCCTGGCAGGATTGTTTTGAGTTCCAGGGTAAATGTTGCATTATTCAGATTGTTAGCTTCCTTCCAGAAGCTTCTGCCAGAAACATTGTATGGAAGACTTTGTAATTGGTTTGGGGAACTGTCAATAATGTATGGATGTAATTAATATGTTTGATTGGACTGTAAAGAAACCACCCCTATGTAGTTCGGCCCCTCGAGGTTCGTGGACCTATAAAAGGTAACCCCATTTTAGATCGATGTCAATCTTCTGGAGAAACGCTTGGGACTGCGTGACCTTTTGGAGTGTGTCTGCTTGCAGGAGGCTGAAGGGCTTGGCCAGGCAGAGACAAAGATCGAACTCGCGGTGGTTTGGGTATCGTATAAGGGAATTTGCTCTTCAATCTAAAAATAAAGTTTAGTTGTTCCAGTGCTTGAGTCAGTGTTTTATACTGAACTAGACTGGCTTTAGAAGAGCATATTTACATGCTCAAGGCATGTAGTATCCAAGGTTCAGTAAAGGGGAAGTACGGATATCCGGGATTGGGAATGCGTCTTGAGGCCTCGTTCTTCAAACAACTGAGAGTTCAGGTTGACTGAGATGTTCATCAGTGTTCAAAGTCGAAAGTCAAAGTGAAATTCAGGAGTGATCAAAGAGTTGGAGGAGGTCGCAATGTGGAGGATGAAAGGAAGATAACCCAATAGAGTGGTGTTGCCAGCACCGCCTAGATGTGGTTTTTCTGACCATGTGCTGTTTCTGATGCGCTTGAGAACATCCCAGCCCAATTTTCCATGATAGACCCCCCAAGGGATCACTGCAGAAATACATCATTCATGCACATCAAACTCAGGAATCACAACCTTTGTGTAACTGGAATCCAGGAATGAATTCCTGGAGCAGAGCAAATTAGCCCAGAAATGATCATGTTTAGTATAGAAATACAACGAAGAAAAAAGGACCTTCGGCCCAATGGGTCCATGCTGACCACTGATCACCCACACACTAGTTCTATGTTATCCCACTTTGGGGCATGCTAGGGCAATTTACAGAAGCCTACATTATCCTACAAACCTGCATTCTTTGGAATGTGGGAGAAAACCGGAGCACCCGGAGGAAGCCAACACGGTCACGGGGAGAATGTACAACCACCACACAGTCAGTGCCCAAGGTCATGATCGAACCCGAGTCTTTGGCACCTCAAGACAGCAATTGTACTGTTGTACCCACTGTGCGGCCCAATCATTGTCACGTTCCCCTCATGAAATAACTGTAGTGCTGGAATAAATGGCATTATTCTTGGCATTTGCTTCTTGGTGTTTTGTGAATGCCTCGGGTAGAAAAGGCCACATGTTGAGCACCATTTTGCATCCTTCCCACTCTTCCTTCCAACCAGCTTGCCCTGCTGTGTGCCACTGCCTACCTAATCAACTACTCATGCTGCACAACAGGTGGTAGAGCTGCTCATGTATCTACAACTGGATCCTCCACATTTATATAGAAGTCTTGAGGTCAGAGAAATAACTTAAGCACTTTGCATGCCTTTCTTCCTAGATCTATACAAATTGAAACAACTGCACAAAGCACAAAAGCACTTGTAGAATCACAGCAAAAGGAGAGAGGGGAAAAAAACAGCCCAGCAACTAACTGGCAAATAGTCAATAAACTCTAATGGATGCTGGTATGGGCTCCTTCTTGCCTGATTAACACTGTCCAGCCACACAACATTGAGGGAGGTCGTTACCGAACACATTGCAATGTGTCTGAAGAAGGGTGTCTGAAGAAGGGTCCCAAACTGAAACGTCACCTATCCAGAGATGCTGCCTGACCCAATGAGTTACTCCATCTCTTTGTGTCCTATTTTGTAGGACCAGTATCTGCAGTTCCTTTTTCTTCATTATGGAGCATCTGAGCTCCTAAATGCCAAGGGTCCACGCCAATATTGTGCTGGTGCATTCCTTCCCATAAGTGACACCATGGGTGTCCTTTAGTAGCTCAATGGGTGCTTGTAGCATCATGGAATGAGTGTTAATTTCTCACCGTCAGCTCAGATAATGAAGACCTTTATAGAAAACAGTGTTTAAATCGTGCTTCAAAATTTATGAAATAATTACTAATTTATTAGCCTGCAGCAAACAGCATCCAACAGGCCTCAAGTGCAGTAATGGATTAAAAGTAACAACGAATATAAACTTACATTTGGCATAGATAATTGGTCAAAAAGATCCAAACTATTGTTTTACTGTAAACTTTGCTGCTAATGAGGTAACTTTTTTCCCCCTGAAAAAAAAGATAGGAATGCACAGGTTGCCAAACTATTTAGGTGACAAGCAAGCTGAAAAGACATACCAAGCACTTGGAAAAGCTGCTTTCTCAACTTACAGCAGGGCTACTCAGAGCCACCTAATTCTCAAGCATTCTAATAGTGCAGAAGGCTTCATTTGAATATCTCCATGCCTATAGCAAGATTTCATCTCCTTAAACCCCTGTCTCATGGTGCGAGTTGACCCACGAGGTACCCCGAGTTTAAAACAAATTTAACTCGTGGTAATCACGTACAATTAAAGTAGCGGGAACGTCGGAACTCGTGGACGCAACTTAGCGACTCGTGGCGCTAACGGCAGGTACCCGTGAAACTTGGTAACTCTTGAAAAAATTCAACCATGTTTAAAGTTTTCCACGAGTAAAATGTACTGTTGAAGTTAAAAATTGAAACATTTAAACTCGTTGTAAGAACTTGGTGGCCCATGAGTTAACACGGTAGACTCAAGAGTCACTAAGTTTAACTCGTGGGCACTCTGAACTCGGCAGCTGGACAGAGAAAAAAAGTTTAAATCAGATTAAATCACCATTCTGTAACTTGCAGTTGATGCAGACAGCAGGCCCTTGTCTCACCTTACCTTTCCTCCCCCCCCCCCCCCGCCCCCCCCCGCCCCCCCCCCCCCCCCCACCACCCCATGATCATAATAAGCCCTCACGATTTGGAACTTCCTGAGGTCCTTGCTGAAGACGGAGGGGATTGTCAGCAGAAACTGGGACAAAGGCAGCACAAAGCAAGACCTGGTCATGGTTGTGACTGAAAGCCTACAGAAGTATATCTGGAATCACACAGAGATAGCCCTGGGACGATGCCTGAGCACAGCTGGAATTGTACTGGAGCACAGCTGGAAGCTCTCTGGACGTCTTTTTAGACCATACTCAGACACATCAGGAATCATGTGCACAAAGGAACTGCAGATGCTGGTTCAAACCGAAGATAGACACAAAAAGCTGGAGTAACTCAGCGGGTCAGACAGCATCCCTGGAGAAAAGGAATAGGTGATGTTTCAGGTCGAGACCCTTCTTCAGACTGAGTCAGGAGAAAGGGAGACAAGAGATCATTTTCCCCTGACCCTCAGACATCAGGAATCACATTGGATTAGACCTGGACCATCTCCGCTGCATGGTGGTACAGCAGTTAATGCTGCTGCCTCGTGGTCTCAGGTTCGATCCTGAGCTCAGCTGCTGTCCGTGTGGAGTTAGTGTCTGCTTTTTGAATTCCCACAAATAGCACAAGGTTTAAGCCAACATTTTAAAACCATTTTAAACAACATAGGTTACAATACAGTAAAGGATTATGTTTAACCCAATCACTGGGCGCTAGTGTTGTACCATTAGGAAACAAATTGTTAAAACGTGCTGCACCTCTGGTCAGTACAAATATATCAGAAGTAAAGCAGCATTTATTTGAAAATGAGACATATTTGTACAGATTATTCCTGAAATATTTGAGGTTTATTTATTTGTAGACTATTTCTGCTCGGGAAGATACGCCAGTAAAATGGCTCTGGCTAAAATCAACACTTCACACATTAATAATAAGAGTCAAAAGCAAGTTACAGCAGATACTGAAAATCAGAAAAAGATAGAGAAAAGAGTAGAAAATGCTTCACAACTCAGGCTGCACAGAGAGTGAGTCACGCACACACAGACAGGGGTCAACGTTAATTTAATATCAAAAGAACTGCAGCTGCTGGAAATCTGAAGTAAAAACAGAAAGGGCTCAAGAGTAACTCGGGAGAGGAACTCGGTAACTCGGGGGACGAACTTGAAACATCGCAGAAATGACAAGCAAATGGCAAACTTAGTCATACCCGTGGGAACTCGGTTAAACTCTTGATCATACGCTTGGAATCTCGTACACAACCACGTATCTTTCACTCGGGGTACCTCGTGGGTCAACTCGCACCGTGAGACAGGGCTATTAGAATTCTTTCCTTAAAGTGGAAGTTAAAGTTGGGAGAATGGCTTAAATGAACATTGCATGACACAGTCATTAGATAAGGACTTTTCAGACTTTAGAAACAGTGCAGCCCACCGAGTCCGCGATCACCCCATACACTGACACTATCCTATACAATGGGCAAAATTTTCAAATTTCTTTTACCAAAGGCAATTAACCTATAAACCTGTACATCTTTGGTGTGTGGGAGGAAACCGGAGCACCTCGAGAGAACCCACGCTGTCTCAGGGAGAACATACAAACTCCGTACAGGCAGCTCCTGCAGGCAAGATTGAACCCGCATCTCTAGCGCTGTAAGGCAGCAACTCTCCTTCTGTGCCACCCAACGCTCATAATCAATATGAATGGTGGGTGAATCTGTGAATACAGTTCCTTTTATTACCTAATGAAAGTCACATTGCTTTGCCACAATTAATATGTTTGAAGTTCTGATTAGTTTAGTGTAGTTTAGTTTAGAGATACAGCATGGAAACAGGTCCTTCGGTCCACCGAGTAACGCCAACCATCGATCTTCTGCTCAGGCTAGTTCTATGTTATCCCACTTCATCATTCACTCCCTGCACAAAGGGGGCACTTTTAAAAATGCAAATTAACCGACAAACCCACAATTTTTTTGTGATGTGCAGAGAAAGCAGAGCACCCGGAGGAAACCCACGCGGTCATGGGGAAAACATGCAAACTCCACACAGACAGCACCTGAGGTCGAGATGTAGGAAACACAGCAGACAATTAGCCTGCAACAACCTCCCACAGATAGCAATGTACAAACTCCGTATGGACAGCACCCATTGTCAGGATGGAACCTGGGACTGGCTCTGTCAGGCAGCAACTCTTCCACTGCACCACCGTACCTTCCTGGATTCCCACAGCTCCTAAAAGATCCTGTGATTTCAGTATCTGAGGCATATTGAGCTGCCACAGACACTCACGCATGAATCACCTAGAATCACCGGTGTAATGAGGAAATACAGCATGAAAATAAGCCAATCACCCTGTTCAGTCCGCACTGTCCAATTTCATTACATGGTGTTCACGAAATTAATCAGGATGGATACATAAGATATTATTTCCACCGGTCAGGTAGTCATTGGCCAGTGGGCATGACTTAAAAATTATGTAGAAACAAGGAACTGCAGCTGCTGGTTTAGAAAAGACATAAAGTGCTGGAATCTCAGCAGGTCAGGCAGGATCTTTGGAGATCATGTCTGAAGAAAGGTCCCGACCCCGAAACGTCACCTATCCAAGTTCTTCAGAGATGCTGCCTGACCCGCTGAGTTACCCCAGCACTTTGTGTCTCCATTTTTAAATTATGGCTGATGCATTCAGGTGAACATTTTGATAAACTTAACCTGAGCAGAAGGTAGCAGAAACCTGGAACTCTCTTCACTATTCTTTGAAATGGAGAACAACGACGTACCTTCCTGGGTTCCCATTGCCACCCAAAATGCCTGTGATTTCAGTCACTGAGGCTGAGATTAAGATCCTTCTGGAGGGGAAGTCCTGGGAAAGCATCCAGCCCAGATGGTGTACCTGGTCACGCTGTCAAAACCCAACTGGCTGGAATGTTCACAGACATCTTTAACCTATCATTACGGCAGTGTAAAGTCCCCACCTGCTTTAAAAGGATATCTACAATTCCAGTGCCCAAGAAGAGCAAAGTAACAAGCCTCGGTGAATATCAATAGGTGGTACTCAGGTCCTTTGTGACAAATTACTCTGAGAGTTTGTTTATGACACAAATCAGTTCCTGCCTCAATAATGACCTGCCACCCACTTTTGTTCACCGGCCGCTATAACAGATTGACAGCAGATAATGATCTCATAGGCTCTCCACTAGGCACTGGACCACTTGGACAACAGAAACACATATGTCAGACTCATTTTTATATCGACTACTGCTCAGAGTTTGGTTTACCCTTCCAAATTCATCATCCGACAGAAGAACTTACAGTGCCAGAGACCCAGATTCAATCCTGACAATGGGTGCTGTCTGTTCTGAGTTTGTACGTTCTTCCAGTAAATGCGTGGGTTTTCTCCGGGTGCTCTGGTTTCCTCCTGCACTCCAAAGACGTACAGGTTTGTAAGTTAATTGGCTTTGATAAGTTGTAAATCTGTCCCTAGTGTGTGTAGGTTAGTGTAAGGGGTGATCACTGGTCGGAGCGAACACGGTGAGCTGAAGGGCCTGTTTCTGTGCTGTATTTCTAAAGTCTAAAGTCCAAAACAAGATTTGCATTTATGGAATACCTTTTTCCTGCTCCTAGATGCGCTAACGCACTTTAAAACCTTTTAAAGTACTTTTAATGTGTCACTACCACAATGCAAGAACCAATTTGTAAATAGCTTAACCAACGAAAGAATGTGATCATGACCAGCATTGTTAATTGAGTCATGAGTATATTCTGAATACAAATTTCATGTTCTTCTTTATGTCTTCCAGAGAGATCACATGATGGGCCTGTCCCACTGGGGCGTCATTTGTACGTCACACAGATGGCGTGCAAAGATTTTTTACATCCCAAAATCCTGGGGTGCTGCGCGTAACCGCACGTCACTGTCTACGTCACCACGCACCATGCGAGCATAATGCGCGCATCACGTGGGCGTCATGACGCGCGCATCGTGCGTCATGACGTGCGCATCGTGACGCGTAAATGATGTCGCGTAAATGACGCGCATATGACGCGCATATGACGCCCAAGTGGGACAGGCCCTTGAGGACTTAGTATAACATCTCACCCAAAAGTCAGATTTCCAACAAGGTAGTAGATAGAGTCATAGAGAGTCATAGTGGAAACAGGCCCATCGGCCCAACTTGCCCACGCCGACCAACATGTCCCATCTACACTAGTCCCTCCTGCCTGCATTTGGCCCATATCCCTCTAAACCTATGCTATCCATGTACCTATCTAAATGTTTCTTAAACATTGTGACAGTCCCTGCCTCAACTACCTCCTCTGGCAGTTCATTCCATATGATGTTGATTTATTTCTTCTTTCGACCTCGTTAAGAAATCAGATGTGTGTTCAAATTCTATAGCTATTCAATCCACATGCCATGAAGGCAAAGTGTTTCTTTGAGAGCATGAAACTGCAGCTGTCAGCAAAATTCCCCTGAAGGCACCAGGAACTGCAGATGCTGGAGTCTTCAGCCAAACACAAAATACCAGAGTAACTCTACAGGCAGCATCTGTGGAGGGAATTTATAGGTGACGTTTCGGATCGGGACCCTTCTTCAGACTTCAGACCTTCTTCAGAATTTCCTCAAAATTCCCTTGCTGGTACTTGAAGCAGACCAGAGCAGCAAATGGAATCAAATGTTTGGAGGTGAGAGAAGCCAATTTAAACTGTTGGAGAGGTGGGCAAGAATCCATAATGCCTCCTCTTTTGTGTAGGAATGAACTGCAGATGCTGGTTTATACTGAAGATAGACACAAATGCTGGAGTAACTCAGCTGGTCAGCCAGCATCTCTGGAATGATAGGTGACGTTTCGGGCCAGAACCCTTCTTCAGACTGTTTTGGCAAGATTGCTGTTGCTGCATTAGTGGATGCTTTTAATTTCATGTGCGTTGTGACTGGGTGATGTTTCAAAGCTCACTGTCAGCCCAATAATATTTGGCCAATGTTGGGAGTACTTCCAATTTCACATGCAGCGGATCATCAGACCAACTCAGAATAGACTAGGTATCGAAAAGCAAAAATGCATCAGGACCCTAATTCTGAAATAAAAGTAGAAAAGACAGATGCTCAGCAGCACAGGAAGCATTTGCGGAAAGAAAAACAAAGTTTACATTTCAGGCGATGAGCTTTCATCAGAATTATCTGCTTATTATAATTGGTGACTACCCATCCAGCATTTGTTTAAATACAGCCATTTTTACTGCTCATGTTTTTCAGGCAATTTTGATCCCTCCAGACATATAACCAACATAGAGGTTTTTTTTAGTTTAGGTTAGAGAAACAGCATAGAAACAGGGCCATCGAGTTCAGGCCGACCAGCGAATCCCGCACATTAACAATATCCGACACACACAAGGGACAATTTTACATTGATACCAAGCCTACAAACCTGTACGTTTTTGAAGTGTGGGAGGAAACCAAAGATCCCGGAGAAAATCCACGCAGGGAGAACGTACAAACTCCGTACAGACAGCACCTGTAGGGAGGATCAATCCCGGGTCTCTGGCGCTGTAAAACAGTGGCTCTACCACTACGCCACCGTGCCGCCTGTTTGCAGTGCCAGAGAACAAGTAGATGTTGAGATTAAATTGTACCCGGTAGCTGTCAGTGCTAGCTATTTTACTTTGTCATTTGGGTTTCTCTTGTGATTGAGGAGGGCCGATCCCTTGGCTTCAATAAACTGTTCCTTTACACCAATGTTGACCTCCAATTATTTAGTAGTTTTCCACTCTTTCCTCACGGTTAAAAACGGTTTGAACATAGAAAAGTTCAGCACAAGAACAGATCCTTTAGCCTACAACGTCTGTGCCGAACATGATGCCAAGATAAACTAATCTCATCTGCCTGCACATTATCCATATCCCTCCATTCCCTGCATATCCACATGCCCATCTTTAGTTTAGTTTAGAGATAAAGCACGGTAACAGGCCCTTCGGCCCACCGAGTTCACGCCGACCAGCGATCACCCGTACACTAAAACTATCCTACACACTTGTGACAATTTACAATTTTAATGACACCAATTAGCCTATAAACCTGGATGTCTTGGGAATGTGGGAGGAAACCTTAGCACCCGGAGAAAATCCACGTGATCACAGGGAGAATGTAGAAACTCCGTACAGATAGCACCCGGAGTCAGGATCGATCCCGGATCTCCAGCGCTGTAAGGCAGCAACTCTACCATTGCGCAGCCTGCTGCCCATAAAGTTTCTTAGACGCAGCTTTTTAAATGATGCCTAAAATTATATTCTAACTCACTCCTGCACTGGCAGGAATGGTGGAGAATGACTGTTTACATATTTTCTATGACCTCTTCGCTGCGAACTATGGAATCAAAATTAATTGTAATTTTCAGCAAGAGAAATGTTTGTCCCTTACATTCCAGGCGAATTACCTTCCTGAAGCTTGGCTGGGAGAATGCTGACAGTGCACATTGCCCATTGCATGTCATACATAATGGGGTAGTGAAGTCAAGAAAATTAGGAAAGGTAAAGCACCAAAGAAATGGAAGCTTTATTTCTAAACTACATAAAAGTTCACACATTAGTTGCATATCTCAATGAACTAACCTGCTTGCAAGTAATAGCTTCTGGGAATAATGTTCATCATTGTGGCTGTGTCTTTAGTAAAATATCATTGTATTTGTCCGGGTGGAAGATTGCAACCTTCACGTGGTCCACCCTGTTTCGACTAATGCAATCAACCCGACGTGCACAAACATTACAAACAGATCTATCCATGACCTACAACTTTAGGCTGTGCACGCCATATGCAAGAAGAAGAAGTTCGTATTTGTCTATTCAAATATTTAAGAAGCATTCCTGTGAAACATGACAGCTTCATGCTTAGGAAAAGAAAACACTTTTCAGGTTGTGCGAACTGGAGGTTCAAGAGTTAACTCGTGTGGGCCTGATAGATCATTACTTATTTACAAAAGACCTTTTGTAAAAGGTTTATTTCAGATGCTGACAGCTTTGTTGCCTGTTTAGATGAGACATGATTAAACACAAAATGCACTATTTCCCACATAACGCATCAATAAAATAATGGCAGGTAATTCTCCCAGTTGAATAATTCCGTTTTCATGTTATGATCCATCCTGGCTTGTTTTGATGCTATTGTTTATTCTGCTGTTGAATAATCGATAAAGTCTAATCTAATTCATCTAAATTGCATGAATTGCGTTTTAGGAATAAATTAAAGTATATCATGGGGATATGGATAAACATGTGGATTTTCTGGGAATCTGCAAGGTTTGGGGCAAATATTAAGGGCAGTGAATGTAGGAGGATCATTTCAGAGCTCAAGAATGATTTCACCCTCATTACTCATATGCAAGTAAATATAGAAACATAGATACATAGAAAATAGGTGCAGGAGTAGGCCATTCGGCCTTTCGGGCAATATGATCATGGCTGATCATCCAGAATCAGTACTCTGTTCCTGCTTTCTTCCCATATCCCTTGATTCCGTTAGCCCTAAGAGCTAAATCTAACTCTCTCTTGAATACATCCAGTGAATTGGCCTCCACTGCCTTCTGTGGCAGAGAATTCCACAGATTCACAACTCTCTGGGTGAAAACGTTTTTCCTCATCTCAGTCCTAAGAATAAGGCCTACCCCTTATCTTAAACTGTGACCCCTGGTTCTGGACTCACCAAACATGGGGAACATTTTTCCTGCATCTAGCCTGTCCAATCCCTTAAGAATTGTATATGTTTCTATAAGATAACCTCTCATCCTTCTAAATGCCAGTGAATACAAGCCCAAAGTAAACCAATGCTCATCCATACCTTTGCCTAGAAATTGCCATTTGTAATGTTGGTGGAATATTGCTCAATGTATTTGTGCAATTGTGCATTTCCTTTAAATATAATAACATATTCTCTGGCTAAATAATACCCTTCCTAAGGTTGTGTATACTAATAGAAACAGTCCATCAAGCCAGTTCTTCCTTTCAATGAATTCATAATAGATATATGCTTTGTTGAATGCCATGGTTTGCGACCCTTAATATTCTTGCTTGAATAAAATCTATCAGTCTCAGTTTACAAATTCCATATAGGTCTACTCTCCAAATATTTGAATGAGAGTGCCAGACCTGCACCAGTCTTTATGTAACAGAATTATTCCTGTCAACACCTCCGATGCTATATACATTTGGTTGATGTTTATTGAAAAATCTACTTCAATTTCAGCAAGTGTCACTACAGGCTACATCTTACTGCTTAAAATATAGCAATCTAAACTATCACAAGCTCACCAAATTGATCACATAATTAAACAGTTCTCTTCCACAAAAATCCACTTGCTTGGGATCATATTTAACATTGTAAATCTGACAACTCGAAACATCATTACGCAACATAAATTCACACATCAAAATGCACCAGACACAGTTAATGGTGAGGGGTTGGAATGGAAGGGGTGTGGAAGGTAAAGGTAGATAACAGTAATTACAAAGTCAGGAGGATTTGAGAACTATATAGGATATGTAATTATATCATTTGTGAAAACAACAAAGCTGTTTTGTTAAAAGTGCACTGTTCCATTAGCCACCGTTTACATTCGATCAGACACCCAAATATCGCTATCGAACTAAATTGTAGAACATGTCTCAATATCAACTACTGAAATCACAACGTGAAAGTAAAGAACCTTCAAGTCATGACACATGTCTGATAATGGGACAATGTCCCACGTTGACTATTTCCACAATAAAGGATGGAAATGAATCAAAAATAATGCCTAAATGATATGTCCTGGGAAAATCCTGCCTCTTGCTTCATATGATAAGTGAATAGGCACATATCACTGCCCACAAGTTCAGGGTGAGCGTGTTTTAACAGAAGAGGTAATTGACATAAGGAAATAGGGAGATGATCAGTCATGGCCTTACAGACTGGTGAAAAAGGCTCAAAAATCACTTCTGAAGAAGGGTCCTGACCCGAAACGTCACCCATCCTTTTTCTCCAGAGATGCTGTTTGACCCGCCGAGTTACTCCAGCACTTTGTTTCTATCAAAAATCATTATGCTTATTCATGATAAACAAACCCCCAGACAATCCTGTGGGATTACCCCCCTGTTGCTCAGGCAGTATTTGCCATGACACAAATTAGCATGGAATAATTGATAATGAATGAATGAATGAATGAATGAATGAATGAATGAATGAATGCTTTATTGTCATTATAACATGTAAACATGTACAACGAAATTAGAAGTGATTGCATATCACTGCATGTTTTTTCTGAACAGGACATCCAAGGATTTATTTCTACCCAAAGGCAATGAATAACAAACCAAAGCCACGTAACATCGCTCTGTCAAAGATGCTCCTGGTAGCACAGAGGATGTAAAGTGACAATACGAATTGGACAAGATGAAATGAACCAGGTACAGCACATTAAAAAAATCTTAATTGCTGGTTGATGTAACATTATCTTATTTTCAATTTACAAAGTAATTTCTGCCCAGCTTTGTGTCATGTATGCAGATGTTTAAAGAAAATTTTAAATGTTCTTGCAAATAAATCCCAGTTCAAATTGTGGCCATTAGGCCAGTTGATTAACATAGCGTGCAGAGCGGTGAATATGTATTTTACAATTCTCATTGCAAGCATTAGTGTTTTGCTCCTAAGAGTGACATTGTTGTCCTTATAAACATTGTCATTAAGCACAATTTGATTTTTTTTTAAATGTCACTGGATCCTTGTATGTAAGAAGGCATGCTAAACATCCTTAGAAAGTTAATATTAAGTACCTCTGTACATCTTTTAAGCAGAATTCTTCCTATATATTATAATCTGAGTTTGGAGAAATGTTATCAAACATGTCAGCACAGGGTACATATAATATACTCTGTTCCTCAATGTGTAAAATAGGGGTTATTGGGGCAGCAACTTTGGTATCAATTATCTTTTAGGTGTTTTTGAGCTGTAAGTGTGAAGAGGGTAGGGTATTTTAAATAAATATTGTCTCTAAATCATCATCCATCATTTTATTTATGACTTAAGTATTTTTGTTTATTCATTTAGAGATGGTAACCATTTCAAATAACTCTGAACCGAGTGGGTTTGTAGATTTTTCCCTAAGAGACAATCAGAATATGGGCCTCCCTGCCTCTCTCTTTGCCTCTCTTTCTCTCTCTCTCTCTCTTTCTCTGCCTCTCTCTCTCTCTGCCTCTCACCGCTTCACCCACTGGACCCTAGATATCACCTTGAGGCTGACACAGACTTTTTGCACTGTTGGTTTCTTTATTTGACAGCAAGATGATATTCAATCACCAAAACTGTCTATTCTCACATCCATTATGCATTATCACCTTCATTCATCCGTTGCTGAGACACTCATCTGTACTTCTGATCTGCTAGTCTTGACTTTTGCAATGTTCTCCCAGTTGTCCTCATATCTTTCACGTTACAAAAATATGAACACAACTCAACAATATTTTAACTCCCCCTAAATCCCTTTTACACTTTACCCTTGACATCACTGGCTTACACTGGCGATCCATTTGGGCAATATTAAATATTGTTCTTTTACTTCCCATATCTTACAGGCAACACGCTTCCATATCTCCATAACATAACCCAACTTGGCCATCTCCCTTATTCATCCCTGAACTTAATCACCTCACCATTAACCAACAGCTTCCTAGTCATTAAACTCTGAACTTTACCCCCCTCCCGCCCCCATAACCTCCCCATTGGTTCATCTCTCCCTTTCTTTTTAATATGCCACATAAAACCGATCTCTGACCGAGTTTGTCGTGTTGTCTAATACAGCTCAGTGTCATAATTTGTTAGATACATTTTCTTTGAATTACACTGAGTCACATTTCACCGTTAAAGATGTAACATAAGTGTTACATATTTTGCTATTTTTATAAATGTTAAAGCATTCTGCAAGGAGGTATATGAAAAAGGCCTCATATAACTTCTGAACCGAACTCAACCATCTCATGTGAAGAACTATCTCCCCTTCTGTGCATGAGGTGATTTGATTTTTTTTTTACCATTACAGACTCTTTATGTGCAATTTTAATAAAATTAATTCAGAAACATGACTTTAATTTCAGGTTATCATAATGAAATATGGAGTTTGCACGGTGTGACACAAAAGTCAAGGCAACACCAAGTCCAAGAGGTTTAACTATGTTACAGCCTTTAAATATGTTATTGCCTTTGGCCACGGTAAAGTTATTGTTCATTACACTTACTTTAAAAATGCATTATTTTCCTTTATCTACCTTGCTTAGGTCTGATAGAAAGAAGACCAAACATAAAACTTGGAACAGTACAGCATAGGAAGAGGCAATTCATCCCACAATGTCAGTGATGAACATGATGCCAGGTTAAACTAATCTCCTCTACCTGCACATGATCCATATTCCCCCCATTACCTGCATACCCATGTGCCTATCTAAAAGCCTCTTAAATGCCACTATCATATCTGCCTGGCAGTGTGTTCCAGGCATCCTATCTTTGCCTCTCATAATTGTAAATACTTCTATCAGATCTACCCACAGCTTCTGACAAACCAGAGAAAACAATTCAAGTTTGTCCAACCTCTCATAGCAAATACTCTCTAATCAAGGCAGCATTTTGGTAAACCCTTTTGCATCCTCCCCAAACCTTGCACATCCTTCCTGTTACGGAGTGACCAGAACTGCACACATTACTCCAAATGCAACCTAATAAAAGACCTATGAAGCTGCAACACGACTTGCTGACTCTTATACACAATGCCCCGACCGATGAAGGCAAGTATTCCATACACATTCTTTACCACTCAATCTACTTGTGCTGCCAATTTCAGGCAGCTAAGAACTGGGACCCAAGATCTTTCTGTACATCAATGCTTTAAGGCTTTTGCCCTTAACACCCCAAAATGTGATCTGTACAGAACTTTTCTGTATATTTGTTCTTGGTGTGTGCTATGATAAATATAGCATTGTACTAAATTGTCATAATGCAATATAGCAGTCGTAAATACTTATTATTTTAATATCATAAGATTTGTAAAACAGAAACAATACTAACAAAGGAAGAGCAGAGATTCTCCCAACACCAAGTATCCTACTTATAACTCTTCAATCCAACGTGAATGCACACCACCATTCCCTATGTCAATTCAGTTAATGCAGGTTATTTTGCTCCTGAACACAGATGGAGCGACCTCTGGGGAATAGGCTAACACACTGACCCCCATATTTATTATGCAGCCCATTAGATTTTATGTTTATTGCATCAAATGGGTGCTATTTAGGACTTACCATATCGTAAACATTGAGAATGACTGGTTCATTTGCCATCGCTCGTTGCAGAGATCATTCAGATCCAATAATCCTTAGATCAATTACTGGCCCTGGGTCGCACTCACTGGCCCACGGTTACGGTTGCATCCAAGATCAAACGGGCGTTACAATTTTTTTTTCAGGCAAGAATCGGAAATGTATCCACTGTCCAAAAATACACGGTGAGGACTGGACAGCCTCTACTTCGTGCAATGTGATCGGGAGAGTGTGCTGACAGTTCATCCATAGGTAGTGCCCCGTTCTATAAATCTAGCCTGAAAAAAAGCCAGAAACACGCATCGCAGCACTTTAAAACAAATTGCATCGAAGTCCCCAACAATATACCGGCTCAACTGCTGGATTTTGGTTAGACGTCACTGCATTAGACGCCCCTGCCCCGCTGGAGAAAGCTTGCTTCATGCCCGGGTTTCAGGAGGGGTGTGGAGATGAGGTGCAGGTTACTTTTCCGCCGGCGCCTTGCCGAGGCGAGCGGCAGCAGCGGTGGCCGGCGCTGTCCAGGGTACTGATGCAGCGAGGCTCCCCCTCGCCTGGCTGGAGTAGGATGACATCACTTGAAGGCTGCCCGGGAAGCGGCTCCCCAGCCTGGCTTTTAAAGCAGCCACTGTAAATTGAGATGGAGATGCTGCGAGCTGGTTACATCATAAGCGTTCAGCGCTTCAGCAGGCCCGGGGAACGCTTAAAGCTGGGCTGCAACCTGAGAAAGCAAAACTTGCTTAAAAATCATGAAAGTCTGGGGTGGTCAGGGACACCTTGAATTTTAACAAAACTCGAATTAAAACATTACTTTGTTAATGCAATGTTAATTGCACGTTATTAAGTGAATGGGAGCAGCTAAGATTGGATCATAATTTAAAGTCAATAGAGGGAACTGATGAAAATATTGTGCAGGATGCAATGAGAATTTGTCACTCGGAGCAAGGGGCGACATTGGAGAGAGAGAGAGAGAGGGAGAGGGGGAGAGAGCGGGTCATGTGAAAGGTTCAGTGACTAGTTGATGACAGCTCCGCCAGCCAGCATGGATCACATTCCTGCGGCGCGTTGCGTTGCGATTCGTGGTCCGTTGTCAGGAAAATGGGAACCCGCCGCTTCACTCCGGTCCGGAACAGCGGGGAGGTTCACCTTTAAATCCCGGCGTTTGAGATGAGTTTGTGCACAGCCTTGCAGCAATCCCGAAATAAAAAACACTTCATCCGAGGCAGTCGCAGGACAACCACACGTGATTTTTCTCCTTCCTCCGAGCAGATGTTGAAAGCGGCTGCAGTTTATGACATTTCAGCTGGCGATTCTTGCGTGAGAAGGCTAGGCAACAGGGAGATCGGATATTCTTGAACTTCACATTCTCCCTTCAAGTCCTTCTATTAGAAAAAATCAGAGTATTATCCTGAACAAAGAGTTACAATAAAAAGCATCGTTTTTATGTTCTCGAAAGCTCCCAATGTTGCAGAATGAGGTTGGGGTGCAGGTAGGGATAAACCCTGTGGACAGCACCACTAGGGGACAGTAGTGACAACCGTCCACAAAGTCCAAGCGCCCGTTGTGTTAATTAATATCATCAGCGCCGCTTCAACTAAAATCAACGACAGACCATTATTATAGCACATACTAGCCCTCACCTACTCAAGTCCATACACAAACTTCAATGGAACCATCTCAAAACGGGTAGCATCACATTCTAAGGCAGGAATGAACCTCGAAATCTAATTTTCAACTGTGAAATTTATCTGTAGTGAAAAGTTGAGAATTCTTCACATGCATTCTAACCTTGTGACATTACGGTGGCTTTGCAATGAAGGGAACATTTTCTTGATCAGTGATACATAGATACATAGATACATAGAAAATAGGTGCAGGAGTAGGCCATTCGGCCCTTCGAGCCTGCACCTCCATTCAATATGATCATGGCTGATCATCCAACTCAGTATCCCGTACCTGCCTTCTCTCCATACCCCCTGATCCCTTTAGCCTCTAGGGCCACATCTAACTCCCTCTTAAATATAGCCAATGAACTGGCCTCAACTACCCTCTGTGGCAGAGAGTTCCAGAGATTCACCACTCTCTGTGTGAAAACGTTTTTCCTCATCTCGGTCTTAAAGGATTCCCCCCTTATCCTTAAGTTGTGACATCCAGATCATTAATATAAATTGTAAATAGCTGGGGTCCCAGCACTGAGCCTTGCGGTACCCCACTAGTCACTGCCTGCCATTGTGAAAAGGACCCGTTTACTCCTACTCTTTGCTTCCTGTTTGCCAGCCAGTTCTCCATCCACATCAATACTGAACCCCCAATACCGTGTGCTTTAAGTTTGTATACTAATCTCTTATGTGGTACCTTGTCGAAAGCCTTCTGAAAGTCCAGATACAACACATCCACTGATTCTCCCCTATCCACTCTACTAGTTACATCCTCAAAAAATTCTATAAGATTCGTCAGACACGATTTACCTTTTGTAAATCCATGCTGACTTTGTCCAATGATTTCACCACTTTCCAAATGTGCTGCTATCGCATCTTTAAAAGGGTTGTGAAACATGTTGTGCAATCAAAAGAAGTTTATAAATGTATTGTGGAAAGAAGGAACTGCAGATGCTTACAAAAGAAGACACAAAGTGCTGGAGTAACTCAGCGGGTCAGGCAGCATCTTCGGGAAACATGGATAGATGATGTTTTGGTTCGAGACCCTTCTTCATTCTGAAGTCTGAAGAAGGATCCCTACACGAAACGCCACCGATCCATGTTCTCCTGAGATGCTGCCTGACCCACTGAGGTACTCCAGCACGTTGTGTCTTCTTTTATAAATATATTCATCTTTGGTAGACCTGCAGGATGGAGGATGACTTTCTTCCATTTGGGTTTCATGGATTCTTGCCATTTAATGTTATTAACATAATTCAGACGTTCAGTCTGTTGAAAAGGTCAACCCGAAACGTCATCCATACCTTCTCTCCCGCTGAGTTACTCCAGCATTTTGTGTCTATCTTATGTTATTACCATTTAGTTATCTCTGCTTACATTTTCTGTCTTTTCTATCCCAGTGACAAAGCTAATGTTATCTAAAAAAACATGAAAGCAGGACCATAGGGGCTGTTAACGTGCCAATGACTCACAGTTAGAGGGCACTTGATAAAGTTTTGTTGGGGTAGTTCAAGTTTTAATTACTAAAATGTAACTTCCATTTGTAATCTTTTAAAGTTTTCAGTTAATTATCTATCTACATCTCACTACAATCGGAGCCATTAGTACACCCATTGTGCAAGGTGCTGAGTGAGTACTTGCAATTATTTTTCTTTAATAGTGGAATTGATTTTAAAATCTAGTGTTGGGTTTGAAGGGTGAAGATCGTGACTTCTTCCCGCTGGCTGCTTCTACCCTACCTAACTTCATGAACTACAGGTAGTTGATCCTTCCCTGTTTGTTTTATTTCACAAACTGAACTTGCCTAATTTTCATAATCTAAATTCTAAATACACCCAGAATAATATGGACCAAGGATCCTTGTGTCACACAAGAACACAGGAAAATTGGAGTAGGAGTAGGCTACCCACTACCTCAATCCTTCTCTGGCACTCAATATAATCATGGCTAATTTACTCTGGCCTCAATCCAACTAGGTGCCAGTTCCCCACAGCCCTCAAACCCCCAATCTTTCAAAAAGTGACCTACCGTCACTTTAAAGACTTCCAAAGATCATTTTACAGAGGTATATAAGATCATGAGGGAAAAGATGTGGTAGATGCAGAAAGTCTTTTAGCCAGAGTAGTGGAATCAAGAACCAGAGGACATAGGTTTAACGTGAAGGGGGGAAGATTTAATAGGAACCAGAGGGGTAACTTTTTCACACAGAGGGTTGTGGATATATGGAATGAGCTGCCAAAGGTGGCTGGTGAAGCAGGAACTATAGGAGAATTAAAAGCCATTTGGACAGGTGCATGGAGTGGAAACGTTTGGAGGAATATGGGCCAAAAGTGGGCAGATGGGACTAGTATAGATGGGGCACCTTGGTCAGTATGGGCAAGTTGGGCCGAATGGCCTATTTCCATGCTGCATGACTCCATAACCTATTGAGTCCACTTGTTTGTTCCTGTCAGTTATGTGAAAACAGAGATCGGCTCCCCAACCAACAACATTCCATCTCTTCATAACAAGCAAGAAAATAAAAGTATAGATCTATTAACATCATATCTCCAGGAAAGATAGATCTCTGCTCTACCAAAGATACCTGAGGGGCAAGTAGATCAAAGGTAAATATTCACATCACAAGACTGTGTGATGAGTTGCCCTTCACTAAACTGGTAGAGATTAGATGTCACAACCTAGAGCATTATTAAAAGCCATGTCGGCATTTGCGGCTTTAACTCAGTAACGGTTTCTTCAATCCATTGGTCAATACAGTATTAAAAATGAACCAAAACCAGAATCTATGTCCCAAGTCAAACTCATTACAAGTATGTGGTCCAAGACTGATTGTGTTGAAGGAGGAATCATGCCGTGCATTCAAACTAACATATACTGAACAGTCAAGGATGGAGAAGCACCTCTTGAGTATGTCATTCAGTCATAAACACATCAAATAGCATTGCAATTTTTGAGCCCATGCTGATCAATGATCTTTGAGGACTTTCAAAGTAAATAGCAAATTTTAATTATGGTTTAATAATAGCAAAAAAATTAATACTTAAATTTTGGGAAAATACACCAATACCATCGCTTAAAATGTGGATCGCAAGCATGTTGGACACCGCACATCTTGAGGAAATGCGATTCCTCCTAATAGATAAGTCAGACCAATTCATAACGAGTTGGTCTCCATTTGTCGTCTTTTTGGAATCATATGGTGCAACACAATTGTAAAAGCTAACTGTCTCAGGACTGGGCGAGGGATGGTCAAGATTATAAATAATGATCTCCTTACTCCTTTTTTTATTTTTTACTCTCTTTTTCCTATTTTCTTTTCTTCAACTTTCTTCTTTCATTCTTTTTTTTTCTTTTTCACACACTATATATCTCACTTTTTTCTATCCTTTATTATCTAATTTCTTTTTCTTATTCTTCTTTATTATAATAAAAAAATAAGAAGCTGTACATAAAATGTATTATGAAAATATATATTAGGCACTTTGGTGCCATACGATTGTACTTACTTTTAATAAAATTAAAATATTTACAAATTTTTTTTTTTTTTTTAAAGTAAATAGCAAATTGATTTGGTTAATTAAAATAAGATTTGCCAAGATTTATTTCAAGTGCAGAAGAAACTTGTACGGTAGGTTACTTATGTCCGAGATTTGGAAAGGGGATGTATATTTTTTATATTTGTTAATGTGTCGTAATTTAAGATACTATTCAAAATTTAAAGATGACAAGAAAGCACAAAGCACTGGAAAAGTCTGCAATTCTCTTAAATACATTCAAATTAACTCAACTAATAACCCCTCCCCACCACCCTCCACCCCCCCAAAAAAAATCACCTACGACTTATCCATGTATCCCATAGCTATTGAAATAAATTGGATTATTTTACTCAATATGATCAGGTTCAGAGGTCAGTTTTACCAATGTCACTGGTATAAAACTGCAAGAATTGGACATTCCAGCATTGGACTCCATGAGAACTTCATTGTCAGAATGATAGCAGCAAGGAACGATCATGAAGTATGGATCCACTGCGTTCACCTGTGCCTTCCACTGAAGCCCTGATGTTCCTGACAATCACAACGAAAAATACTCATCATTAAATACATGATTTTACTTCGGAGTCACGTGAGTGACTACGTGAAGAAGACCCCGTCCAGCCGCACACGTGTCATATCGATCAGACGCATAGCGTTCATGACCGTGTGTGGAGGAGCAGGAGCTCCTCCGACCGGTGAGTAAAGCAAAAGTAAAGCAAAAGTCGGAAGGTAAGTGCAGACTTGTTGGTGGAGCTCCACACAAGTTTATTATGGAGAAAGGGGAAGGAGAGGCGGCCAGGGACACACCGTAGTAAAACCCCAGATCCTAAGGGTAGCGGGCGTCAGTCAGTGGAGTCAGTGGCAGCAAAGCCATTAACTCCCATTGCAGTCGAGTGTGCCGTTAAACCGCCGGCGACGGGGCGCAAGGCTGGACAAAAGTCGGCCCGACCTGTAGACTCGGATGAGTCAGACCCGGAGGTATACTCTCCTCAGGCAGGAAAGAATATTGCACTGCAAGGGTCAAAACTTTAGAACTCCTGATGGGGCAGATGATTTATAAAGAACCCCCACGGGAGGATTTAAGTCGGTGTTGGCCAATGGAGAATATAGCACAGGGGGGGCCTTGGATGGGACAGGCACAAGGGTGGCCTACAGGAGAGCCATCAGAAATGCCTGTGCAGAAACATTACAGTGGTTGGCCTACAGGAGAGCCAGTGCCCAAAAATGCCAGAAAAAAAGGCAATATATGTGTTGACCTATTGGAGAGCCAGTACTAGAAATGCCTGAACAAAAGGCAGCACAAACGTGCAATGACAAATGTGCCAGCACTGACAATATAAAGAGAAAAAATAATGAAGCGTTGGCCTAGAATTGAGCCAGCGCCAGCAGCACCTGAAACAGGGCTGCCTATCCGTGGGCCTACAAGAGAGCCCGCGCAGGGGGAATCTGGCAGAGACTTACCTGAAACAGGGGAGCCAGAAATTACCCAACATAAAGATGAATATCTAGATTCAGATGATGATTTATATGAGGACCAGAGCCCATTATCAGAGATAAAATGTTCCAAGGCTGGCACAAAAGTTTGCTGTTCCCAGAGTAACAGGGGAACCTTTGAGAGAGGAAATAGCTATGACTATAAATTATCTACTCTCCCATCAGCCCCAGGAATTAACTATGGATGAGACTATCAAAAAGTATGAGACCCCGGAAAATTGTGAATTGCTAGCAGTTCCAGCAGAGAATAACTGGATATGGGTTATTTGAGCAGTGGTTTACGCTCACAAGAATTGAAATTACAACGAGTGCTGAAATTGCTGGGGTCAGGCATTACGGCGTTGCCAGAGGTATTGGATGAATATTTTATATCGGATTCACAACAAAATGCCTTAGCACTTATGTGTAGTGCGCACTTTGAAATAAATTGTATTCGTAAAAATGCAATGACCAAATATTCATCCTAAGTATGCAGGCTCTGCAAACCATCCAATATACAAATGCCTAAATCTGCTTTTTGGAGAAAATCGAGCAAAGAAGCTAAAGGATCACCTATGCTGAGCAGAGCGGTGCGAAGGCGAAATGCTGGTGCTGGAGAAGGAGCAAGCCTATCATTCTCGTATACACGTTGACGTGCTGCACCGAGGATACGTGGAGGTTACAATGTGCCTACTAGAAGGGGACAACAATTGCCGGTGGCAAACCCCGAGGTAGGGGGGCTTAGTCTGGTAAGAAACACAACAAATGTTTCACACTCGCAAATAAGGGGAAGGTTACGATTCTTCCTAAAAGAATGGCAATCAATAACAAATGATTCATTTATTCTATGTAGCATTGTAGGATTCAAAATTGAGTTCTCTCCACGTTTGGATCCTCCAATTCAGCATAATTCAAACTGGTCATGGATTCTCTCAAAGGAAGAGGATAAGTTGATCAAGGGAGAATTGAAAATTTTATGCGGAAAAGGGGTAATAGAAAAGTCAGTAGAACAACACCATTAGTTTGTGTCAAATAGTTTCCTAGAACAAAAAAGGATGCTGGATGTAGAATCATTTCGGATCTGACAAATCTTAACCTTTATGTACAATAGAAACATTTCAAAATGGAAACATTTACTAATGCCATTCAGCTGGTCACAAAGAATTGCTACATGGCAAGCACAGATCTGCAAAATGCATATTATTCTGTGGCAATGCATGGTAATGATCAAAGATATTTGAAATTTAGATGGATGAGTCAGTTATGGCAATTTAAAGCATTGCCCAATGGCCTGACTTCAGCACCAAGATTATTCACTAAATTACTCAAACCAATTTTAGCTCTGCTAAGAGCTGAGGGCCATGTATTAATGGTTTATTTAGATGATATTCTGATTGTGCGGGACACTTTGGCTACTGCAAAATTGTCAGTATCTAGAGTCAAATACATTTTGAAAAAATGGGTTTCATTATTCATCTACAAAAATCAAAACCAAGCAAGAATAATTGATTAGCTAGGGTTCACAATTAACGCTGAACACATGGTAATCACCTTGCCAAAAGAGAAGGCTGCAGTTAATTGAAGATTGCACTAAACTCATAAACGAGGACAAGCCTTCAATTAGAGAAGTGGCAAGCTTGCTAGGCAAATTAATTGCTGGGTTTCCAGCTGTCAGGTTTGGACCATTGCATTATCAATGTTTACAGAGGGCTAAGGTACAAGCATTAAAAATGAATACAGGGCATTTTGACAGGCCCATGAAATTAACAATTGGATCCATTACAGAAATAGAATGGTGGATTAACAATGTCTCTAATGCTTCCAGAAAGGTTCTGGTAGAAACACCTTCCGTCATTCTACAGACTGATGTAAGTGCTCTTGGATGGGCGGAACTAACATGATTTCCAGCTGTGGAGGTAGGTGGAATGTTGATGAAGTACCTTGGCTTGAAAATTAAGGAATAAATTACCTAGAGCTGTTAGGAGCATTTTATGGCCTTAAAGCTTATTGCACTAATATGGGAAATGTGCATGTTCAGGTACAGGTTGACAATACTACAGCTGTAGCATACATAAATCACATGGGTGATATAAAATCAAAATCATGTGATAGATTGGCAAATGAAATTTGGACCTGGTGTATTGTCAGGAAAATCTGGCTGTCAGCAATATATTTACCAGGAAAATTTAACACAATTGCAGACAAAAGATCACGTAAATTTAATGATAATACAGAATGGATGTTTCATCAGGAAATATTTAAGCAAATTGTAACACGATTTGGAATGCCAAAGATTGATTTGTTTGCATCAAGACTAAACCACCAATTGCCTAAGTATGTGTCATGGGAACCTGATCGTGGTGCAGTAGCGGTAGATGCTTTCTCGCTACATTGGGGTGATATGTTTCTGTATGCATTTCCTCCATTTTGTTTAAATCAATAGATGCATACAGAAAATTAAACAGGACTCAGCCTCGGGGATTTTGGTGGTACCAGGTTGGCCTACACAGCTATGGTATCCACTGGTGTTAAACATAATCAAAGAACCCCTTATGGTTATTCCAAAGCAGGTGAAACTGCTTGTAAACCCTGTAACTAATGAACCACATCCTTTACATGATCGTATTGGTTTGTTGATTTGCAGATTCTGAAAAGGCCATATCTTGGAAAAGGATTATCAGACCGTACGGTGGATGTTATAGCAGCAGCCTGGAGGAATAGTACCCAGAAGCAGTACATTTCTTATATAAAGAAATAGGAGGTGTTTTGTTCAGGAAAGAATATTGCGTATAACACAGCAGAAATTTCAGATGTATTAGAGTTTCTTTCAACTCTTTACTACGAATTAAAAATTAAGTTATAGTGCAAACAATACTGCACGAAGTGCACTCTCTGCATATTAAGCAGTGAATCAGAACAAAATCCAATAGGATCACATCCTTGGGTCTGTAGGTTTATGAAGGGAATTTTCAAATCCAATCCTCCTAGACCTAGGTATACAGAAATCTGGAATGTAAAAGATGTACTGATGCTGCTGAGGGATTGGAATCCTATTGAAACTCTGTCATTAGCCGAAATCACCATGAAATTGGTTATGCTGACGGCATTAGTTTTAGCTCAGAAAGTTCAAACATTACAGAAATTAAATTGACAGAATGAAAGTAGGGGCAGATGCCGTTACATTCTATGTCTATGATTTACTGAAGCAAAGTAGACCTAGACTCACGGGATGTAAGTTGGAGTTTTCAGCATATCCTACGGATCCATGGCTATGTGTAGTAACATATGTAAGATGTTACATGGAAACAAACAGAATCTTAAGAGGCACAGAATTAACATTTTTTATTAGTCATAAAAGTCCTCATAAGAAAGTGTCAACACAGACAATTTCAAGACGGTTGAAACAGGTGTTGATTTATTCAGGTATTGATACTGATAAATTCAAATCTCATTCCACCAGGGCGGCATCAACATCGGCCAGGGATTCAGATGTTCCAATAGACCGTATCCTCGCGGCCGCAGGATGGGCAAGTGAACAGATGTTTCACAAGTATTACCATAAGGAGATTAAAGATCCCGGGGTGGTTGGTGATGCCGTGCTGGGTTCAGTATTAAATCCCCCATTATGATAAATGGGTTAATTTGTTAAAATAAATAAAACCATTAACTGATTACACTTAATGTTGTGGTTATGCATTGTTGATTGTGCTTACTCAATAGAGTCAATCAGTGCAGTGAGCACCTGGATTTTAATCCACGATGTGAAATCACAGAGCTTTGAAATCTTCACGTAGTCACTCACGTGACTCCGAAGTAAAATAGTAAGATTAAACGAGAACTTACCAGTTTGAAGTTTGATCTTTATTTTATGAGGAGTAACGTTGAGGGATTACGTGCCCTCCGCTCCCACCCTCATAAAAGGATCGAGCTGGTAGTTCTAAGTCTTTATGCATCTTACTATCATACTTCAGTAATTATCGTCTGTGATTTTCACTCCGCTGCTTTGAAGATTGACGTGTGTGCGGCTGGACGGGGTCTTCTTCACGTAATCCCTCAACGTTACTCCTCATAAAATAAAGATCAAACTTCAAACTGGTAAGTTCTCATTTAATCTTACTATTATTAGCCATGTCCAGAAGATGCCAGCCCAATAAACAAGCTGCATAAAACAACAAGTGGGCCTGGCAAATTACGTGAATTACTGTAATTTTGTATGATAGTTTTCAATGCAGCTAAATATGATAAAGGAAGTTTCAAATGATCATTTAAGCAGGGAATGCAGTTGTGAGATTTAAAAAAATAATTAAAAACACCAATTCTGTCGGCTATTATAATCAGAGAGATAGAATATAATGAGGAAGAACTTTTGATGTGGCTTTACTGAGCCATGATTAGTTAAGCATTTGGGGTGGCACGGTGGTGCAGCAATAGAGTTGCTGTCTTACAGTGCCTGAGATCTGGGTTTGATCCTGAATACAGGTGTGTCTGTAAGGAGGTTGTAGGTTTTCCCTGTGAATGCGTGGGTTTTCTCCAGGTGCTCCAGTTTCCTTCCACATGTACAGGTAGATGAATTGCCTTTGGTACAGTGTGTATGTTAGTGCTAGTATATGGGGTGATTACTGGTCAGCGCAGACTCGGTGGGCTGAGGGGCCTGTTTCTGCTCTGTATTTCTAATGTCTAAAATCTAAAGCATTGGCATTGGTCTTGGCAGTGCACCCTCCAAAAGGTACATTGCCTGTGTACAGAGTGCAGCACAAATTCATCAGAACATTGTTGAGGCTCCAAAAATTCTATTGTAACCAAAGAAATTGCAAAGTAGGACGTGTTCCCTAGAATGCTAGATGTTATTAGATGTAATGATTTCTGTGTTAAGGACTTTGAAAGAAATTGATAGAGTGGATAGGGAGAGACTTTTCTTGCTACTGAAAGAATCCAGGACAAGATGGCATTACCCATTACCCAAGAGCCAAGCATTTCAAAAGACGAAGAATAAAGCTTTTTGTTAGAATTAGAATTGTTAGAAATAAAAATGGAGTTTGAAGAAGGGACTCGACCCAAAAAATCACCCATTCCTTCTCCCCAGAGATGCTGCCTGTCCCGTTGAGTTGCTCCACCATTTTGTGTCTATTTTTGGTGTGAACCAGCATCTGGAGTTCCTTCCTGCACAAAAATAAAGCATTATTCATAATCAGATTTGTAGAAGTATAAAGATGCCTCCAATAGAAAAAGCATCTGTGAGTTTAACCAGTGGTTTTAATTCTGAGATTGACAGATTAGAACCTAGCAAAGATATAGAGCCATAGAGTCATGTGGCAAGAATTCAGGCCCTTCAGCCTAACTTGCCCACGTTGACCAAGATTCCCCATCTATACTAGTCATAACTGCCTGCGTTTAGCCGATATCCCTCTAAACCTTTTCTATCCATGTACCTGTCCAAATGTATTTTAAATTTGTCATGTAAATTTGACATAAATTGCTGCAGAACCAAGATTATTTGACAGAGGTAAAACATAGATTTCCCATTGAATGGTAAAACATCATCAAGGGGCTGAATGGCTTGAATATGCTTCCGTGTGTATCTTGGTCTACAAATGGATCCATAAAGTGAAAGCGGCAAAGCTTAAAGGTGATATGCGGGGCAATTTTATTTACACAGAGGATGGTGAGTGACTGGGATTGCCCAGGGTTGCACTCAACGTTATTCACGGTATTCCCTTAATCATGTATTTGTACACTGTGAATGGCTTGATTGTAATCATGTATTGTCTTTCCACTGACTGGTTAGCATGCAACAAAAGCTTTTTACTGTACCTCGGTACACGTGATAATAAACTAAACTCAAAGGGTAGTGGTGGAGGTGATAAGGTAACTTTTTCAGAGGCAGATACAAAAGAGGCATTTAGTAAGCTTTTAGGTATGCACATGGATATGCAGAGAATTAGGGGCTATGGGTCATGTGTAAGCAGATGGGATTAGTTTATCCTGGCATCATGTATATCTCAGACATTGTGGGCTGAAGGGCCTGTTACTGTGCTGTATTGTTTTATCTTCTATGTCTGAATCTTTGGTATGGGTGCCAATACAAGCAAAATCAGAAAAGGCACAAAATGTTCTGTTGTCATGAAAAGACAACTTATTCCACATAATAATACCGAATCCCAGATCCATATGTCCAGTACTGAAATAGCATTATATAATTTGTTTTAATTTACTGAAGTTGAGCAAAAATTTAAAACAATACTTGGTCACTCAGTATTACAGAGCACAACACTCATCATGACCTGAAATACCCAAGATAATATTTAACCATAATGAGCAATTCACATGGCAACCGGTCTGCTTTTCTGGCAACTGTTCACTGTTGTGAAAAAAAAGATGAAAAAAGACCAACGGTTTAAAAAAGTCTAGTTCAGGCAACATAGATTAAATCCATTTGCTGGTTAGGGTTCCTGCAGGAAAATAATCAGTTTGAAAATAGAAGTCAGATTGAGAGACATTCCTTAAGCAGTTCTTCTCCAGATGTCATAGCCAGGCACCCATCTCCACCCGCTGCACAGTTCCAAACAACTACAATTTATGTTCCACCTTACACTGGGCTATAGAGTCGTACTGTGTGGAAGCAGGCCCTTTGGCCCAACTTGCCCATGGCCAACCAACATGCCCCAACTACACTAGTCCCACCTGCTTACATTTGACCCATA
Source organism: Malacoraja senta (assembly GCA_038087875.1). NCBI lineage: Eukaryota > Metazoa > Chordata > Chondrichthyes > Rajiformes > Rajidae > Malacoraja > Malacoraja senta. The sequence goes on from CM075978.1 coordinate 50,184,855, forward strand.
TCCCTTTAAACCTGTCCTATGCATATCTAAATTTTTCCGATCGTCCCTGCCTCAACTACTTCCACCAACAGCTCGTTGCTCACACCCATCACCCTTTGCGTAAAAAAGTTACCCCTCAGGTTCCCATTAAATCTTCTCCCCCTCCCCATTAAACCTATGCTCTCTCGATTCGACCTACTCTGGGCAAAGACTCTGTGCATTTACCCAATCCCCCTGTCCTCCAAAAAATAAAGTCCTAACCTGCTCAAATGCTCCCTATAGCTCAGGCCCTCGAGTCCTGGCAACATCCTCGTAAATCTTCTCTGCACCCTTGACAGCATTTTCTCTATAACATCGTGATCAAAACTGAGTATAATCCTCTAAATGTGACCTCACCAACGTCTTATATAACTGCAACATGACCCAACTTTTATACTTAATTTATCTAATGCAGTTCTCTTTATCTAATGCAGAAATAAGGAACTGCAGATGGTTTACAGAAAAGGACACAAAGTGCTTAAGTAACTCAATGGGTTACTGCCAGAGAACATGGAAAGGTGACATTTTGGGTCTTGATCCGAAATGTAATCTATACATGTTTTTCAGAGTTGCTGCCTGGCCCATTGGGTCCAGTAACTCCAGCACGTTGTGTCCTTTTGTAAACCAGCATCTGTAGTTCCTTTGTTTCTACAATACATTTACAAGGGTCGGGACCATTATTCAAACGGGCAGATTTATCAGTCTACCAGTGTACGACCCAAAACGTTACCTATCCGTGTTCTCCAGAAATGCTGCCTGACACGTTGAGTTACTCCAGCACTTTTTATTCTTTTGTCTTTATCTAATAGCTGGCACTCATTACCCACTCAGGCATCATCTAAATTTTTAAAAATCCCAATTTTGTTTCTAAAGTCCATCACCCTTTGGCCTCCATAACTCTTTCCAGCCATATAGACACCCAACATCTCAGACCTGCTCCGGTTTGAGCTTTTTCACATCTTCAGTCTTCCTTGCTTTTGGCTGGAATACAAATAATGTGAGGTGCAAGGAGGGGAAGATAATTCTGAAGTGCATTCAGATAATATACTTTATTCAATACATTTCTGGCCTAACAAGGAGGCTGGAGTTAGTTCTGAGAAATGAAAGCCAAATGAATATCAATGGAGATTTTGAATAGCTAAGGAGAAGGGACCCAGTCCACTGCAAAAAAAATTCTACTGGAGAAGGGCCAGTAACAATGGGATATGAACAGATATGGCCCTGATAAACTAAAATCAAAAAGTTGCAGGCAAAATTGCAACGGAACAATAGGAACGGTGTGGTGGTGTTTTGGTTTCAGTCAACTTACATTGATGTGGGTGGTGTGGGGAGGTGGGGGTGATTAATGCCATGATCCCCGGATGACTCCTAACAAAGGGCAAAATAGAGCAGGGAAAAAAAACCTTATGACAGCTTGTAAACGCAAAAGGATAAACAGACTGATTACAGAAAGTTCATCGGGAATGTAAGTAAGTAAATAAGAGAGAGCGTGAGAAAAATTGCTGGCAGACGGTATGAAAAGGAATGCAAGGGGATATTCCATAGGCATGTGAATAGGAAAAGGATTGTAAGTGGAGAGGGGGAACAACCAGAGACCAAAAGGTATATTGACTAAACAGGTCTAAGGCACGGCTAAGCTACAAATCACGAACTTTACATCAGACATTACCAAGGAATAGGTTGCTGCAGGGGTCTCAATAAAGAAAACTATATTGAGATGTTAATGGACGAGCAATTGACAAAGAGGCGGTGCTGGAAAGGTAGATGCAATTAGAGGATAAATAATTAAATAATAAGATGGAATGTATCCAAGGTCACTTAAAGCAATATGGAAGGAAATTGTAATGGACCTGTCCATCATTTTCCAAATATCTATAATCAATGTACATACAAACATTCAAATTAGAATCATTCAGCTCCTTCAGCCTGCTATATCATTTCATAAGATGATGATTGATCTCGTTGTAACCATAACATATTCCTGTCTCCCTCTGGCAACATTTTACCCTCTTACTGATCAAAAATATTCACAACTTCTGCTTCCACAATTTTCTGAGGATTAAAATTCCAAAGACTCACAGCTCTCTAAAGAGATAAAGAAAATCTCCTCATCTCTCTCCTAAATGTGTGACCCCCACTTTGAATCAGTGACCCTTGGCTCTAGATTTACCCATGATAGGAGACATCTTTTCCACATCAACTTGTCAAGAAAAGAGATGTTTAATTCAACTCCAATCTCATTCTTCTAAACTCCAGCAGGTAAAAGTCTAACCCTTCATAATTTTTTCTGTAAGCCAACCTGCCCATTCCAGATGTAGAAAGAGGGAACTGCAGATGCTGGATGAAGGAGGGACCCAACCCAAAACGTTATCTATCCAGGTTCTCCAGCGATGCTGCCTGACACACTGAGTTACTCCAGCACTTTGCGACTACCCATTCCAAGTCTATTGTGTCTACCCATTCCAACATGGATAGGTAACATTTCAGGTCAGGACGCTTTTTTCAGACTGTTGCATCTCCCAGTTGCTAACCATTTTAAAACACTGGTTCAGACAAAAATGAAGCATAGTGTCCAATTCTGGGCAACAAACTTTAAGAAAGATATTGCTAGCTTGGAAAGACTTGAGAAATGATTTATTAAATTAATTCCAGGGATGCGGACATTATTTACATGGACAGACCAGAGAACCAGGAGTTGTACATTTTGGAACACAGGTGCCAAGAGGAAGTAGACAAAAAATGCAGGAGAAGCTCAGCCGGTGAGGCAGCATCTATGGAGAAAAGGAGTAGGCTACCAAGAGGAGATCTGTCAGGTATTTAAAATCAATATAAGGTCATAGTCATACAACACAGAAACAGATCCTTCGGCCCAACTCGTCCATGCTAACCAAGATGCTCCATCTAAGCTAGTCCCATTTGCCCAAATGTTGCCCATAGGCTTCCAAACTTATCTTACCTATGTACCTGTCAGTCTTTTAAATGTCTTTTAAATTACCTCCTCTGGTAGCTCATTCTATATACCCATCAACCTCTGGGTGAAAAAGTTGCCCCTTCAGGTTCCTATTTAATCTTTCCCCACTCACCGTAGACCTATGGTCTTTGGTTCTTGATTCCTCTACCCTGGGTAAAACACCTTAGGCATTCACCCTATCAATTCCCCTCATGATTTTATACACCTCTATAAGATAACCTCTTAGCCTCCTATGCTCCAAGGAATAAATCCCTAGCTTGACAAATCTCTCCCTGTAGCTCAGGCCCTCGAGTCTCGGCAACATCCTCGTAAATCTTCTCTGCACTCTTTCCAGCTTAATGGCATCCTTCCTATAGCAGGGTGAGCAAAACTGAACACAATCCTCCAAATGCGGCTTCACCAATGTCTTGAACAATAGACAATAGACAAAAGACAATAGGTGCAGGAGTAGGCCATTCGGTCCTTCGAGCAAGCACTGCCATTCACTGTGATCATGGCTGATCTACAAGTACCCCATTTGTGGGGTAACAACTGAACATAATGACCCAACTTCTATAAATACCCTGACTGAAGATACCTTCTTTACGATCCTATCTACATGTGACGCTACTTTCAGAGAACTGTGCACCTACACTCCTAGACCTCTCTGGTCTACAACATTCCCAGGGCACTAATATTTACTGTGGTACTAATTCACTAATATTTCTGCCCTGGTTTGACTTACCACACTGCAACACCTCACACTTATCTGCATTGAACTCCATTAGCCATTCTTCAGACCATTTGCTCAGTTGATCAAGATCCTGCTGTATTTTTTCTTAACCAACCACTATCTATGATATCACCTACTTTAGTGTCATCTGCAAGCTTACTTATCATGTCTTGCAAATTCTCATCTAATTGTTGATATAATCCACAAACATCAATGGGTCCAACACTGATCCCCGAGGCACACCACTGGTCACAGGCCTCCAATCTGAGAAACAACTTTGAACCATTACCCTCTGCTTCCTTCCATAAAACCAATTCTCTATCCAGTCAGCTAGCCCTCCCTGGACCCCATGTGATCTAACCTTCCAGAGCAGTCTATCGTGTGGAACCTAATCAAATGTCTTGCTGAAGTCCATATAGATAACATCCACAGCCTTGCCCTCACCAACCTTTTTGCTTACTTCTTTGAAAAACTTACTGAGACACAATCTGCCATGTACAAAACCACATTGACTATCCCTAATCACTCTCCATTTATCCAAATGCATATGTATATTATCTTATCCCTCAGAATCCTCTCCAGTAATTTACCTACCACAATTGTTAGGCACACGGGTCCATAGTTCCCAGCCTTTTCCTTGCAACCTTCTCAAACATTAGCCACCCACCAGTTATCCAGCACCTCACCCATGTCTAACGATGATTCATAGATCTACATCAGGGCTCCTGCAATGTCTCACTTTGCATAGTGCGCTCCGATATATCTGATCAGGCCCACTAGATTTATATACCTTCATACTCCTCAGGATAACAGGCTCTTCTCTGACTGTAATATGGACTGTCCTCAAGACATCTCAAGACATCCACCTGGGGCGCCATCGAGTATGGCTGCCCTGCCAGCAGCTGTTAGTCTTTTCACCCTTTTTTTATTTTTAGTTAGTTAAAAGTGTTTGTTTTGGAGGTCTTTTAGTCTTTTTATGTGGGGGGTGGGGGGGGGAGAGAAAGGGGGAAACTATTTTCTCAGTACCTACCTGGTCGGAGATGCGGCTTTTCTCTGAGCCGTATCTTCGCCCCTTCCTCGCGGCCTACGGGCAGACTGGAGCGGCGTTTTCCTGCCGGGACCAGCCAGGACTTCAGCTTCGGTGGCGGCACAGCGCTGAAGCATCATCGCGGAGTGGGCGATGCCTTACCAGGGTCGCCGTGCAGTAAGCTGTGCTGTGACTGCCGGCTCCAACATCGCGGAGCTGCGGTCTGTGGTCTGCGGTCTGTGGTCTGTGGAGCTTCCAGCCGCGGGCGGCGCTGAACCTTAAACACCGTGGAGCCTGGGATCTCACGACGAGGTCGCCAGAGTCGGAGCATCGACCAGCGCGGCTTGTGGACTTTGGGAGCCGTGGTCTCCTGGGAGGAAGCGGCCGCTCCAGACACTCCGGGCCGCTGAGATTGTTCACCCGACGCCAGAGCTTCATCATCCGGCGAGAGGGCCTCAAGGATCGGGCTGCCGTATCGGCGACTGCAGAGGCCTCAATAGGCCCCGACTATGGGTGAACTGGGGATGGGACTGGACTTTGCTGCCTTCCCCCACAGTGGGAACCATTGTGGGGGGATGTTTTTATGTTTACTGTTAAATTCTTGGATTTTGTGTCTTATCTTTATCTGTGTGCTGCATGGCAAGTCAAATTTCACTACACCAATTGGTGTACGTGACAATAAATGTCCTTTGTCCTTTGTCCTTTCTTCTCCGTTCTCCAGTCTTGAGTGATGGCTCGAAACAATGCAATTAGACATAAACTGTTCGCATTGGTGGAGGGGTCAACACCATGGAATAAACGTGACAGGGGAAAAAAGATCAAACATGACCTGAATAAACCCTATCAGGCAGAAAGTTGTTGGAGTCTTTGGAGAGGATGCAGAAAAGCACATTGGTACAGCACATAGAACTGCTGCCTCACAGTGTTAGGGTCCTGGGCTTGATCCTGACCTTGAGTGGAGTTTTGCATGTTCTCCCTGTGACTGTTTAGGTTTCCTCCAGGTGATCCACATTGACCGTTGTAAATTGCTCCCAGGTGTGTCGTGAGTGGTTAAGAAAGTCAGATAACAGTGGTAGTATGAATGGGTGACCGATGCCTGGCATGGACTCGGTGGGCCAAAGGGCCTGTTTCCATGCTCTATCTGTAAACTAAACTAAACTAAGACTTTTATCAGAATACTGCCTGGTTTACGGTGTATTGCAGTAGCTACAAGGAGAGGTTGGACAAACTTGGATTGTTTTCTCTAAAATGCCAAAGTTTAACTGGAGACCCAATAGAAGTGTATAAAAGTATGAGAGGCATAGATAGGGTTGTCATTCAGAACCTTTTTCCCTGGGTTGGAAATATCAAAGACTAGGGGGCATAGCTTTAAGTTGAGAGGGGAAAAGTTTAAAGAACACATGGGGGGCATGTTTTTTAAAGAGAGAGTGGTGGGTGCCTGGAATGCGTTGCCATGGTGGTGATGGAGGCAGGTATGATAGCAGCGATTAAGATGCTTTTATGTGGACACATGGATATGCTGGGAATGGAGGGATATGGATCAGTTGCAGGCAGAGGATTTTAGTTCAACTTGATAAAATGTTCAGCACAGACACAGTGAGACAAAGGGCCCGTGTCTGTTGTACTGTTTGTTCTATGTTCTATGTCTGGAATGAACTTGCTGGTGAAGCAGGAAGGGCAGATCCATGGCTAAAAGACTGCCGAAATGTTTCTGATAAGAAAGAATTTGCAGGGCTAAGGGGAGAGGGCTCACTGGTTTATTTCTACAGAGAACCAGGGTGAAACTGCAGGCAGCATGACCTCTATATGTGCTGTAATCATTCTGCATTCTACCATGCCTTCAGCTGCCTGGGCAATGAACTCGAGTCCACTCGCTAAATCTCTCCAATTTTTAAGAAGCATCTTGAAACTTTTGGCCAATCTTTTCATCACTGGTTCTATTATTTCTTTTTTTTAAATATTTTTATTTTATTAGAAGTAAGTACAGTAATGTGGCACCAAGGTGCCTAATATATATTGACATGTGATATTTTATGTACATCTTCATATTTCTTTTTTTCTTTAACAATAAAAGAGAGAAAGAAAGAATAGGTAATAAAGAAATAGAAAAGCGTGTGATGTCTAGGTGTGTGAAAAGGAAAAGGGGGGAAAGAGGGGAAGGAAAGAAAAAAAGAGAGAGAAAGAGAAGTAGAGAGTAGGAGATTGTAGGAGATAGTTATTTATATTCTTGACCATCCTTCACCCAGTCCTGAAACAGTTGGTTTCTACGATTTTGTTGCACCATATGCTTCCAAGAAGTCGATAAATGGAGACCAACTCGTTAAGAATTGGTCTGTTTTATCTGTTAGGAGGAATCGCATTTCTTCAAGATGTGCGGTTTCCAACATGATTGAAATCCACATTTTAAGCGTTGGTATAGGTGTATTTTTCAAAAATTTATGTATAAGGTTTTTTGCCGTTATTAACCCATAATTTTAAAATGAATTTTGATATGTGTTCAGTTTGTTCCCATCTTCCGTTACTCCAAGTATAATCATTTCAGTGTTAGGCTCCATTTTTATCTTGAATAATTTTGTAAATATTTCAAAGATATCGCTCCAGAATTTATGAAGTTTTATGCAGGAAACAAGAGTGTGTTATAGTGGCATTTTGAGATAAACATTTATCACAAATGGGAGAAGTAATTGGATATAATTTATTCAGTCTAGTTTTTGAATAATATAATCTATGTAGAATTTTGAATTGAATTAAGTTATGTCTTACATTAATCGAACATTTGTGTATATATATCAAATGCTTTTCCCATGTTTCTTTCGTGATTTATCATTAATTCTCATTCCCAATCTTCTCTAAGTGCCTCTGTCGATGGTAGTTCTATGTTTAAAATACTATTATATAAATATGATATTAATTTCTGTGAGTCAGCCTTAATATTCATTGCTTCTTCCAGTGGATCTAAAGTTAAAATTTGATAATTTGTATATATTTCTTCATGAAGTCGCAGATCTGAAGGTATTTAAAATATTGGTTATTTTTCAGCTTAAATTTTAATTGTAACTAGACCAAGTGCAGACCCGTTGGGTCTGGACCCCGAACGCGCTTCAGACCCCGGGGTCTGGTTCCCGAATGTGCTTCAGAGTCTTGACGGCGTAGACACAGAGGACGGCGAACCAGCGTGAGAGAGCCGGCCCGGGGGGGGGGGGGGGTAGTGGAGGAGAGCCGGGCAGCAGCAGCGAAAATTGCCAGCGAATGAAGAAAAATGTCGGCGTTTTTGGAGGAGAGCCGGGCGCTTGAGCCAGCATGAGAGAGCCGGCCCGGGGGGGGGGGGGTCATGGAGGAGAGCCGGGCGGCAGCTGCGAAAATCGCCAGCGAAAGAATAAAAATGTCGGAGTTTTTGGAGCAGAGCCAGGCTGCAGCAGCCGTTATGGTGGCTGGCCAGCAGGAGGCGACAAAATGAGTGAGTGGGGGGGGGGGGGGGGAGTGGATTTTATTTTAAAATGTGTACATAAAAATGTCTAAATCTAATAAGGAGTGTGTTAGGGTATGTAAAAGTGTAATGTCTAGCGAAATGGAAAAAATCTCTGAGTTTTCGCATGGTTTTGGCGGAGCAAGGAATCAAAGGCCAAATCTGACACCCACAAATAAACACACACACCCACACACACACACACACACACAGTTTTAATAGCATATAGATTGTTGGAATGATAACAGATTTCCCATTTCATACATATCGCCGATCCTTTTAATTCCCATTCTTTCCCATTGGTTATATGTTTTATCGGTGAGAGATGGTTTAAATGAAGGATTATTCACTATTGGCGTTAACAGTGATAGGTTTCTTAATTTTAAAGTTAATTTTATTTGTTTCCAAATTCTTATTGTATTGTGGATAATTGGATTATTCTTATATATTGTGTTGTTCCGTTTTATCGGGGAGAAGAGGATCGCTCCTATATTACAAGGAGAAGAATTCTCTTTCTCCATTCTTATCCATTCTGTCTGTTGGGTAGGACTGTCCAACCAATATATTATATTTTTAATATGCACTGCCCAGTAATAATACAAAAAGTTCGGAAGTGAAAGTCCCCCAGCGTCTTTGGGTTTACACAGGTGTTTTCTTTGAATTCTATGTGATCTATAGTCCTAAATAAAGTTTGTAATGTTAGAGTCTAGTTTTTTGAAGACGTTTTTTGGTATGTATAATGGTATAGATTGGAATAGATATAATATTTGTGGTAAAAAGATCATTTTTATAGCGTTTATTCTGCCTATTAATGACAACGGGAGTGTTTTCCAGAATTTAATCAACACGTTCAATTTATTTAATAAGGGCGTAAAATTAGCATTAAATAATGATTTGTATTTTCTAGTAATTTGGATACCCAAATACTTAAATTTCTCTGTTGCAATTTTAAAGGGGAATTTTAATAGGTGTCGATTCTTGAGGTTTTAGCGTCATGATTTCACTTTTATTCCAGTTTATTCTGTATCCTGAAAAAGAACTATTAAATTTAATAAGTTTGGTATGCTCATTTGCGAATTTGTAATGTATAAAAGTATATCGTCTGCGTATAATGAAATTTTAATTTTTGTGTCCTTAAAGCCCTGTCTCACGGTGCGAGTTGACCCACGAGGTACCCCGAGCGAAAGACTCGTGGTTGTGCACGAGATTCCAAGTGTATGATCAAGAGTTTAACCGAGTTCCCACGGGTATGACTCAAGTTTGCCGTTAACTGTCATTTCTGCAATGTTCCAAGTTCGTCTCCCGAGTTAACAAGTTCCTTTCCCGAGTTACTCTTGAGCCAACCTTCAATGAAGGTCTGTTTTAATAAGCAACATCTCCATCCTGCGGCTTTGAAGGCCGCCTCTATTGCTGTGACCTACAAAGGGAAAATGCGCACCGTCCAGTGCCAGAGCAGTTATACTGATGATTTGTTTGAAACACACATCACGTAGTTAGAAGACCAGCAGGCGGAGGTTTGCTATATTTTAATTGAATTTACTGCCAGGTCTACACACTGCGGGGAGACTGGAGATGAAATCTTTGAATGTGCACGGATGCGCACATCAGATTGTTGGGAGACGGAGCTCAGGGTTCGCCTCCTGAGCTGCTTTGGTGCCCAGGTGTGAGTTGAGGTGGAGGGAGGTTGGGGGGGTGTCAGGTTAAACTCACCCATTTGACAGAGGCAGAGGATTACGAGGATCCAGCGAGACTCGGACTGCATGGAGAGCCGAGACTGCCCCGCTGGTGGCCAACTTCCCCCTGTCCTCCGTCGCCGCTCCCAGCCGGCCGGCAGGAGCTGTGCATGGAGCCCGCCACCGGAGTCATGTCTGACTGCCTGGGCAGCCTGAGGGAAGCAGATGCACCCTGCCCGGGGAGAGGCCGCAGAGAGACTGCGGGGGGAGTACCTCACTCTGACTGTGATAGGGAGAGACAGAGGCGCACACACACACACACACAGTGTGGAGTTCCTCTGATTGACTGACTGTGTGTGGGTGTGGGGGGTGGGACAGAGAGAGAGAGACACACACACACACAGGCAGCGTGGAGTACCTTTAACTGTGTGTGTGGGAGAGAGAGACAGAGGCAAACAGAAACACACTATGGGCAGTGTGTACCTCAGTCTGTGTGTGTGTGTGTAGGGGAGAGAGAGACACAGAGACAGTGTGGACCTCTGACGGTGTATGAAGGAGAGACGGGGAGAGAGACAGAGAGAGAGAGAGAGGCACAGAGGCAGTGTGGTGTACTTCGGCGTGACTGTGGGGGGGAGAGAGAAAGAGCGCACAGGACCTCGGTCTATCTGTGTGTGTGGGAGGGAAGAGAGACTAAGCAGAATACATCGGTCTTATTGTGTGTGGGGGAGAAAGAAAGAGGTGGGGGGGGGGAGAAAGAGAGAGGTGGGGGGGGGGAGAAAGAGAGAAATGGGGGGAGACATATATACACACAAAGCAGAGTTTTACTGTGTATGTGGGAGACACAGATGGACTTACACAGATGGACTTACCTCGGTCTTACTGTGTGTGGGAGAGGGGGAGAAAGAGACGTACACTCACAGAGCAGAGTCTCTCAGCCTGTGTGAGAGGGAGGGAGAGAGAGAGAGACACACACACACAAGGTGGATGTGAAATCTCACCTGCCTGTATCAGTGACAGGCACCCGCCACCAGTGAATGAAGACACCCCCATCTGTCTCCCCCTCCTCTCCCTCCACTCTCCACCCTCTCTCCTCCACCCCCCCTCCCTCCTCCCCCCCCCCAATTTGGAAATGTCATCCCATCACCCATTCCTTCTCTCCAGAGATGCTGCCTGCCTGCTGAGTTAAAGAGTTCCCACGGTAGCCTCACGAGTCACTAAGGTAAACGCACGGGCCACTAAGTTCTTACAACGTGTTTAAATGTTTCAATTTTTAACCTCAAGAGTACATTTTACTCGTGGAAAACTTTAAACATGTTTGAATTTTTCCAAGAGTTAACAAGTGTCACGGGTACCTGCCGTTAGCGCCACGAGTCGCTAAGTTCCGTCCACGAGTTCCGACGTTCCCGCTACGTTAATCGTACGTGATTACCACAAGTTAAATTTGTTTTAAGCTACGGGGTACCTCGTGGGTCAGCTCGCACCGTGAGACAGGGGTTTAGTATTATATCCCCGAATATTCGGTTGAATTCTTATACTTGCAGCTAAGGGCTCTATCATAAGGGAAAATAGCAGTGGTGATAATGCACATCCCTGCCTATTGCCCCTCGATAATTGAAATTTTGGAGATAACATGTTATTAATTAATATTCTTGCTGTCGGTTTGTCATATAATAATTTTACCCATACAAAATTCTCTCCCATATTAAATTTCACTGGTTCTATTATTTCAATCATATGCCTTTACGATTCTGGTTTGAAAATCACTCATGTGAAGTCTACAAACATGTTTTGATGCAGTTTTTATCAATTACAAATTTTACTGGAAAAAGAGCCTAGATCAGTTTGGCAGCAGTTGTATCTCAATTATAGAGTGTTACCCACATACTAGGTACATACCTTTGTATCTCTAGGATGGATTTAGACCCTCATCAAATAGTAAGCTTTATTTTCCAAATCTGTGGAGTGAAAATCATTTTTTTCAGGAATCCACAGGCACATTTAAACCACGCAGTATTTCTTGAGGCACTGTTCTCATTGCATTCTGAGATGCACAGTTAATGACATTGGTATCTGCGAGTTCTTATCTGTCTCTCTGCAGCACCACCAACACACTCTTCTTCAAAGCAGTTTATGACCCACAGCTCTGCTTTATCTTTTGCTGCATTCAATGTTGCAAACAGATAGCTATTCTCCATTTCAGGCATACCGCTCCAATTAGAGATACTCCATTTGATCAATCTTCCTTCACTTTCACACAAAGGGTGGTGGGTGTCTGGAACAAGCTGCCAGAGGAGGTAGTTGAGGCTGGGACTATCCCAAATTTTAAGAGATAGTTAGACAGGTTTGGAGGGATATGGACCAAATGCAGGCAGGGAGGACTAGTTGTCCAGTGTGGGCAAATTGGGCCGAAGGGCCAGTTTCCATGCTGTATCACTCTATGACTCTATGACTCCCTCTCCGCAACCTGAAACCAACCTGTTTTCTCTTGTGTTCTTAGGACTGTTAATTCCCGCTTTGTGATGTCTCTCGAGCTGAGAGCAAATTATATCTTCCTTTTAGTTATCACACTGATGAACCAATAACATATTTCTTTGAATACCCATGATTATTGCTTGTGCCCCTATAAGCACATATTTGGATCGGTGAAAGATAATAATTTAATGAAGCTTTATTCATTTTAGAAGGATAATTCCCACAGTGTAAGCGAGTTTCAGTTGATTTCATTTAGAAGAAAATTATATTGGAATCTCAGTACTACAGATGTGCTCGGGGAAAATCTTATCTCACATGGATGATTCATTTGGTTTTCTGATCAAAGCTCTGTGATACAAATAGATATCAATTATACCAGCTATAAAGCTCTGGTGCAGCCTGACACTACACGTTTCAGCAGAAGAAATCAATAACACTATGCAAAATAATTAATCTCCAAATTCCAGGTTTAAATCCAATCTGTTTATGGGACATGTTTTGAAAATTGGTTGATTAGAATTGCTAGACATTTTCATTTGCCTTGCAATATCACAGGATTAGGACATCCATACTTTGGGAGAGGGAATTCAGTATTTATCAAGTGAATTAAATAGCAAATCTTGCAAGTTCATAGCTACCCATAAAAATATTTGTAATTTCAGCCATTGATGGTATGCTTTGATTGTAATTTAGTTAACTTAATTTATTAAGGTGTACATGATATTTTAGTTTAGATTAATTTAGTTTATTATTGTCATGTGTACCGAGACACAATGAAAATCTTTTGTTTGCATGTTGCCCAGTCAAAGAAAAGACTATACATGATTAATGATTATAATCAAGGCATCCACAGTGTACAGATAAAAGGTAAAGGGCAAGATAATATCCGATAAAGTCTGATTAGAAACATAGAAAATATAGAAAATAGGTGCAGGAGGAGGCCATTCGGCCCTTCGAGCCAGCACCGCCATTCATTGTGATCATGGCTGATAGTTCAAAGATATTCAAAGATATTTGAAAGCAGGACCGGCCATGGCGGCCCAATTGGGAACAATGCTGGAGAAACTCAGCGGGTGAGGCAGCATCTATGGAGCGAAGGAAATAGCCAATGTTTCGGGCCGGGTCTGAAGAAGGGTTTCGGCACGAAACGTTGCCTATTTCCTTCGCTCCATAGATGCTGCCTCACCCGCTGAGTTTCTCCAGCATTTTTGTCTACCGCAAAACGTCAATGAATCCGGGAATGAGAGAGCTAGAGAGATACGAGATGGGGAGCGGGAGAGAGAGAGAGCGAGAGAGAGAGAGAGAGAGAGAGAAGGAGGTAGAGAGCAAAAGACAGAGAGACACAACATGGGTCGGTAGGTGAATGACTAACCTGCCCACCAAGAAGAACCCCTTCTCGCAATCTGGAGCCCTCAATCATGATGGTGAGTTTTAAGAAATTCTCAATGTGTCATCAATGCATCGATCTACATTCCTCAGTAAATGTAATTGCGTTTTGAACAAGTATTAATGACGCCGCGTGAATTTTATTCAAAGGAATGCGACGTCATTAATACTTGTTCAAAACACAATTACATTTACTGAGGAATGTGGATCGATGCATTATATAACCATATAACAATTACAGCACGGAAACAGGCCATCTCGGCCCTTCTAGTCCGTGCCGAACACTTATTCTGCCCTAGTCCCATCTACCTGCTCTCAGACCATAACCCTCCATCCCTTTCCCGTCCATATACCTATCCAATTTATTTTTAAATGATAAAATCGATCCTGCCTCCACCACTTCAACTGAAGCTCATTCCACACAGCTACCACTCTCTGAGTAAAGAAGTTTCCCCTCATGTTACCCCTAAACTTCTGTCCCTTAATTCTCAAATCATGTCCTCTTGTTTGAATCTTCCCTACTCTCAATGGAAAAAGCTTATCCACGTCAACTCTGTCTATCCCTCTCATCATTTTAAAGACCTCTATCAAGTCCCCCCTTAGCCTTCTGCGCTCCAAAGAATAAAGACCTAACTTGTTCAACCTTTCTCTGTAACTTAGTTGCTGAAACCCAGGCAATATTCTAGTAAATCTCCTCTGTACTCTCTCTATTTTGTTGACATCTTTCCTATAATTTGGCGACCAAAATTGTACACCATACTCCAGAATTGGCCTCACCAATGCCTTGTACAATTTTAACATGACATCCCAACTTCTATACTCAATGCTCTGATTTATAAAGGCCAGCACACCAAAAGTTTTCTTTACCACCCTATCTACATGGGATTCCACCTTCAGGGAACTATGCACAGTTATTCCTAGATCCCTCTCTTCAACTGCATTCCTCAATTCGTTACCATTTACCATGTACGTCCTATTTTGATTTGTCCTGCCAAGATGTAGCACCTCACACTTATCAGCATTAAACTCCATCTGCCATCTTTCAGCACACTCTTCTAAATGGCCTAAATCTCTCTGTAGAATTTGAAAACTACTTCATTATCCACAACACCACCTATCTTAGTATCATCTGCATACTTACTAATCCAATTTACCACACCATCATCAAGATCATTGATGTATATGACAAACAACAGTGGACCCAACACAGACCCCTGAGGCACCCCACTAGTCACTGGCCTCCAACCTGACAGAGAGCCATCCACCATTACTCTCTGGCATCTCCCATTCAGCCACTGTTGAATCCATCTTGCTACTCCACTATTAATACCCAACAATTGAGTAACCAACCTTCCATGTGAAACCTTGTCAAAGGCCTTACTGAAGTCCATATAGACAACATCCACCACTTTACCCTCGTCAATTTCCCTAGTAACCTCTTCAAAAAATTCAAGAAGATTAGTCAAACATGACCTTCCAGGCACAAATCCATGTTGACTGTTCCTAATCAGACCCTGTTTATCCAGATGCTTATATATATTATCTCTAAGTATCCTTTCCATTAATTTGCCCACCACTGACGTCAAACTAACAGGTCTATAATTGCTAGGTTTACTCTTAGAACCCTTTTTAAACAATGGAACAACATGCGCAGTACGCCAATCCTCCGGCACCATTCCCGTTTCTAATGACATTTGAAATATTTTTGTCATAGCCCCTGCTATTTCTACACTAACTTCCCTCAATGTCCTTGGGAATATCCTGTCAGGGTCTGGAGACTTATCCACTTTTATATTTTTCAAAAGTGTCCGTACTTCCTCTTCTTTGAATCTCATAGTTTCCATAGCTCACATAATTCAATATCCTTCTCCTTGGTGAATACCGAAGAAAAGAAATTATTCAATATCTCACCCATCTCTTTTGGCTCTGCAGATAGCTGTCCACTCTGAATCTCTAATGGACCAATTTTATCCCTCGTTATCCTTTTGCTATTAATATAGCTGTAGAAACCCTTTGGATTTACTTTCACCCTACTTGCCAAAGCAACCTCATATCTTCTTTTTGCTTTTCTAATTTATTTCTTAAGATTCTTTTTACATTCTTTATACTCAAGCACCTCATTTACTCCATGCATTGATGACACATTGTATAACTACTTGTTAACTACTGGCTGTTAACAAGTGCTAACAGTAGTAGTTAACAAATCATTTGTGTCTGATGGCCATGCAGCGGTTGTTATCCATGTTCGTTTTTTTTTTAAATCCGTAAGGCGAATGTTTTTTTAAATATCTTTATTTAACGAAGCAAATTTGTATTTCTGTACGATTTACGTAACATTAGCGCGGGGCCCCCCTTAGGCGCGGGGCCCAATTGGGAGCAATCGGTCCAATCAGCTTAAGGCCGGCCCTGGTTGAAAGGTCTCCATTGAGGTGGATGGGAGGTCAGGACCGCACTCTAGCTGATGAGAGGACCGTTCAGTTGCCTGATGACAAATGGGACAAAACTGTTCCTGAATCTGGAGGCTTTATTCCAGATGACAGGGCCCAATAGAGTAATCCAGAACGGAAACAAACCCTTTGGCTCAACTTGTCCATGCCAACCAAGTTGCCCCATCTAAGGTAGTTTATTGTAGCCATATCCTTTTAATTGCTCAATTTTTAAAATCCTCTCACTCTCTGGACATAATAAAACTATGGACAATTTTACAAGTTTTGTCCTTTAAGTCGTTAGTTGGACAATTAGGCAAATTCGGTTGCCAAATTTAAACCGTGAAGCCACTTTCAACAAGAATGTGAACCAATAAACCAGTATATGCAGTCCTTGTATCTTGGTTTCAACTCCATTAGTTAAAGCTTCGTTCCATGTATTGCATTCACGACACAAAATGACAAACTTGGTCACTGGACCGCAGGATGTGCTGACTCTGCTCAAAGATTCAGTGTCTAACCATTCTCCCCTGATCAATTGCATTAACAGTGCTGGCAGTCATAGCAATCTGTTGCAATTTGCCTTCACCTGACTGGAGTTCCGAACATGGAACAAGAGTGCAATCCCCAGCTGCAGAATGCAATACAAGTCCTTACATAATATCATCTTTCTCACTCTTTGTGACTGCACAGACGTTCTCCGTCCATCCATTCAAAACGTTTTCAGTTTGTTAGGTCAGACACGATAACTTCCTGTTCATAACTTTCTGTTATGCACGTGGTACCAGCTGGCTCCTTCTGAAAGCAGCAAGATGCCAAAGGATGTCCTTCTGTTTTCATAAACCTAGTGGTATCAATAGCTCGGGCAGAACTGTGGTCAACAGAGTTCAACACTGAAGAATGTGAGACTTAAGACTTAAATATCAATATTGATTCCAAACTGTGAGAGATAAGAACTATGGAGGAGCAGAGAGATTTAGGCATCCAAGGCCAATTATCACTAAACAGTGAACAAAAAAAAGGCAACTGGAACATTGGCCTTAAACTCAATGAGATAACAATTAGCTCTTGAATGTTCAGACAAACCAGTCAAAAACATAATTCCTAGCAAGAAGTCTGTATGTGGACCAAATAAAAAATAGGAATGTCAAGTTAGCTACTTGCTCTGTGTATGAAAACATAAAGATAAACAGAAGGATGATTAACTGACAATAGACACAAAAGGCTGGAGTAACTCAGCAGGACAGGCAGAATCTCTGGAGAGAAGGAATGGGTGACGTTTCGGGTCGAGACCCTTCTTCAGACTGGTTCAACAGTAACTGACATATGGGTGAATTAATTCACTTTGTACATACACCTCTCCACTGCCATTGAACACCAAGGTGGGACTGTATAATTAAGCTAATGATTGATGCAAGGACTTGGTTCAACAATTGAACCATGCATTTCAAGAATAGTGGTTCAGAGGCTTATTAACAAATTGAGAAAATGAACTAAAGGAGGTGAAGGGGTGGTGGCTTTGAAATCCGGCTTGATCCCTGAAAATATTTGAGCAGAATGAACTGGCCATGTGAGGGGGAGATGGAAAGAGATAAAGAAAAGAAAGGCAAGGTGTTTATGCTCGGTCAGCTCTCTGTCGGGGATCATGACAGAAGCCTCCTCGTGGCGATACCCGGAAACGATGACATGGTGCACTCTGTGACGCGTCGGGTGACCAATTCTGTCAACATGTTGGACGACGACAGAAGCCAACAGCGAGCTACACGTCGTCTGACACACGAGCGAATGAAGCTCTCTGCCTGGTAAATACTTTACTATAAAGAGGAGTCATTTACTGCCCTAGCTGTTCGTGGTCTGTCACCGTAACCAGAGAGAGATCACTGGGTGGGAAGGTTGTAATTATACTAGTGATGTGGGGAGTGGTTAGTAGTTGTGAGGTCACTATGTTAAAGGTACATGCACATGTCATCTACACTTTACTGCAACAGGTTATGCTGTGACCATTGCTCCTCAATAAACCAATAAACTACCTATCATTTCTCAACCCTTTGGCAAAGTTACAGAAAATGTGAGGTTTACAACTGACCTTGGAAAAGACATGGTGCAGGTTTACCAGGATACGTCCAGGGTAAAATGGGTTAAATCAGGTAGTATAGTATAAAACTTCATTCTTTTGAATATGAAACAAAAGCTAAACTAACTGAGGATTTAATAAAGCATTTGTTCAGAATATTCCCCATTAATGGGGGAGGCCCAGATCAAAGGGCATAACTAATAGGCTCAAAACCAGGTCAAACAACAGGTGACCAGTCCAGCTCTCCATCATGTAAAGGTGAGAGAAATCTGGGACATTTCACCAAAAACTACTGTTGATGTAACAACAAAAATGACAAAACTGAGAAAAAAGATTACAGATGGGTAACACAGAGTTGATATATGCATTAATTATGATCTTAGAAAACAGGAGAATAGAGGAAGGCAGAATGGACTAATCGTGTTCATGATTGGTCTGTAAAATCTGCACTTCATTTCAAACACTTCAGTTAGAGCAGGGGTCTCCAAGTTATGGGCCGCGGGCCACATCCGGCCCGCCATGAGATTTTATCCGTCCCGCAGCAACGTTCTGTGCGGCGGGCTATTTAGCGGGTTCTGTGGTAGCGCGGGAACTTACACGTCAGTTTGCCGTAGGCTATCAAGTTAAAGGTTTGTGTGCAGCTGCTGACAGGTTACCGTTAGTTGTATGTGACTAATACCATCTTTTATTCGGCACGAGAAAGGCATGAAAAGTAAGAATTCACCTCAGTTTGCCGCAGGCTATTAAATCAAGTGTTTTACAATAATAATTTTAAATTTTAATGATTTCTTAGCGGAGTGCCCATCCGTGAGTCACTGCGATGGTAACATATGTGTGGTCACTCCGCCATTATAGCACATTATATTTCTATACTGTCTGCATGCCCACTGGTGGTCACTGTATTTTTTCTGTTTTATAATAATTATATAGTAAATTTATAAAACTGACATTTCTTTATTTCTTCCTACGGCCCGCAAAAATGTGCCAAATATATAATGTGGCCCTTATGCTGAAAAGTTTGGAGGCCCCTCTGTTAGAGCATCAGTCAACCTAGTGACTTTAGTGTAGGAAGGAACTGCAGATGCTGGTTTAAATCGAAGGTAGACAAAATTCTGGAGTAACTCAGCGGGACAGGCAGCATCCCTGGAGAGAAGGAATGGGTGACGTTTCGGGTCGAGACTCTACTTCAGACTAATTCAACAGTAACTGACCCTTCTTCAGACTCTAGTGACTTCAGTACTGTATTGCTTAGGATCTTGTGGCTGTTTCTAGTATGCCGCTAACAGATTATTCTTGCAGAATACCCTTAAAGCGTGTGCATTAAACCAAGTACCACACCGAATGCCCCCACATAAAACAGGGTTTATTCAACGCATTCTAAATCATGAAACATGAGGCAGGAATGTATTTGAGATAGAAGATAGAGAGCATTAGTGAGTATAAAAGATCAGTCCCTGGAGGGAACAGAGAAAAGTATTTCTTACTTGCAAGCTCATATGTCCAAGTATTGTACAGTTTAGCCTATCGTGAGATTCTGTACGCATGCAAATCCAGCAGTTAAGAATGCAAGTAAACGACAAAGGTTAAAAAAAAACAATCATTTAGTGTGGCGCGTATTTTTTTGTGATCTTGATGTTGTTCAATTTGTAATAGATAAACACTTTCTGTTTTCTGTCTAAATAATGTAGGCTGTAAACAAACCACATTTGATATTGGAAAGTTTCAGGTTCAATCCTTGGTTTCTCCCAAGTTAACTAATCTTACCCGGGGCTACAATTAGCCTTAATAGCAGGAGCAGGGAAGAATAAATTGATGCTAAGTTGCCAGTTGTGTTCATTTTCCAGGGACCTGCGGAGCTGTTTATAAGAGTGGCCACAAGAATACCACCGCTAAAGCTTTCTAGGGATAAACAGCCACGTGCATTTACCACCAAAGGCAAACACTCAAGTGAGATGCTGGGGAAATAGCAGTGTCCACACAACTATTCCAGGAACGATAGAGTAAAATAATGGCACCAAATATCACAATTTCTTATTTATTAAATACATAACAAAGGATAGCTGAAAAATGTTGTCAGGGCAACTATTGAGAGGACAAGAGTGCCTTAGTAATCAACTGCATACATCAATACTCCTGCCCAACATTTTGCTGCAAAAAGGCAATGAAAAGGTGTGGTGGCTTAAAATGGTACTGTGAAAATCTTCCTCACTAATCTGTGCTGTCCCTCTCTCCAGGCATGTACAGGTATCTATATTTAAAGAAGCGCACTAAACAAAATGTCGACGAAAGAACGTTTTCAATGATGACTCTCAGATCCCTTGTAAAGCTGATGTTCCAACACCTTACCAAAGGAATAGCAATAACCCACTCTCTAACTCAAGCATATGCTTGTTCTTGCTCGTACTAAAAGTTTGTACCAGGTGTTCTATACAAAAGAGTCTTGGCATCATTGTGGAGTCTATACTTATAGCTGGTTGCTGTCAGGAAGAAAGAACAAGACAGTGTTGCTGGAATAGATGCCAAAGTCCGCCCAGTGTGAGTGAATGTCAGGTATGTGAGGATTGAATTCAACTGTTAATTCTTGGTTGCAGAGCCTGCTGATGTTTGCTCAGCTTTCAAATCTGGCCGTTTGGATAAGTGGCCTATAGTTGACAAAAAAAACATTAAAACTTGCCATAAATGCGAGGAAAGTAGGGAATCAGAGAAATGGAAAACTATCTTGGCTTCAGGGGTCTGAATAACAATTGCCCTGAATGATGTCAACTGTGTGGTTCTGTAGCAACGACAGATATGTTAATTTGCTGTCAGTAAGAAGGAATCCCTCTGTAAACTGAGAATAAAATTGAACTCCGCGTTCCTGCCAAGGATCTCGCTACACAAAACCTACAATACCATCTGTTGAAACAGCTGCTCAAGGAGTCTACAGCTTCAAGAAAATATAAATGAATATGATACACCAATTACTTTGATGCTATCATAACTTTAAAAAAATTACTTCATATTCCTGATTCTCAAATATCCGAAAACATGTTGCATATCGTTAATTATATAATTGGGTTTCCCAAAAGCAACTACTGTAAGTCATTCAAATGTGTTCATTACATTTCATACAAAACACCATTTGGGCAAATAACCAGTTAATCTCTGTGTGTGGCAAAAGATTGTCGACTAAGCTAATCTCCTGTTCCTTGTTAAACAAACATTCCAACAATTTAACATAGGAGTAGCAATGTATCATTCTCAAAATTGTACTGGAATGTTAATCCTTAGCTTAATGGTTCAAATCATGGAGAAACTAGCATCAAATTGGCAACACAATTCTATGCAATTGGTAAATTCATACTAATGTTATTTATTTAAACATCCCTTAGTTCAACAGTTATATTGAACATCCTTGTTTTTGATCACCCCCCTCAACCCAGTCCAACAGTAACAAAAATTGCAATGTCCAGTCAGAACCATTCTTTTATAAAAAGCGTTATCAGTGTTTCCATGAGCAACAATGGAAAAGCCCAAGTACATTTTCACTGCCTGCTTCATATTGCCCAATATTGGTCTCTAATTTCTTTGCGATCAATCATCTCAACACACAATGTTTTCTTTTGTATCACCACAAATAAACAATTTAAAATGTGCTTGCTGACTGAAGCCAGTTCAACTTTCCAACGAATATTACTTTTTTTTTCCGCACTGTGATTTTCTAGTAAGTGATAAAAATGTGCACCTCTATAATACATCAGACAAGTGGAAACAGATGTGACCAAGGACCCATTCCTATAAATTACTATTAAAACACAAAGTACGTGCTATAACACCAGGATAAGCGCTCAACCAAGAAAACTAAGCCCAAAGCCAAAGTAAACTGATTATACCAATTTAGGCTTAGGACAAAAACTTACGCAATAACAGCTACCTTCCATGTTAACAAGCACATTAAAAACTGCTCATGTAGATGCAAGTATATCACTGGGGTTACTAATGGCCCTGTCCCACTGTACAAGCTCATTCAAGAGCTCTCTCGAGTTTAAAAAAAAATCAAACTCGTGGAAGCACGTAGAATGTACGTAGCGGGTACGTCGGAGCTCGGGACGTCTCTTAGCGGCTTGTAATGCTAACGGCAGGTACTCGGGAAACGCTCGGGAAGACTCGTGAAGATTTTTCAAAATGTTGAAAAATGTCCACGAGAGCCCCGAGTACCTACGAGCGGCCATTACCGTAAATCTCCGAGTTCAAATCAGGGCAAACTCGGGAGAACTCTTGAATGAACTCGTACAGTGGGACAGGGCCATAAGTGGGCACCTCCCTTCACTAGTGTTTTGTTGAGTTAGGCCCACGACAACTCGGGAAGGCTCAACAGTTAGCTCTGGTGTCCCAGAACAACCCCCCTCAATATCTGCTCTCGCCACCTATGCTACGAGTATCTACTAAATAATGGAAACTCCAGACGATTAATTCACTCTAGCAAATGCTAAACACTCGCATCCTATCTTCCACTTATCCTAACCAATCATCAAACTCATAACATCACAAATATCAAACTTGCATAAAACTGGAATACACTTACACAGAATTCAGTTACAAAGAAACACTGCCAAGTGAACAAGAATGATCAGAAAAATGATCCATTGCAGAAGCTAGGAAGTATACTTGGCAGTAACTATTTTCAAACAGCAGGTGTTTACCATTGCACTGGAAGTGCAGCAACATACACTTGGTAATTGGGAAACATTATTGACCTTGACCTGGATAGGTGTACGTCTCCTGCCACTTTTGGTTTGTATGATCACAGGTCGTCACCAGCAGCAACTCCTCATGCATTAAGATATTAATCTGGATATAGAGCAATAACACTAATTTCCTTGCCTTTAATTTTATTTTTAACACCATTTCCTCATCCAAAATGGAAACAAAATTATGGTACAATAGGCATGTCAAAAGAGAGCAAAGAAATGAGAGAAAGAACAGGGAAAGGATGATAGATGGATATGATTGCTTCATTAATAATTAAAACACATTATGCAGATTTATATTTGATATAGAAACTAATTCTGCAGCTACCAATGCATTTAAAATCAATTCAGGATATGTTCGGCAAGTTGGAATATGGGAATTGTTTTGGGCATTGGTCAGAGTTATTGTTGAAAATAGGTCAGCCACATATATTGCTCAAAGGTTTAAGAATCATTGTTCTCAAATGGCTAACTGACTATAGCTCACATAAAATACACATGCTACTAGAATGATTATCCTATTAAGCACACAACTGGTCTCAGAGTGGGTTAAGTACAGTGAAAAATATCATCATAGGTAATCCTCCTTCTCACATCCTTCCGATATTCAAGGTAAGCTTACACCTATTATTTCTCTGTTAATCTTCAATGTTACTTTTCCCTCGTCCCTTTTTCACTTCAAATGCCCAAGAATTGCCAACCAGTGAAACAATGAAAGAACAACAAGACAGTGATGATGCAGATATACTGTCCCTCAATTCCCCATTTGCAGCTTGCCACTCAGATACTGACACAGCAGGTGTAGAAATTGAGACAGGGTAGGACGAAGGCTGTGAATGGTCAGTAACCACAGCAATCGAAAGATTACTGCACGTCAGCTTGCTGGAGATCGGGGTCACAAGCTCCGTCATAAACAGTACAAATGGGATCCAGAAAGCACAATTGCTGGAGAAACTCAGGAGGTCAGGCAATACATGGATTGGTGATGTTTTGGATCGGGACCCTTCTTCAGGGTGTATGTAGTGGGAGAAGAAAGCTGGTAAAGAAGTGGGGGCTGGACAATGTCTAGCAAGTGATAGGTACAGGTGATGAGGGTTTGGATAGGCAGGCAAAGACAGATAAGAAAGAGATAAAAGGGCGTAAGATAAGGAGAGAAGAGAGTGAAGCCAGAGGAAGGTATTTCGGTAGAAAGGGATGGGGAAGAAGGGGAAAGGAGGGGTGAGATAATTAGAGAAATGGGTGTGTATCCAGGTGGGGCACGCACAGGCATGAGAGGGGGAGAAAAGGTGGGGTTATTACCTAAAATCGGAGAGCTCATTGTTCATACTGTTTGAGTATAAGCTACCCATGCAGAATATTGGATGCTGTTTCTTCAGTTTACGTGTGGCCTCACTCCAGCAATGGAGGAGACTGAGGACAGAAATCAGTGTGGGAATGCGAAGGGGAGTTAAAATGGTTAGTAGCTGGGGAATCCAGCAGGCCTAGGCAGACCAAGCGCAATTATTCAACAGAACAGTCACCCAGTGTATGCTTGGTCTCGTTGATGTAAAGGAGGTTAAATCGGGGGCACCAAACACAGTGGATGAGGTTAGAGGAGGTTCAGGTAAACTTCTGTCTCACCTGGAAGGGCTGCTAGGGTCCTGGATGGATGTGAGGCAGGAGGTGTAGGGACAGTTGTTATTTCTCCTATGGTTGCATGGGAAAGAACCTGGGGAGGGGTGGTTTGGGTGGGAAGTACAAATGGGGAATTTGATAGAGATCTTGCAAAGAGAGCAGATGAATTTGCACAATAAGCTACAATCCAGAAACCCTCTGACCTTGGGCAAGGAAGAAGTCCGACACCAATTTGGCCCAGGGTTTCCATGCAGAGTTTGGATTCACAGGAATAATTACAGGGATATAACTTGATGTATTTTATTGATTGTCTTACCAGTCATGGGTAATGGAATCCTTGCTGTGGTCAGTGTCTGTAGCAGCCGAGAGAGTTGGATCAGGACATTTTCTAAGAAGTGGTAATATCTCACACATGGTCCCATGTTGAGTCTCACATAGACAACTGCTCCAGAACATTGAAAATGCAGTTCCCTGTGAAGAATCCTTCTTTTTTTATTTTTTTATTTCATTTTTTATTAGAGGTATCTGCATATCATAGTCCAACCCATTAGAAACTTTGTGTAACAATTACATATTAAGTATCCAGGGTTCTGGGTACCCAGTTACCAAAGTAGCTGGGGTCCTCCTTTATCGGTTACATATTAACGTTGCCTCTAATTATTTACTTATATTTATAGATAAGAAAAATAAAGAAATAAAGAAAATAAATTAGAAAAGTAAGATAAACTATCAATAATACAACTTAGGAGATAGGTCCATAGGTCAGAAAACGTAACTATTCATCTAGTCCTGGATTCAGGTTTCAGTCAGGCCTCCGCGCCGGCCCAGTCTACCCCTTCAGATCATCTATAAATGGAGACCATATTTTAGTAAATAATTCTGGTTTGTCAATTAAGACATATCTAATTTTTTCCAAATGTAAGGTCTCCGACATCTCCATAATCCACATCTTAATTGTGGGGGTTGCAGGATTTTTCCAAAATTTTAATATTAATTTTTTCCCAATTATTATACTGTAGTCAAGGAAATTTCTTTGGTTTGTTGTAAGTTTTAGATATTGTTCTGATATGCCCAATATTATTAATTTAGGATCGGGATCCAGTTGAGTATTAACAACTACAGAGATTATTTTAAAAATATCCATCCAGTAATTTTTAATTTTTATACAATTTACAAAGGTATGGGTTAAATTAGCCGATGAGTATTGGCATTTATCACAAATAGGAGAGATATTAGGAAAGATTCTATTTAATTTTGTTTTTGAATAATGCAGTCTATGTAGTACTTTAAATTGTATTAAAGAATGTCTGGCATTTAATGAACATTGATGTATATGTTGTAAACTTTCATCCCAAATATCTTTTGTTATAGGTTGGGCTAATTCCTTTTCCCATGCTAATCTATATAATTCCGTCGACGGGGTCTCACTGTCTAAAAGAATATTATAAATATAAGATATTAATTTACCTGTATTAGGGTGTTTATTCAAACATTCATCTAGAATCTCTGGTTCTCTAGTTCTGTATTCTTGTGTATGTGATTTAACATAATCTTTAAGTTGTAAGTATCTAAAAAAATTATTTGAATGTAATCCATAATTCTGTTGTAGCTCCTGAAACGAAAGAAAAATACCGTTTCTATAAAGATGTCCCAACTTTTTAATTCCATGATTTTTCCATTGTACAAAACCTTTATCCAACACTGAGGGTTTAAATGAAGGATTATTTGCAATGGGGAGAGAAAGTGATAAATTATTCAATTTTAATGTCTTTTTTAGTTGTTTCCAAATTCGAATTCCACTATATATTATAGGCTTTTCACTATAGATTTTTTAATTCAATTTTGTAGGAGCTAACAGGATCGAACCAATTTCAAAAGGCAAACAATCTTCCTTTTCCATCTTTAACCAGTCTGGTTGTTGATCCATATCTTCCAACCAAAAATTCATATTTTTGACATTGACTGCCCAAAAATAAAATAAATAATTTGGTAAAACTAATCCTCCTTTGGTCTTGGGTTTACATACTGTAGGTTTTTTGCTTATTCTGTGATTCTTATAATCCCAAATAAAACTTGTCACGATAGTCTACTTTATAAAAGAAATTTTTTGGGAGATATATAGGGATTGATTGAAAGAGGTATAGCAATTGCGGAAGGAAAATCATTTTTATAGCATTAATTCTACCGAGCATTGAAATGAGAAGTGTTTTCCAGTATTGAATATTCTTATGCAAGGCATAAAATTTGATTTAAATAGAGAGTTATATTTCTTTGTCACATAAATTCCAAGGTATTTAAATTTTTCATTGACTATTCTAAAAGGTGAATGTTGCAATATATATGAATTAGGTTCCATTATTGGCATAATCTCACTTTTATTCCAATTAATTCTATATCCCGAAAATAAACCAAATTGAGTTATAAGATTTAACAAGTTTGGGATGCTGATTTCTGGGTTTGTAATATATAATAATACATCATCTGCATATAGAGAGATTTTATTAACTGTATTTTTAGCATTATACCCATATATTTCTGGATGTGCTCTAACAGTTTCTGCTAGTGGTTTGATAGCAAGGGCAAATAATAACGGGGATAACAGGCATCCTTGTCTGCAACCTTTAGATAAATCAAATTTTGTTGATAGCATTTGATTTGTCATTATTCTAGCTGTTGGGTTAGTGTGTAAAAGCTTAACCCATGTGCAAAACTTCTCACCCAATTGAAATTTTTCCATCACCGAAAATAAATAGGGCCATTCCACTTGATCGAATGCTTTCTCAGCATCTAACGAGATGACTGCTAGATCTACATTAGCTATTCTGTTTGAGTATATAATATTAAATAATCATCTCAGATTATAATATGAGTAGCGTTTTGGAATAAAGCCAGTTTGGTCAGGGTATATTAATTTATGAATAACTAAACTTAATCTATGGGCTAAAATTTTAGTTAATATTTTCTGATCGGTGTTTAAGAGCAATTGCTCTATATGAACCTGGATCTTCAGGGTCCTTATCCATTTTGGGTATAAGTATTATTGTTGATTCGTTTAAAGTTTCTGGTAGTTTCTGTTGCATGAGGGCATGAGTATATAGTGTCTTTAAGTGTGTGGAGATCAGATCATGAAATTTTTAATAAAATTCGCAATTTAAACCATCCGGGCCAGCGGCCTTTCCATTTTTTAAAGATCTGATAGATTCTTCAATGTCTTTTACTGATATTTCGGCCCCTAATAATTCCCTCTCTTTCAGATCTAAACCTGTAAGATTACATTTCTGTAAAAATGATTCCATTCCTGCAGAGCCCACTATCATTTTGGATGAATAAAGTGTTTGATAGTATTGAGAAAATCTATCATTAATATCCTTGGGTAATGTTAGTATTTCTCCCGTATCAGATTTAATTTTATAAATTGTTTTTTTCCCTTCCTGTTTCCTGAGCTGATGTGCCTTCAATTTTTGTGGCTTATCACCGAGCTCAAAGTATAGCTGTTTGGTATTTTGATAAAGTTTTATGATTTGATCTGAATATAGTTGATTTAACTTATATTTGAGTGCTGCAATTTTATTATGTATTATCGTAGAGAGCGTGATTGCATTTTCCATATCTAATTGCCTTATCTCCTTTTCCAATTCCTGTTGTTTGTCACGGGTCTCTTTATTACGAAAGGCTTGCGCAGAGATTAACGCTCCTCGTATAAATGCTTTAAATTTCCCAAAGAAGGGAGGGAGTTATTTCAGGGCAATCATTAGTCTCGAAAAACATATTTATCTGTGTGATAAGATATTCACAACATGCTTTATCATTTAAAATCTGAGGATTGTCTCCATTGTGTCTGCTTCTCAGTCATTCCACTTAGTTTGATCATAAATGTTAGAGGTGCATGGTCTGAAATTATAACATTATGATATTTTGAATTATAAGTAAATGGGATAAGCTTAGAGTCTACTAAAAAATAATCTATCCTTGAGTAAGTTTTATGTACCGGTGAATACTGGGGTTATAATGGATGATAGAATCAGCTGGAAATCACACATTAAACATGTACAATCCAAACTGTCAAAAAGCATTTCGGTATTACACAAAGTTAAGCAGGTTCTGGATCACAAATCACTCCGCATTCTCTACTGTTCACTAATCTTACCCTATTTAAATTACTGTGCAGAAGTCTGGGGCAATAACTATAAAAGTTTGCTACATTCATTAACTATTCTGCAAAAAAGAGCAATACGTATTATTCACAAGGTCAGGTATCTGGGTCACACTAAACCATTATTCTTAGTCAAAATTATTAAAATTAGAAGATTTGGTTGCATTTAAAACAGCACAGATAATGTTTAGGGCCAAAAATAAGAACTTACCTGGAAATATACAAAAATTATTTAATGTGCGAGTGGGGGGTTATAATTTAAGAAGAATATTTAATTTTAAGGTACAAAGAGTCCGCACGACCAGAAAAACTTTTTGTATTTCGGTCTGTGGAGTAGGATTGTGGAACAGTTTGAATGTGGAATTAAAGCAATGTCCAAACATGAACCAGTTCAAAATGACATACAAAAAACTTTTTTTCACAAGGTACAGGGATGAAGGGGATGGTTGACAAACAGGGGTTAATGTTTATTTGTTATTTTAATTATTATTTATTTATGTCTTTTGGTTACTTCATACATATTACTTATATGTGTATATCAGTTGTATGCATATATATGTCTGTATGTATCTCTAAAAATTGTCTGGGGTATTATTATTATTAATTAATTAATTATTAAATATGGAAGAAGGGTTTAGGGAGAAGGGGTGAGATTAAATAAGTTATTCTTCTCCTTTTCGAGCTTGTAAGGAAAAAATGTTGGACATTTAAATTTTGCATTATGCTTTTCATTGCTTTGCAAATATTGCCTGGAATGTCCAATGTTTGACTATTTCGATTTTGTTGTTGTTATTTATTCCTATATATGTCTTTACTTGTTCGGAACAAATAAATAAATAAATAGAATGAATATTCCGTTCCAGATGGGTTTTCAATTCTCCAAACATCTTTCATATTAGTAGAGTTAATGTATGAGTTTATTAATTCGCTTGTCTTGGATTTTGCTTTTCTTTGTCTTGATGATCTATCTAAATAAGAGTCTAGTGTACAATTTAAATCTCCACCAATTATCAAGTTATGTTGTGTAATTTCCGGGATAGTATTAAGTATATTCTTAAAAAATAAAGGGTTATCAAAATTTGGTCCATAGACATTGTAAAGAATCCTTCTGCCGACTATTCTATCCTTTGCTAACGATTGAACTACATCTGTGCCTTCTATTCATTCTTCCAGTCAGATTGTAGTGCAAGGAGAATGCCTCCAATTAATATCCATGTCGATATGCTTGCAATTGCACTGTACTTGGGGCTTGAAGGTAGGAACATTTCCTTCACCTCCCATTGTAGACTTCTGCAACTTGAATTAACTGGGGAAAGTACTATTTTTGTATTGACAGAGCAATACGAATGCCTGAAACTTTGACATGCAATGATACCCTTAAATAGTGCAGATAGCAGGATTTTCATTGCTGGTTAATACATTTTCATTTGTCTACTGAGTTGCTTCAATGGAGAAAGAAACCATGCTATAATTTCAGGTTGATGGCCATTGGGCAGTAGGTACAGAATCCTTAAGTCCCACACCACCAGATTCAGATTCTTGAACCAACTTGCTCAAACATAATCCCATCTTGACAACACACTATGGACCACCACTTGCACTATCATGAACTTGTTTTTTTTTCTAATTGTATTTTGCAATAATGTCTTGTTCTTTTGCATTTTCTAGTTTATTTTAGAGGTTACTAGACCAAGTGCAGACCCGTTTGGGTCTGTTCCTTCAAAGCACGGTTGCGGGGTGGGAATCTGGCACCCACAAACACACACACTCATCACACCCCTTGATATTATCTTAATTTTATTAATTGGCTTCTTTTATCCCATCTCCACCCTA
Organism: Malacoraja senta; assembly: GCA_038087875.1. Classification (NCBI taxonomy): domain Eukaryota; kingdom Metazoa; phylum Chordata; class Chondrichthyes; order Rajiformes; family Rajidae; genus Malacoraja; species Malacoraja senta. The sequence continues at coordinate 50,215,410 of CM075978.1, forward strand.
TCCACTGACGAATAGCCCTCACCTCTCAGGTGCGTCTAGAGGGGGGGAGGGGGGGAAGAGAGAGTGTGCACAGACAGTTGAAGAGAGAGAGAGAGAGAGAGAGAGCAGAGAAAAAGATAAAGATCAAAGAGAGAGAGAGAGAGCAGAGCGCGGCTGACAGGCGCTGCAAGTGGAAAAGTGATTTATTAAATATTAAAATGTAAATAACTTAAAATACAACAATTTAAATGGTAAAGATAAAATTTATTCAGTTATGTTCATTTTCATTGTGTCTCCTGCTCCATGGGGTAGAGAGGGAAGGGGGGTGGGGGAGAGAGGGATGGGGGTGGGAGGAGGAGGGGGAGGAGGGAGAGGGGTGAGGAGTGAGGAGGGTGATGGAGAGGGAGATGGCGAGGGGGAGGAGAGAGGGGTGGGGGGAGGAGAGAGGGGAGGGGGAGAGAGGTGTGGGGGAGGGGGGAGGGGAGGAGGGAGATGGGGTCGGGGTAGCGGGCGAAGAGTGTGGATGGAGGGGGAAGAGTGGAGAGGGGGAAGGGGGTGGGGGAGAGAGGGAAGAGGGTGGGGGAGGGAAGGGAGGTGGGGGAGAGAGAGATGGGGTGGGAGGAGGAGGAGGAGGAGGAGGAGGAGGAGGAGGAGGAGGAGGAGGAGGAGGGGGAGAGGGAGAGGGAGAGGGTGAGGAGAGGGAGATGAGGAGGAGAGAGAGACGGGGAGGGGGAGAGAGGGATGGGGAGTGAGGGATGGGGAGGGTGTAAAGGATTGATAACGAGGCATCGTTACTTTACTATCTTTATTCATACTGGACATTATACATTGCACTAGCTGTACGTGGTCTGTCACAGGAACTAGAGAGCGATCTGTGGGTGGGGAGGTTGTAGTTATACTTGTGATATGGGGAGTGGTTAGTGGGTATGAGGTCACTATGTTAAAGGCACATGCATATCTCATCTACATCCTTCCTCTCCGAAACGACAGGTAAATACAAAGGTGACATGGCGACCACGGCTCATGCGCTAGGATAGCTAGGCAACATCGCCATAGCGGTCAGGCGGTTTGACAAGACGTCCCGCCCGGGTTCGCGTCTCGCCATCCACCCTTCCTGCAGGAGGAAGAGGCACCAGCGGGGACAGACGAACCTGAAAGGGGGAAACGGGAGGAAACGGAAGAGACCGCGGCACCAAAACCGGAGGGGATGCGGGGCCGGGACCGGGAAGAGCGCGAGGGGGCGAGCGAGGACTAGTCGGAGTGTGTTGGAGCGGAGGGGGCGAAGGAGGAGCAGAGCGAGGCATGTCAGGAATCACGGGCAGGGCAACGGCCGGACGCGAAACAGGCAGCGGGGGAGCAAAGGGATCGGCGGCAGGAGGACGCGGCTCGTGGACGAGCCGAAGGTGCTGGCGGGACCGTCGGTAAATGGTCCCAGCGTAGTCGACGAAATAGGACCTGGGCGACCCCGCAGAGCCGACGACAGTAGCGAGCTTGGAGTGACCGGGAGTGGTCTGCATACGGACTACTTGACCGGGGAAGAGGGGCGGCAGCGGGTGGCAGGACCTGTCATGGGACCGCTTTTGGACGTCTTGCCTGAAGGCAATTCGTTTCTGAACCGCCGCAGGTGGAAGGACCGAGGGTATGAGGGATCGCTGGGCCACCGGGAGTGGGAGCCTGGTAGCGCGAGACAGGAGCCGCTGAGCAGGTGAACCCATGGCAGGGTCGCGGGAAATGTTTCGAAGGCTGAGGAGGGCCAGGTGGAAGTCGGAGTTAATGCCACCACACTGTTCCAACAGGTGCTTAGCACTGCGCACCGCGCGCTCGGCCAAACCGTTGCTTTGCGGGTACTCCGGGCTGCTTGTGAAATGGCGAAAGTTCCATCTGGAAGCGAACGCTTTAAACTCGGAGCTCGTGAACTGGCTGCCATTGTCCGACTGCAAGCTTGCCGGGGGGCCAAAAGTGCTAAAGTGAGGGTACAACCTGTCGATGACGGCCGAAGAGGTCACGGAAGGCAGCCGGTCAACCGCAAACCAGCTGGAGTAGAAGTCAACGAGTACCAGGAAATGTTTGCCCCGCCACTCGAAAATGTCTGTGGCGAGCGCCATCCAGGGCAGTCCGGGCGCGGGCTGCTGTAGAAGCGGCTGACGCTGCTGATGGGGGGCGCGGCTGTTGCAGGTGGAACACGATGAGACCCTCTCCCGGATGTACTTTGCCATATCCGGCCAATAGAACTGGGCCTTGGCGAGAGACAAAGTGGCTTCGGCCCCAGTGTGACCGCGGTGTGCGACTTGAAAATAGTGGTCGTGCAGCGCCGCGGGCACGACCACTTTGTGACCCTTCACCACCACGCCGTCGTGCAATACGAGCTCGTCCCGAATCAGGAAGTAGGGCACGGCTCCAGCCGGCAGTGCCGAGCGACGGTCAGGCCAGCCCTGCCGGATGACGGCAGACAGCTGTTGCAGGGCAGGGTCGTTGGTAGTGTGTTCAACCAGGGACTTCATCTGTGGCGAGGGGACGAAGTTCAATCGTAGTACTAGTAACTCGGACATTTCGTATTGGTGGCGAGCAGTGGACGTCAGCGGGGCGCGAGACAACGTGTCGGCTACGAACATGTCCTTCCCCGTACGATAAACCACCGTGAACGTGAAACGCTGGAGCTGCAGCAGCATGCGCTGCAGACGTGATGAGGCCACATGGATTGGTTTGTTGAGGATGGTAACAAGTGGTTGATGGTCAGTTTCAACGGTGAAAGTGTTGCCCACGATGTAGTCCCGGAATTTGGAGCAGGCAAACACCACGGCCAGTAGCTCCTTCTCAATCTGCGCGTAGTGCTGTTCGGTGGCGGTCATGGTGCGGGACGCGAATGAGACAGGCAGCTGCAGGCCGTCATGGACCTGGAGGCAGGCGGCACCGAGTCCGAATTGAGAGGCGTCGCAGGTGAGGACAATGGGATGCCGCAGGTCAAAGAACTTGAGCATGGGTGTGCTGATCAGTTTAGACTTAAGAATGTCAAATGCCTTCTGATGATTGGGTAACCAAAGCCAGGAAGTGTCCTTTTTGATCAGATCCCTCAGGGGAGCGCTGAGCTCGCTTAGGTCAGGGATGAACTTCCCCAGGTAGTTTACCAAGCCGAGGAAGCGTTGCAGGCCTGCCACGTTAGTAGGAGGAGGCATCCCTGAGATGGCAGCCGTTTTCTGCGGGTCTGGCTTTAGCCCCTCAGCGGTGAATACATGTCCAACATAGGTGACCTCCGAGACGCGGAATCGGCACTTCTTGGGCACTTCAAGTTGATTTGCCTGGCCCGGTCCAGGATCAGGCGGAGGTTGACATCGTGTTCGGCAACATCCTTACCGTAAACGAGGATGTCGTCAACAATTATGGCGCAAGGCAGATCTGAAAACAACTGTTCCATGGTTCGCTGGAATACCTCACTGGCAGAGTTGATTCCGAAGGGCATTCGGAGGAACCGAAACCTTCCGTAGGGGGTGGCGAAGGTTGTCAAAATGGACGACCGCTCGTCCAGTGGTATCTGCCAGAATGAGCTCTTGGCATCGAGGACCGAAAAGACCGTTGCTGGACCAACCCGTGCAGCGACGTCTTCCACCGTTCTCATAGGGTAGTGAGGGCGCCGAATGGCCAGGTTGAGGTCTCTGGGGTTGATGCAGATGCGTATCTCACTCATGTCCTTTTTAGCAGCAACAACCATGGAAGAGACCCAGCTGGTGGGCTCGACGACCGCCTTTAGGACGCCCATTTGTACCATACTGTGTAGGGTCGCCTCCACTTTGTCCCTCATGGCGAAGGAAATACGGTGAGGAGCATGGACCACAGGAACGATCTTATGGTCCACTTCAATCTTGTAGCTGCAGGGTAGTTTGCCTAGCTTATCATCAAAGCGGTCGGGATACTCGGCCAGCGGGTCCATAAGAGCCTGCACGTGGTGGATGTCCCGGTGGAAGGACACCAGTCCCATTTCCTGGCATGCCTGGATCCCCAGCAGGGGAACGCAACTTCGATTGAGGAGAAAGAAGGTGAGGGGCCGAGTGGCCTTCAGTATCTTACAGTGTAGTGTGGCCTTGCCCACAGGAGTAAGGATCTCCCCACCGTAGGCATGCAGGTTTGAGCTCTGAGAAAATATCTGCTCATTAGTCCTTATCTGGTTGAAAAGAGATGTTGACATAACATTGGTAACCGCCCCAGTGTCGATTTTGGCCGTGAAGGTCGAGTTGTTCACAGTGACTTGCACAGAAGGATCCGTTAACATAGCAGGTGCGTCCACCACGGTAAACAAGCTGGTTTCCCCCTGAGAGGAGTTAGATGTAGGAACAGAATGTTCATCGGAATAGTGCTGGGAGCTGAGATCATTATCCGACTGTAGAAGGTTGTTTAAATTTTGCCTTCGAGCAGCGACAGGCTTCCCACGGGAACGACAAGCTGCAGCAAAATGGTTCAACTTATTGCAGGAAATGCAATTCTTTCCAAGAGCAGGGCACACATTGAACTGATGAGTTGTGAAGTTGCAATTAGGGCACCTTTGCTGGGTGCCTCCCCTTGTAGCACCACCGAACCCCGGGGCGCGTCCCCCTCGAGCAGCGAGCGACACCGGGGGTCGCGACTGGGGTGCGTTCATGAGATAGCTAGGAGTGCTGGCAAAGTTGATCGCCTGTTCAGCCGGCGGCGCCGCCGCGGAAACAGCGTCAGCTAAGCGAGTAGCGTGCATTGCATCGGCCAAGGTCAGATCCGGCTTGCGAAGTAGTTCGGACCTGAGCTTCTCATCACGGAGACCGTAAACCAGTAGGTCCCTGATGACATTATCGGGGGTCCACGTCTCGAGGCGGCAGCGCCTGCCCAGGTCCCGCAGCGCGATGACATAGTTCTCAGCAGATTCCCCAGGGAGCTGACGCCGCGCGAACAGTTTAAAACGTTCTAAAATGCAATTAGTCGGAATGTCACAAATAGCGTCAAACTTAGCCAACAGACATGCCGGGTCCCGAGCTGATTCTCCAGCAGCGTAGACGAAGAAGTCGGAGCGAGTCAAGGCGTTGGGACCAGCCAAGTTGAGAAGCAGTGAGGCTTTGAGAGCGGGGGTGGCGCCAGGATGGGCAATCGTGAAATAGTGTTCAAAGTCACGTTTGAATATGTCCCATCGAAGGGCGATGTCGAAATCAAAAACGAGCGCATCGGGCTTACGGGCAGAAGAGGCCATAACAAAAAACAGTTAGGGGGGGAAACAAAAAACTGGGTCAAAAATAAATGATAAACCGATAAACGGGAGGCGCAAGGTAAGTTATTTGACACCATGTAAAGGATTGATAACGAGGCATCGTTACTTTACTATCTTTATTCATACTGGACATTATACATTGCACTAGCTGTACGTGGTCTGTCACAGGAACTAGAGAGTGATCTGTGGGTGTGGAGGTTGTAGTTATACTTGTGATATGGGGAGTGGTTAGTGGGTATGAGGTCACTATGTTAAAGGCACATGCATATCTCATCTACAGAGGGGCAGAGAGATTTGGGGGTGGGGGAGGGGGAGGGATGGGGGAGGGAGGGGAGGAGGGAGATGGGGTAGGGGAGGGAGGGGGAAGAGTGTGGAGGGAGGGGGAGAGGGGTGGGGGGAGATAGGGGAAATAGTACGGAGGGAGAGTGGAAGGGGGAGGGGTAGGGACAGTCCATCTGTTCCCCATTCCCTATCACCACCAATCCTCTTTCTCTATTCCCACACACGTGATGACGTGCTTCGACACAGGCTGCGGGGGTGGGGGGGAGGGGCTGGGGCTGCTGCAAAGGCATATGTAAATGGATCCATTCCGATTGGACATATGTGAGCATTGGGCATTGTGACATCACACGATGGAACATTCAGCAACATTCTATGGGTGAGCTGTTTTTTTAAACATTTTGAAATTTTGGGGGGGAGGGAGAAGGATTTTATTTAAAATGTGTACATAAACACGACGAAATTTAATCAGGAGTGGATATTTGGAATGAAAAGTGAAATCTCTACCGAAATGGAAAAAATCTCGGCGTTTCTGCGTGTGGTGTTGGTGTAGCAACGAATCAAAGGCTGGCACCCACAAGACAGGCCGAAAAACACACAAACACACA
>CM075978.1:50221699-50329199 GCA_038087875.1 Malacoraja senta
GTTCCTTCCTACACAAGGTAAAAGGGGACCTAGCAGGGTGCTCATTCAAAGAGACGGGCAAGGCTCAATGGGCCAAATGGCCGCCATCCACTGCACCCATCGACTCCAGCAGCAATATTGATTTGACCTCCCTGCATGCCAACATCTCCAGCGCAACACAACCCCTCTTGCCCAATACCACCCTCCCACCCCAACACCCCTATCTACCCCCCCCCCCCCACCACGGCGTGCCCCACCCACTCGGGGCACTCTGTACCATGGAAGGCACTGGTGTCGATCCTGGGGGGGGGGGGGGGGATGGGTCATATATCCCCCCACTTTTTGATGTGGGGGATGGCCTGTATTATTATCCCCGTTTTTGGAGGTCGAGCAATAACAAAAATAATAATCACCTGCCCCTATCTCTCATGTAGGCCCTACATTATCTTAAAAATACTTCAAACAAAAAAAATTGAAATCATACTTCTACAATGCACTTCTAAAACATTATTTTAATACATCAAATTTCAAAAAGTCCCTACCTTGGGAGGGGGGGGTGCCTCCCTCCCACACCCTCCCCCTGCTCAGACACTCCACTCCCTCGCTGGGTACCCCAGGGGGCCGGTGTTCAGTGATCGCTCAGCCCCCCCCCACTTTCAAAACCGCTCTGCGGCCCATGCATCATGATGTATTGATCAATTTTATCCCATACCAATCAAGAATCTCAATCTGGCAAGCCAGCCCATGGTATGTCTTTGACAAATCTGTCTCCTTTCTTAATTCAGACTTTTCCATGCAACCATTAATTGTTTCCCTCCTGTTATTGCAGCTAAAAGCTTTTCTTCCAAAGCTAACCTGGTCAGCCTTCAGTTGCAAGGATTGCCTGTGGCATTTGTTACTCTCCAGATCTCCTTGGTGCTTACTTCAGTCAGCAGAGACTGTGGGAAAGAGATGTGGTTGCCTTCACTAACAGCTGCCACTGTGTCTTTATCTGTAAGTTATGGACACACGGTTGGCAACAACACGAAGTGTGTTTGGATGTGGCAAAGATGTAGATGTTAGGTGTAAGCACTGCTGGAGAACGTGGCTTATGAACATGGGTATATTTCAGTATAGTCACTGCCTTTCTGGTAAAGTCTTCCAAGGAAGAAATTTAATAATACGAGGGCAAAGAGTCTCTGTTCACAATACATGAACACATCCTACTTTGAAGTTCTGTGCAGCCAGTACCAACTATGCTGTTCATTAGGTACATGTATTGATCAGTCCAATCTCACATCCAACATTTCTTAAAAACCTCTTCTATTAAAGACCAAGACATAGAAACATAGAAAATAGGTGCAGGAGTAGGCCATTCGGCCCTTCGAGCCAGCACTGCCATTCAACATGATCATGGCTGATCGTCCAAAATCAGTACCACGTTATGGCTTTTTCCCCCATATCCCTTGACTCCCTTAGCCCTAAGAGCTAATTTTAACTCTCTCTTGAAAACATCCACTGAATTGGCCTCCACTGCCTTCTGTGGCAGAGAATTCCACAGATTCCACAATTCCACAGAACTGAGTGAAAACGTTTTTTCTCATCTCAGTCCTAAATGGCCTACCCTTTATTCTTAAACTGTGACCTCTGGTTCTGGACACCCCAACATCAGGAACATTGTTATATGTTTCTATAAGGTCCCCTCTCATCCTAAAATCCAGTGAATACAAGCCCAGTCGACCCATTCTTTCATCATACGTCGGTCCCGCAATCCCAAGAATTAACCTGGGGAACCTGCGCTGCACTTCCTCAATAGCAATAATGTCCTTCTTCGAATTTGGGGACCAAAATTGCACATAATACTTGAGGTGCGATCTCACCAGGGTCCTGTACAAATGCAGTAGGACCTCCTTGCTCCTAAACTCAAATCCTCTCACAATGAAGGCCAACATGCCATTGGTTTTCTTCACTGCCTGCTGTACCTCCATGGTTACTTTCAGTGACTGATGTAGAAGCACACCAGTGACTGATGTAGAGGCAGCCTTGGAAGCCTTACCCCACTACTCAAACCTCACGTCAAAAACCTTGGCGTGATATTTGACTCAGCACTGAAATTTGACAAATAAGTCAATGCCGTGGTAAAAGCTAGCTTCTTTCAGCTTCGGACGATAGCTAAAATAAAACAATTCCTCCAGTTTGATGACCTCGAAAAGATCATCCACACATTCATCTCCTCCCGCCTAGATTACTGCAACTCCCTTTACACTGGCATCAGCCAATCTTCCCTGTCCCGCCTGCAACTGGTCCAAAACGCCGCAGCGAGACTCCTGACGGGCACCCGAAAAAGGGACCACATCACCCCGATCCTGGCCTCTCTCCACTGGCTCCCTGTGCGGTTCCGTATAAACTTCAAGATCCTCCTCCATGTCTACAAAGCCTTCAATGGGCTTGCCCCCACCTACATAAAAAGTCTTCTCACCCACCACTCCACCTCCAGGCCCCTCAGATCGGCTGACTTGGGGTTGCTGAATATCCCGCGGTCTAGGCATAAGCTCAGGGGCCTACACAGTCCCCTAGACTGCGGAACAGCATCCCCTTTCCCATCAGAACTGCCCCCTCCATACTCTTTTAAGTCAAGACTTATCTATACTCCCAAGCCTTTCCTGACGTCCTCTGAGTGAGGGCTACATGTATATATGTATGTAGTTTGTTTTGTTTGTGCTATTCTTATAACAAATGTAAAGCACTTTGGCCAACAAGAGTTGTTTTTTAAATGTGCTATATAAATAAATGTGACTTGACTTGACTTGACTAATCTGACACCATTCAGATAATAATCTGCCTTCTTGTTCTTGCCTCCTCATCAAAATAGTAAATATGTATTATACCACCGGGTGGTGCCAGCAGTGGCTGCCTCACCAACCGTCCGTCTGTCCCTTTCTTCTTCGTTGTTTTTTTTAGTGTGCGTTAAATGGATGTTTTTAGTGTTCTTTACTTTGTTTTATGTGGGGGTTGGGGGAAACTTTTTCTAATCTCTTCTCGACGGAGATGCAATTTTTTTTCCGTATCATATCTCCGTCCGCACTGCGGCTTAACATCGAGGAGTTGGCGGCCTTTCCTGGAGACCAATTTCGCGAGCTTCACTGCTGGGTGCCTGCGGGACTTTAACATTGCGCAGCCCGCGATCCCTTTGCCAGGGATCGACCTCGCAGCACTACCGCGGGAGCCTGTGGACTTTAACATCGTGGAGATCACAGTCTCTGGTTAGAGACCGACATCAGGGACTACAAGCCGCAGGAGCTTCAATCGCCCTGAAGCGGGAGCTTCGATCGCCCCAACTGCGGATGGTTTGACTGCCCCGGCCGTGGGAGAATAAAGATGGAAGATTAGACTTTATTGCCTTCCATTACAGTGAGGAATGGCCCCATAGTATAAGTGTCTACATCATGGGACTGGAAACTGGAAGTATCCTGAGCTAATTTTGCTACCAACATCATCTATTGTGACAAATGATGGCTTCCACTGATTGTCGCTGGAAGCTGGCGTCCCTTTCAGGACGGACAATGATAGCGAGGCCAACATTTGTAACAAGATGGACACGAAAAGAAGAGTGAGGAATGTGGGGAATCCACTGTGGTGATTGTTTATGTGAACTTTTATGTAGTTGTGTGTCTTGTTGCTTTTTTTAAAAGTATGGTTGTATAATTTGCATATTACTGTACCTTAATTGGTATACGTGACAATAAAAGACCTTTGAAAACGTCAACCTTTGAATGTCCAGATATACCACATTCACTGGCTCTCCCTTATCCATTCAACTATTACATCCTCAAAAAATTCCAAAAGATTTGTCAAGCATGATTTCCCCTTCATAAATCCATGCTCACTTTGACCGATCCCGTCACTGCTTTCCAAATGCACTGCCATAACATCTTTAATAATCGACTCCTGCATCTTCCCTACTACCGATGTAAGGCTAACTGGTCTATAATTCCCCGTTTTCTCACTCCCTCCTTTCTTAAAAAGTGGAGTTACATTGCCTACCCTCCAGTCCACAGGAACTGATCCACAGAACAGCCTACAGTGGATGAAGAATGGAGGTACATTTGGTAGAAAAGGCCAATTGAAAATCAAGTTACTTGCCTTGAATATTCCTATAAAATCCATAAACCTTACTGCACCATTCACTTTTGACCTGTATACTCCCGGTATTGCCACCAATTTCTCTTACCTCCCATTGCTTATTGTCCAGAAGGCCTCTTGTTTCATTATAGACACATGACTTATCTCTTCATTTCCATCAGTCCTCCGAGTGCATTGGTTTAAAGTATTTGGTTTATGGATACTCACCAGTTAAGCCATTGCTTAAGAGGCGGCACTGCGGTAGAGTTGATGCCTTACCACACCTGAGACCCCGGGTTCGCTCCTGACTACGGGTGCTGGCTGCACGGAGTTTGTACGTTCTCCGTGGCCACGTGGGGTTTGTACGTTCTCCGTGGCCACGTGGGGTGCTCCATTTTCCTCCCACACTCCAAAGACGTACAGGTTTGTGGGTTAATTGGCTTTAGTAAAAATAGTAAATTGGCTCGTGTTTAGAATATTGCAAGTGTACGGGTGTGATCGCTGGTTAATATGGACTTGGTGGGCCAAAGGACCTATTCCCACACTGTATGTCTAAAGTCTAAGATATCACAGAACCGATTCATTTTTGAAGAAACTTCTCTGCTTCTTATAGTTATAATGAAACTTCCTCATTCATAAAAGGAGTTGCTCTTTACGTGGTCATAGACATGAATTGATATTGGGCCCTAATGAGTGCAAGCCCTAAGCAGTGTGAGTAGTGCTGATACAGTGCATTCAGAAAGTATTTAAAACCCCTTTACTTTTTCCACATTTTGTTACGTTACAGCCTTATTCTAAAATGGATTACATTCAATTTTTTAATCATCAATCTACACACAATACCCCATAATAAAACAGCAAAAATAGGTGTTTAGAAATTTTTGCAAAGTAATTAAAAAGAAATAACTGAAATATCACATTTACATAAGTATTCAGACCCTTTACTCAGTACTTTGTTGAGGCACCTTTGGCAGCGATTACAGCCTCATGTCTTCTTGGGTATGACGCTACAAGCTTGGCACACCTGTATTTGGGTAATTTCTCCCATTCTTCTCTGCAGATCCTCTCAACTTGGTTGGATGGGGAGCGTCGATGCACAGCTATTTTCAGGTCCCTCCAGAGATGTTCGATCGTGTCCAAGTCCTGGCTCTGGCTGGGCCACTCAAAGACATTCAGACTTGTCACGGAGCCGCTCCTGCTTTGTCTTGGCTGTGTGCTTAGGGTCGTTGTCCTGTTGGAAGGCAAGTCTGAGGTCCAGAAAGGTCTGGAGCAGGTTTTCATCAAGGATCTCTCTGTACTTTGCTCCGTTCATCTTTCCCTTGATCCTGACTAGTCTTCCAGTTCCCACCGCTGAAAAACATCCCCACAGCATGATGCTGCCACCACCATGCTTTACCGTATTGGCCAGGTGATGAGTGGTGCCTAGTTTCATCCAGACGTGACGCTTAGCATTCAGGCCAAAGAGTTCAATCTTGGTTTCATTAGACCAGAGAATCTAGTTTCTCCTGCCTTTTTGCAAACTCCAAGCGGGCTGTCATGTGCCCTTTACTGAGGAGTGGCTTCCGCCTGTCCACTCTACCATAACGCCCTGATTGGTGGAGTGCTGCAGATATAGTTGCCCTTCGGGGAGGTTCTCCCATCTCGAGGAACTCTGGAGCTCTGTCAGTGACCATTCCCAGATGTACAGAGCATTCAGAAAGTATTCAGACCCCTTCTCCATGACCAAGGCCCATCTCTCCCGATTGCTCAGTTTGGCCGGGCTGCCAGCTCTATGAAGAACCCTGGTGGTTCCAAAGTTCTTCCATTTAAGAATGATGGAGGCCACTGTGCTCTTCAGGACCTGAAATGCTGCAGAAATTGTTTTATACCCTTCCCCAGATGTGTCTCAACACAATCCTGTCTTGGATGTCTACTGACAATTGCTTCGTCTTCATGGCTTGGTTTTTGCTCTGACATGCACTGTCAACTGTGGGACCTTATATAGACAGGTGAGTGCCTTTCCAAATCATGTCCAATCAATTTTAATTTACCACTGGTGAACTCCAATCAAGTTGTAGAAACATCTCAAAGATAATCAATGGAAACAGGATGAACCTAAGCTCAATTTTGAGTGTCATAGCAAAGGGTCTGAATACTTATGTAAATGTGATATTTCAGTTAGTTCTTTTCAATTACTGCAAAGATTTCTAAACACCTGTTTTTGCTTTTTTATTATGGGGTATTTCTAAACACTTGTTTTCACCTTTGTATTATGGGGTATTGTGTGTAGATTGATGATTTTTAAAAAATGAAATAAATTCATTTTAGAATAAGGCTGTAACGTAACAAAATGTGGAAAAAGTGAAGGAGTCTGAACACTTTCTGAATGCACTGTACTTCTGGGAATGGATAAGCTTGGGACATGGCTGGTAAGGTTGGGACATGGGTTAGCCAGGGTCACGGCCTTTCTGTGCAGGACGTGCAGTGCCTTAGCGATTAGACCCAGCTGGCTCCACTGAGGAAGTTCACAGCAGGGCATCTAAGCGAGAACAAACTTAGCCAACAAGTGATACTTCAGCAGTAGCCATATGTTGGTATGCAGAAAATTTGGGCCATTGTTTATCTCAAAAATGATGCATAACTCACCTCATGTTAATATACTTTAGTTCCTGAAGGTAGAAATAAACAAGTAACTGCATGACCAAAATATGACCAGCTGAAGGCATTTTTAGGATACAACTACAGCAAAGAAACATGCTGCTTGGCAGCATCGAGTCACATGTGGTTTATTATGCAGTTTAGAATGATTTTTTAATAGGTCCAGTCGATTTAAATAGCTTAGCCTTAGGTAACTTTATCCCAGCCATTAGTGCACATCACAAAATCAATACATCCAAATATTGATTTATTTTATAGGCTCTCACCTTAATGCAGTTAGTTTAATTGCTTTAATTTTATGCAGTCGGGTAAATAGATGTAATAGCCAGCAAGATGCTTTTCACAATATTTCATGTAATTATAGAACCATTGGGGTAACCTGTATGGATTGTATGAGTTCTCCAAGAGTGAGAATAGCGTTATGGTATACTTCCAATGTTGAACATGAGTAAAGAAGTCACAAAATAATGTTTTTAAAAATGCAAATTTGGCAAGTAACTTTATGAACCATTGCATTTCAGACATTGATTTTACAAAATTATGCATAAATAACTTCATTTCATCTGGATACCTTTATTTTGCCACAAACAAAATTTGCACGCACTTTTGTCCAAATGCCTTTGCTGCACTGGTAGTAAATGTGGATCAGACTTTCACAGCATGTTCATTAACATTACGGTAGTCACAATTTTATTTTTGAATCATTATGCAATTTTCAAAGTTAATTAGCAGCACATCATCCCACACCTACTCCATATTTACAATAATCAATCTTTCTGATCAAAAAGGAAATTTTGATTATGAATCAAGGCAACACATTGACAAAAGGGATGTGGTTTCATCAACATTGATTGTCCACATGAATTAAAACAGATGGCTCTGGCAGTTTTATTTATCACTTTTATAGAAAAATTGAAGTTATATTGAAATAGATATAAAAAGTCATTTACAAATAAAGTAACTTCCCTAATAAAGGCAGCAATTTTCATAATTCCCACAGTAAGCAGTGGCGCCAAGAATAAATCACATTAACACAGTTTGTCAATATAGAACAGCAAAGGCACCAATATACAATCAGAAAAGTCAAATCATATCACCAGCCAAACAGCAAAGATACTGTAACTACATGAATATGGGTGTATTGATATTATAATGTTTATTGTCGCGTTTACACAGTATTGAAACTTTGGAACCATTTTACAAAGGAGAAATACAGGGATATCACTGCCTACAATGCTCACTACTGGCATTGTATTTCACAACAATAAAATTCTGTATTGGAACAGTAATCGGAAACCTGATCGATATAGAAATTTCAATTAAAGTTCAAGATTTTATAACAAAATCAGTATTCAGTTACTGTTGCTTTCAGTGGGTTGTTACTTATGTCTAAAACACCAATTTAAATCTACAACTGGCTTGTACAGAAAGAATCGTAGCTAATATTATACTTCACATTTAGATCTGAAATCAGTGTTCGAGAACACCACAGAACTGGAAATATTATGCTTGAAAAGGTTTATGCAAAATCCTTGGTGGTTATTGAAAAGGCTCATAAAATTCCATCAGGAATGAATACAATTTACCTTTAACTGTAATAAATACTAATTGTTATTCAAACTACATGGACCAAAAGAGCCACACATGGGGATGGGTGAAAATTTCTATATCATAACAGAACCGGAAACATTATTGTTGAAAAGGTATATGCAAACTCCATGGTGCTGTTATTGAGAAGGCTTATATGTTTGCAGCAATATACAAATAATTTTAACAATTGTCATCACATTTACGACACGCATTTTCAAAATGAGAGAGTTGTACCAGCTAGCAATTACATACTTACACTGATTCCCTAAAGTGTAAAGTGTCAGGATATCCCATCAGGAATTAATGTAATTTACCTTAACTGTACCAAATAATACTAATTACTACTCAAACTACAGACAAAAAATGCCAGACATGGGGATGGGTCAAAATTTCTATACCATAACGCAAAAAAGAATGTACATTTCATTGGTCAAGTACAATCCCAGATATTTTCATGTTGTGGGGTTCTAGTCTATCCATCTGATTTGAGTGCATAGGAAGGCAGTTATAAATCATACTGCTAGTTAATATTTGGCACTATGCTTGAATATTCTTTTAAACACATTGAAAGGGATTTTTGAACTAGAGTGTATTTTCCAGCATATTTCCATGAGATTCATAAAATCTAATAGCAGTAATAGAATAAGATAGCCGGCTGCCTACCACTTTAGGCCAGAGTATCGGAAAAGTAGCATATTGTAGTTTTTTCAATGCGCTCTTCCCTGTCTTTGATAATAACAGGGGAAAACGGAATTGTTCATGCTGGCCATCCTCTGAGTGATTATTACCAACAGTAAAGGTAGAAACACATTACCCTGCCAGGTAATATTAAGGATAACAAAGGGCAAAGATTGCACAGCACATCTGAAAACATCTGTGCACCGAGCTGAAATGTTTGTCAGTTACCACAGCGAGTGTGTTGATTTGTTATTTTTTTCAAATATTATTTTAACTTATGATAAAGTTAGATAAAACTCTTAAAGATAGCGGAGTCAAGGGATATGGGGAGAAGGCAGGAACGGGGTACTGATTGTGGATGATCAGCCATGATTACAGTGAATGGCGGTGTTGGCTCAAAGGGCCGAATGGCCAACTCCTGCACCTATTGCCTATTAATGTACACTGCCAACATGCAAGGCATAATTAATTCTGAAAATGCAAAATTTTAAAAGGAATAGACAGTTCATAAAGGATAATGTTTTCTGTAAATAGGAGTACAATATTTCTCAGGAGTTTCATTATGTTATAATTTCATATAATACAGCTGGTAACTGTGCAAAAAGAAAATCTGTATGCTTGGTAACATTAAGCCAGCCTTTTGCAACTGAAACAGCAATCATGGTCATGAATTTCATTCATCGTCTCATGGCAGCCAATTGAGAAGGAATGATGAAAGCAACTTGTTAATTCAACCAGCCTATTGCTAACTTCGGCAAGTAATACATCCAAGAGGGAGATGCAATAAAAGTGCTGAGCTGAAGTCTTAAATGTCAAGCTAATTATTGGCAATTGTTCTGCAATCAGAATTGGCTTAATGTTATCTGAGAGCACTAAAATACCAATGTGATTTGGGAATGTCCATGTGCAGAACTTGATTTCTAGGGAGGGGCCCAGCATTAGTATTTAGCACTGTGTAGTATTAATTTAGTATTGAGTCTGAAGCAGGGTCTCAACCTGAAACGTCACCCATTCCTTCTCTCCAGAAATGCTGCCTGTCCTGCTGTTACTGCAGCATTTTGTGTCTACCTTTGATTTAAACCAGCATCTGCAGTTCTTCCCTACACATTAGTATTTAGCAAGTCTGACAAACAAAATAATAATAAACAGTCTTCCAATGCTTCAATTTACCATCTACTTGTGGATACCATTTTGAAGCCATGGATGTCATTGAAGTCATTAAAATCTATAACTAACATAAGAAAACCAGCACTTGATTGTTGTTTTGCTACATTCCATATATAAGATTCTTTGATTTTTAAAAGATCATTACAGTATTTTAAAATGTTTGCATCCAACACATACTTATAAATGTAAATATCACTGAATTTTTAGAAAAACTTCCATATGGGACATACAAGTAGTTCTGCATTCCACAAATAATTGATGATAAAATAATTTTACAAAAAAGAAATTACATAATTTAGATAAAACCACCTTAGCAACATTTATGAAAGTGAAAGCTCTTAAATCAAGTAACAATTGTCAAATGGTTTACACGCAATTTACAAGTTCATATATTATTCTGGTGACCATACTGTGGATTTGTTTGAAAGAAGCGTATCACTCTTTAGTGTTTTAAAATATATTAACTACTAGATATGGAGAAATTTGATTTTATCCTAATACACTGTTGCAGGTGATATAATGAATAATAGTCATTTGCACGTGCTTGAATGTAAGTGTTTCAACTGCTTTAAAAAAATCTACTGGAAAATGTTTCCTACCAAAAATATAGGAAATGAAATGAAATTTTATAAAGGATTCTCCCAGTATGTAGCGATCACACACTGAATTTGAACATATCACTTAAACGTTTTAACATTTTTAATGGTCTTTTAGCTCAGAAATGTTTCCTCGTTTGATCATGCTGAATCTTCTTTAAGTGGTCTTTAAAAAAAAATAAAACATTCAGCTCTCGTTTTCTGCCAATTTGGATCCACAAACTCACCAGGTTGGCCCCATTACCATTCATGATTTTTTTCAAATACATTTACATGCATGTGCATATTGAGGAACCAATCATCGTCTGTATAAATAGTGATCAGTTCCCTCCAGATCACGTATAAAGTGCCTATCTGCTGTGCACTGCTCCAATAGAGAACAGTCCTTGATTACACAGCTGCACCGCGTTATTTCAAAAATCAATGATTACAGTTTTTATACATACAATGCAAGTAGTTTTAAGTATATTAAAAAACTTAGTGTTTATAAACACTCTACTGTTTTTAAAACATTATAGGTCATATGTTAATTTGGAGAGTGCATTGCTCCATGTCTTTTGTTATCCATAGGAAGAACATGCCCCTGCCTTGGATGGTTAATAAGGACTGTGTATACGATTTGTAACATCCTTTATATTTATTATCTTATTTTTAAAAATCATTGCAGCTTATCCAAAATTCTGTGGCATATAAATGATTCAGGTATTCTACAAATGTGTACATTCCCTTTAAGATCTATAATAGATCTAATTTCAAAGTCAGCATTTGGCTAGGCACACTGATAAGTAAGCCTATGTGGACATTAGCATTTTGGCTTATATTAAAAGACGAGGACATTTTCTATCTTCATAACCTGCGGTGATATTTCACATATACACACATTGCCAACACTGTTATACCCAGAATTGCCATTACTAGTTGTGATACAGATGCCTTGTTGTTTTGATTATTCTCGATTCTTATCTGAAAGAAAATAAAATAAATTGATTAGTGGACTCTAAAAGCTCACCAAACTATATTTTAGCTTCAAAGATAGATCAGTGTATCCTAACGTTTAATTGAGTTAGCATTACGATGTGAACATATCAATTACTTTCACTGTTGCCTCACATTTCCCCCCATTTCCCACCGGGGGGGGGGGGGGTGGGGGTGATTGTTCAACTCATTGAATCTATGCCAACTCTCAAATCACTTTCATCAGTCCCATTCCAATGCATGCATCCCTACTGTCTAATCCTTCATACATACTGAGTACACCCCTTCCCGTCATGTCTCAACTCTCCTGCACTTAACTATGGGCGATTTACGAATTAACTGACTAGCATGTCTTTTGAATGTAGGAGGAAACCAGAGCACCCACCGGAAGCCCAATGCAGTCACAGGGAGAACATGCAAACGCTGTCAACAACAAATCTGGGATATTGGATTTCAGCAGCAACAGCATTAACTAAGAACATTAAATGAAAAGCCTAGCACAATTCCTGAATGCAGTCAATGATTTTCCCAAGAGGCACAGGCTACATTTGAGATACTTTTGCTGGTAAACATTTTTCCCTCAGTGGACTTGAGTATTCCAAGTTAATAGATCAGATATAATTGTTTTGCTTTCAGTTTCCGTAAATCTGCTGGGAATTTATTGGCAGGCATGTGCAAGAACCTCAGACAGTTTGACTGCTAACAATTTCCCAACTGCAGTGTAATATATGGGGCCTTTATGGCTGCACATATCTGCAATCAGCTGTAGTTCATCATTCCTGCCTGATCAAAAGACTGAGACAATGTTGCCTTGAGAACTAAAATATATTGAGAGTAATGGGCCCGTCCCACTTAGGCAACTTTTTAGGCGACTGCAGGAGACTATGCAGTCGCCACATGTTCGCGGGTGGTTGCCAGGGAATCGCCTTCATGGATTTACACTGTGCTTTAGCCGTGTTAATTACAGCGCCAACCTTCCAGTTCATCGCGGTGTGTGTCTGTATCACCTTGGCTTTGCACCTTGGGAATTTCACTCAGAGAGCGCTCCACCCGCTTGCCCTGTCACACGCCTGCATAACGGGCTGGTGAAGGAGGCAGTGTGTGTGTGTGTGTGTGTGTGTCCGTCTGTGTGTGTGTCCGTCTGTGTGTGTGTCCGTCTGTGTGTGTGTCCGTCTGTGTGTGTGTCCGTCTGTGTGTGTCCGTCTGTGTGTGTCTGACTGTGTGTGTCTGACTGTGTGTGTCTGACTGTGTGTGTCTGACTGTGTGTGTCTGTCTGTGTGTGTCTGTCTGTGTGTGTCTGTCTGTGTGTGTCTGTCTGTGTGTGTCTGTCTGTGTGTGTCTGTCTGTGTGTGTCTGTCTGTGTGTGTCTGTCTGTGTGTGTCTGTCTGTGTGTGTCTGTCTGGGTGTGTCTGTCCGGGTGTGTCTGTCCGTGTGTGTCTGTGTCTCTGTGTGTGTATGTCTCTGTCTGTCTGTCTGTCTGTCTGTGTGTGTGTCCCACTCTGACAGTTACCGTTGACAGTCGCCGGCAGTTGCCTGAAAAATCGCTGGGACAGGCCCATAACTTTTCTGATCTAGTCAACCAAAACAATGCCAAACACTGAAACCAAATAGAGACTGTTTGTCAAGGTTGACCAAAATAATTGTTGGTTAAATTAAAGCAACAAATCCACAATTTTAATTTGTCCTAATTTTAAATATAGGTACAATTTTTATTTCCTTCAATGATGTATAATCCAAATTAAATTGGTAACTTGTTCTGAATTGAATTTTCCATTTGAATTTAATAATATATATTAAATTATGAATCAGGAGTGTAAAAGAACCAGAATAAAACAGACTAAATTATGCAGATTCACCAGTCATGCTGCTACAAAGGATAGATAAACAAGGAACTGCAAAAAAAACTACAAAAAAGGACAAAATGCTGAAGTAACTCAGCATCTCTGGAAAACATGGATAGGTGACATTTCGGGTCAGTTCCCTTCTTCAGACTGGGTGACGTGAAAGCTGGGAGAGGAGAGATAGAACAAAATGTGGTAGGTAATAGATGAACATAGGCGAGAGAGGGGTTTGATGGGCAGATGGTTGGGTAAAAGGCCAGAGATTAAAGCAGAAGGTGGGAACCAAAAGATCGAAGAGCTGCAAATTGTTAAGCAGAATATTAGGCTCTGTTCCTCCAGTTTGCTTGTGGCCTCGCTCTGGCAATGGAGAAGGTCAGTATGGGAATGGGAAGGGGAGTTAAAATGGTTATCAACCAGGAGATCCAGTAAGTCTGGGCAGACCAAGCACAAATGTTCGGCAAAACAGTTGCAGAGTCTGTGCTTGGTCCTGCCGATGTACAGGAGGCCCCACTGCGAGCAGCGGATGCAGTAGATTAGGTTAGAGGAGGTGCACACAAATCTGTATCACCTGGAAGGACTGCTAGGTTCCTTGGATGAAGGTGAGGGATGAGGTATAGGGAAAGGTGTTACATCTCCTGTGGTTGCAAGGGAAAGTACCAGGAGGCATTCATTTGGGTAGGATAGGATAAGTGAACCAAGCAATTGTGGAGGATGCAGTCTCTGTGAAGAAGGAAAGGGGAAGATGTGACTGGCGGTGGTATCACTTGAGGTGAAGGAAATGTCAAAGGATGATTTGATAGATGCAGAGGCTGGTAGGGTGAAACGATGAGGAGGGGGGGAGGGGCAGTGAGTTGAACTATGGGACACAGAGGAGACGCTGGTGAGGGATCTATATTTGACAGCAGAGGGGGAACCACATGTAATAAAAGAAAGAGGACATCTTGGATGTCCTAGAATGGAAAGCCTCAGCTTGGCAGCAGAGACGGAGGAATTGAGAGTAGGGAAAAGCATCTTTGCAAGAGTCAGAATGCAGTCAGCAGTGAAATATATCCCTCCCCAAGAATGCAAAGAATTTGCATTCAAATAGTAAATTTTACGACATTAGGATGTTCCAAACTCTATAATCAATTCTGAAATGCAATTTCTATTCTAGGCACAGCAGCCAACTTGAGTACAGCACAATCACAGAAACAGCAATGTGATGGTGACTTGACAATCTGTTTTGGTAACTTGGTTGAGTAAATAAATACTGGACAAGACATTCCAAGACAACTGCAATTACTGGAAATCTGAGTGGCACAGTTGATAGTGCAGTATCCTCACAGTGCTAGAGATCTGGACTCGATCCTGATCGAGGATGTTGTCTGTGTAGAGTTTGCACCAGGTGGGTTTCTTCCAGGTGCTCGTTTCCTCCCATATTACAAGGAAAATGTTGACAATACCCTGCAGCTCAGGCAGCATGTGGAGAAATAAGCACTGATCAATGATCTCAGATTGGAACCAATAAAGGTTCATAAGGCTGAAACATTAACTGTTTACTCTCTGCACCAATGTTGCCTGATCTGTCAAGTATAAAGTTATTTCCATTTCACACCAAGAATTACCTTAATCTGTCCCACACTGACGTTTCAATCCAGATTAAAGTATTTACATGTCTGGAGACTGATTTGAACCTATGAACGTCTGACTCAGAAGCACGAGTTCCACCACCGAACGAAGACTGACTAAATAGCTAAGCGAGTCATTTTCACGCAACATTACTTTAGACAAATTGCTGTTTGGAGGTGGAAACTTCAAAACAACATCCCCACCTTTACAAACCTCAACAAAAACAAAAACAGCACTCAGGCTTCCTGTAAAAATTATCACTGATGCCAGAGAAAATTAGAAAAGAGATGATTAAATAACAAATTTACAAACTTTACCTTTTTTAAAACCAATAGTGTCACCACATTGCCGGAATTTCGAAATATTTCCACTGCTTCCTGATGCGTAACATTATCAAGCTTTCGCCCATTGATCTAATTGGTGAAAGAGAATTTAGTTTTAGATGTTACCGATGAAGAACATATTTTATATACTCTAAGCAGTGATGTGATAGAAGGGTTAAGACAAGTAACTAATTTTGCAGGGAGATGTGCAAGTACAATGAGGTGGTAATTCACCGATTATCAAATAGGATAAGATTAAAAGATACGTGAAGGGGGTAATTTTCTGAAATATCTTCAGGAGAATTTTTTAACCACTATGTTGCAAGTTTAAATGTGGAAGCAGCACGACTGAATCTGGTGATGGCAATGCAGTAGACCAAAAGCCAATGGGTGAACACCTGAAGAATGATCATTGCATGGGCGGAAATCTGGGGGGGGGGGGGGGGCACGGGGGCCTGCAAGAATAACAAATAACGTACTCCTCAAAGTGTGATCTTCATGTGATAGGAGCAGAATTAGGCCATTCAGCCCATCGTCAACTCCGCCATTCAATCATGGCTGATCTAGTGCCCTCCATAATGTTTGGGACAAAGAGCCGACATTTATTTATTTGCCTCTATACTCCACAATTTGAGATTTGTAATAGAAAAAAATCACATGTGTTGTCAGATTTTAATAAAGATCATTTTTATACATTTTGGTTTCACCAGGTAGAAATTACAGCAGTGTTTATACATAGTCCCCCCTATTTCAGGGCACCATAATGTTTGGGACACAACAATGTAATGTTTAGTATTTTGTTGCATATTCTTTGCATGAAATGACTGCTTGAAGTCTGCGATTCATGGACATCACCAGTTGCTGGGAGTCTTCTCTGGTGATGCTCTGCCAGGCCTGTATTGCAGCCATCTTTAGCTTATGCTTGTTTTGGGGCTAACCCCCTTCAGTTTTCTCTTCAGCATATAAAAGGCATGCTCAATTGGGTTCAGATCGGGTGATTGACTTGGCCACTCAAGAATTGACCATTTTTTAGCTTTGAAAAACTCCTTTGTTGCTTCAGCAGTATGTTTGGCATCATTGTCTTGCTGTAGAATGAACTGCCGGCCAATGAGTTTTGAGGCATTTGTTTGAACTTGAGCAGATAGGATGTGTCTATACACTTCAGAATTCATTATGCTACTATCATCAGCAGTTGTATCATCAATGATGATAAGTGAGCCAGTACCTTCATCAGCCATACATGCCCAGGCCATAACACCCCTACCACCGTGTTTCACAGATGAGATGGCAATCTTTGGATCTTGGGCAGTTCCTTCTCTCCTCCATACTTTGCTCTTGCCATCACTCTGATATAAGTTAATCTTCGTCTGTCTCATCTATCCACAAGACCTTTTTCCAGAACTGTGGTTGCTCTTTTAAGTACTTCTTCACAAACTGTAACCTGGTCGTCCTATTTTTGGGGCTAACCAGTGGTTTGCATCTTGCAGTGTAGCCTCTGTATTTCTGTTCATGAAGTCTTCTGCGGACATTGACAAATCCAGACCTGACTACTGAAGAGTGTGTCTGATCTGTCGGACACGTGTTTGGGGATTTTTCTTTATTATAGAGAGAATTCTTCTGTCATCAACTGTAGAGGTCTTCCTTGGCCTGCCAGTCCAGTAAGCTCACCAGTGCTTTCTTTCTTCTTAATGATGTTCCAAACAGTTGATTTTGGTAAGCCTAAGGTTTGGATGATGTCTCTAACAATTTTATTCTTGTTTCTCAGTCTCATAATGGCTTCTTTGACTTTCATTGGCACAACTTTGGTCCTCATTTTGATAAATAGCAAATGATGGAAAGACTGGAGGAAAGACTAGGTGCTGAGAGCTCTCTTATACCTGCATTAAGGAGGCAATTAAACACACCTGAGCATTTACAAACACCCTGTGAAGCCATGTGTCCCAAACATTATCGTGCCCTGAAATGGGGGACTATATATAAACACAGCTGTAATTTCTACATGGTGAAACCAAAATGTATAAAAATGGCCTTTAATAAAATCTGACAATGTGCACTTTAACCACATATGATTTTTTGCTATTACAAATCTCAAATTGTGGAGTACACAGGCAAATAAATAAATGATGGGTCTTTGTCCCAAACATTATGGAGGGTACTATATCTCTCCTTGTCAACCCCATTCTCCTGCCTTCTCCCCATAACCTTTGACACCCTTACCATAGTCATGCACAGTTGCAGAAGGACACTTTTGTTTCTGGACTCAAAACCTCAAACCATGAAATCCAACATATCATTTGCCTCCTTATTGGTTTGTTTCACCTGCACATTTGCTTTCAGTGAATAATGTACACAAGGAAGCTAGATTCCATTCGATACCAATGCTTACCAATCTAACATTATTTAAATATACTGCCTTCCTGTTTGTGCTACTGACGTGGATAACTTTGAAACTTCACTGCATTCCCATGCATTTGCCCACTAAGCTTTCTGTCCTACTCACAACTTGCTTTCATCCAGTTTTATGTCGCAGATAAATTTAGAAATATGACACATGGTTCCATCATCCAAATCATTGTCATTATCAAGTTATACTCACAAGAGACTCTAGTTGGGCTTGTCAAATACTATTTCCCTTTTATAAATCCATGTTGCTTTGTTTCACCCTGCAGATATTTTTGAAATGTCCTGTTATCCCACCCTTCATAATACATGCTTGCAGAACTTACTTCTGATGTGAGGCTTGTACATTCACACAAGAAGAAATGTAGAAGAGGCAAATCCAGGGCTCTTTGGATGACAAGGGAAGTAGAGAATCAAAAAAAAACCAGATTAAGTGGGTGTTCAATGTATACCAGGTGAATTCCCCAAAGACCAAATGTATACCTTGGAGGGGAGTGAAGAGGAAAATAAGACTGTCAACAAGAGAATAGAAAGAATAGAACAACAGTTAATGTACGAAAAAATACAAAAATCTTCTAAAGGCACGCAGGTTAGAAGTGAGGAGCGAGAAGCAGAGCAGAATTTATTTAATGATATATGCTCCGAGCCATAAGGAAAGACGAGCACACTTAATGAATATGTTGATGTTTACTAAGGTACAGCCAATGTGATTTAGCCCACAAGCTATCAAGAAACAAATCATTACCAAGACTAGTTGGTGCTTTTCATCAAATTCCAGATTATTAACTGGATTTAAACTCTATAGCTCCCATGGTGGGATTCAAATTCTGCTCTCCAAAATGTTGCAATTTCCCTTGATAAGAAGGTGGTACTAGATAATGTGAGTGGCAAATGTAACATCCTCGGAGGGCACTTGAAAAGCAATGAATGACTTAAGGGGAGTGTGCACGGATTAGCAAAAAAGAAGATTGTGCTCAACTAATCTAACTTTATTTTCAGACGTTAATAGAGGTTAAAGGTAATCAGTGATGTTTTCCATATGGATCTTATGGAAGTACAGCATACAAAGGTGATTATCAAAACAGCCTAATGGAATAGAAACATCAGTGCCTATTTGGATTTTAAAAAGGTTTTACAGATTCCACTGTTTTATGGTAACTTTTGTCCCAAAGTGGAGGACGGTAGACAATGATATTCCCATAGCTGATTGCTAGGACAAGAGCGTTTTATGGCTCTGTGCCTGTACTCGCTGGAGTTTAGAAGGATGAGGGAGGGGTCCTCATTGAAACTTGCCGAATAGTGAAAGGCTTGGATAGAGTGGATGAGGAGAGAACTAGTGGGAGAGTCTAGGACCACAGGGCACAGCCTCAGAATAACAAAGACATAACTTTAGGAAGGAGATGAGGAGGAATTTCTTTAGTCAGAGGATGGTGAATCTGTGGAATTAATTACTACAGACGCTCTGGAGGCCGTCATCGGCATTTTTAAAGCTGGAATTAACAGGTTCTTGATTAGTAAGGGTGTCAAAGGTTATGTGAAGAAGGCAGGAGAATGGAGTTGAGAGAGAAAGGTAGATCAGCCATGATTGAATGGCAGAGTAGATTTGATGGGCCAAATGGCCTAATTCTGCTCCAATGACATGAACATGATTAATACTTTTTTGATACATATACATGAGATGGTTATTAGAACAAAAAACAAAATTTGCTAACTGAGGTATGGGAAAGAATAAGAGGGCATAAACCAATAAAATGGACATATAAATGGAAAATAGAATACAAGGACAATAGACAATACATGCAGGAGTAGTCCATTCGGCCCTTCGAGCCAGCACCGCCATTCAATGTGATCATGGCTGATCATCCACAATCAGTACCCCGTTCCTGCCTTCTCCCCATATCCCCTGACCACTATCTTTATGAGCCCTATCTAGCTCTCTTGAAAGCATCCAGAGAACCAGCCTCCACCGCCCTCTGAGGCAGAGAATTCCACAGACTCACAACTCTGTGTGAAAAAGTGTTTCCTCATCTCCGTTCTAAATGGCGTACCCCTTATTCTTAAACTGTGGCCTCTGGTTCTGGACTCCCACAACATCGGGAACATGTTTCCTGCCTCTAGCGTGTCCAAACCATTAATAATCTTATATGTTTCAATAAGATTCCCTCTCATCCTTCTCAATTCGAGTACACAAGCCCAGCTGCTCCATTCTCTCAGCAATTACCCTTGTGAACCTGCGCTGCACTCCCTCAATAGCAAGAATGTCCTACCTCGAATTTGGAGGCCAAAACTGCACACAATACTCCAGGTGTGGTCTCACTGGGGCCCTGTACAACTGCAGAAGGACCTCTTTGCTCCTATACTCAACTCCTCTTGTTATGAAGGCCAACATGCCATTTGCTTTCTTCACTGCCTGCTGTACCTGTATGCTTACGTTCATTGACTGATGAACAAGAACCCCCAGATCCCATTGTACTTCCGCTTTTCCCAACTTGACACCGTTTAGATAATAATCTTCCTTCCGTTTTTGCTACCAAAGTGGATAACCTCACATTTATCCACATTAAACTGCATCTGCCATGCATCTGCCCACTCACCCAACCTGTCCAAGTCACCCTGCATTCTCACAGCATCCTCCTCACAGTTCACACTGCCACCAGCTTTGTATCATCTGCAAATTAGCTAATGTTACTTGTAATCCCTTCATCTAAATCATTAATATATATTGTAAATAGCTGCAGTCCCAGCACCGAGCCTTGTGATAATCCACTAGTCACTGCCTGCCCATTCTGAAAGGGACCCGTTAATCCCTACTCTGTTTCCTGTCTGCCTACCAATTTTCTATCCATGTCAGCATTTTATCCAATACCATGTGCTCTAATTTTGCCCACTAATCTCCTATGTGGGACCTTATCAAATGCTTTCTGAAAGTCCAGGTACACTACATCCACTGGCTCTCCCTTGTCCATTTTCAAGTTACATCCTCAAAAAATTCCAGAAGATTAGTCAAGCATGATTTCCCCTTCGTAAATCCATGCTGACTCGGACCGATCCTGTTACTGCTATCCAAATGTGCCGTTATTTCATCTTTATAATTGACTCCAGCATCTTCCCCACCACCGATGTCAGGCTAACTGGTCTATAATTCCCTGTTTTATCTATCCCGCCTTTCTTAAAAAGTGGGATAACATTAGCTACCCCTCCAATCCACAGGAACTGATCTTGAATCTATAGAACATTGGAAAATGATTACCAATGCGTCCACAATTTCTAGAGCCACTTCCTTAAGTACCCTGGGATGCAGACCACCAGGCCCTGGGAATCTATCAGCCTTCAGTCCCGTCAATCTACCCAACACCATTTCCTGCCTAATGTGGATTTCTTCCAGTTCCTCCGTCACCCTAGATCCTCTGGCCACTAGTACATCAGGAAAATTGTCCTCCTTAGTGAAGATGGATCCAAAGTACCTGTTCAACTCATCTGCCATTCCCTTGTTCCCCATAATAAATTCACCCTTTTCAGTCTTCAAGGGTCCAACTTTGGTCTTAACTATTTTTTTCCTCTTCACATACCTAAAGAAGCTTTTACTATCCTCCTTTATATTCTTGGCTAGCTTACCTTCATACCTCATCTTTTCTCCCCGTATTGCCTTTTTAGTTATCTTCTCTTGCTCTTTAAATGTTACCCAATGGCTTCCCACTCATCTTTGCTATGTTGTACTTCTTCTCTTTTATTTTTATACTGTCCCTGACTTCCCTTGTCAGCCACGGTAGCCCCTTACTCCCCTTGGAATCTTTCTTCCTCTTTGGAATGAACTGATCCTGCACCTTCTGTATTATTCCCAGAAATACCTGCCATTGTTGTTCCACTGTCATCTTGCTAGGGTCTCTTTCCAGTCACCTTTGGCTAGCTCCTCCCTCATGGCCCCATAGTCCCGTTTGTTCAACTGACACCTCCGATTTACCCTTCTCCCTTTCAAATTGTAGATTAAAACTTATCATATTACTACCTCCTAATGGCTCCTTAACCTCAAGTTCCCTTATCAATTCCGGTTCATTACACAACACTAAATCCTGATTGCCTTCTCCCTGGTAGGCTCCAGTACAAGCTGTCTAAGAATACGATTTGTTGCATTTGGGCTGACAGGATGCAGGGTTATAACGAAAAAATGGCATAGTTCTAAAGAATGTGCAGGGACAAAAGGACCCAGTGCCTCAAATGGATAAACATTTGAAGTTAGCTGGACATATTTTAAAAGTATTAGCAAAGCTTGTGGAATCTTGGGCTTTGGAAATAGAGGTATTGAGAATGCCAAACCACGACAAAAGTATTGCAATGTGCTCTGGTTACAATACATTAAGAAACATGTGAAGATACCGGAGAGATTTGCCAAAATAGCTCCAGGGAAGAGGATTTGACTACATGCTAATACTGGAGAATCTGGCATGTCCAAGGTTAATTTCATACTCAGTATTCAAATTAAACAACTTAGATGTCTTACTGCTAAGATTTGGTCTTGCTCCTTTAATCGTCCATCAAGAGCTGCTGGTCCATCAACTTTTATTTTGCTCACATAGATTGCGCTGTCCTTACAATTGGGCTGGTAATCAGTTCCTCCAATAATATTGAACCCCAACCCTACAAATAAGGAAAGGCATAAATAAACGGTTACAGTATTAAAAATCCTGTATCAAAATTGATTGACACAACATAAATGTTCTCAAATAAAACAAACCTTTATAATCTGCTGTATTCTTCAATAAAAGTGCCAACTAGCAGCAGCTTTTAAGAGCAACATGAAACAGGACATTTATAATGTGTGATTAGGCTGAATTTTAAGTACATTAAAACATCCTTGTGACAAATTTGAATTCGAACAAACGTCAAGTATGGGCCCATAAGATTTCTAAGTTATTTAAATGTAGCCTGCTTGGCCCTAATGTTAAATGCTCCACCATTGCCAGATGTGATTTTAGCATCTTTCAATCTAAACACCAAAATTCCATCTTCAATTATCCAGTTCTCTTTCTTGCATTCTTCTCCTTTAAGATTTTCTTGGGAAACTTAAACTTAGACATCTGCACTGAAATGTCTCTTTCAGATTTTTTTTCTTTTGATAATAATTCTGGGATGTTTAATTTTGTGTCAAGTGTGTTTAATTGTCAAATGTACCAGGAACAATGAAATTCTTACTTGCTGCAGCATTTACGCAACAACACATCAAATAAATATATAATAATCAAAAATACAATAAATTATCCACTGTACTAGGTAACCAGACCATACCACATTAGCAGGGCTGCCAACTCTCACGCACTGAGCGTGAGACTCACGCATATCGCCAAATTCTCACGCTCTCATGCTGATCACAAATTTCTCGCGCTCTGTAGTGAGAAATTCTGTGATCAACAAGAATTTCAAAACTCATGTCAACTGCATGGGCCACGGGTGTTGGAGAGCCGGGGCTGAGGGAGGGATGGAAGCAGAAGCAGCGGCGGGGGCGGATGCAGACAGGGAGCCGGGGCTGGCAAATGCTTGCCGGGCTGGCGAGTCCCTCGCTGCAGCTCCGGCCATGGAGCAGCCTCAGTGCAAGAGTCCCGGACCATCAGAGGTGTCGGAAGCGTTGCGCCACTGCCGTGAGAGTCTCTGTGCCGATTTCGCCCTGGTGACCGGCATGGATCAGGCTGCGGCTCGATGCATCCTGGAGGACAACCAGTGGCTGCTGGAAGTAGGTACCAAGCACTGGGTAGAAACGGTGGAAGATAGTGGCCTTCAAATGGGGGTGGTTGGGGAAAGCAATCTGCTTGCCTGCTAGATTTTCACTTACTGTAACTGCAGGAAAAATGTTCCCGATGTTGGGGGAGTTCAGAACCAGGAGTCACAGTTTAAGGATAAAGGGTAGGCCAGTTAGGACTGAGATGAGGACAAACTTTCTTCACCCCGAGAGTTGTGAATCTGTGGAATTCTCTGCCACAGAAGGCAGTGGAGGCCAATTCATTGGATCTTTTCAAGAGAGAGTTACATTTAGCTCTTGGGGCTAGCGAATTAAGGGATATGGGGAAAAAACAGGAAAGATGTACTGATTTTAGATGAACAGCTATGGTCATATTGAATGGCACTGCTGGCTCGAAGGGCCAAATGGCCTATTCCTGCACCTGTTTTCTATGTTTCTATGCTTGAGTATATGGCAATAAAACTCGACCACTTGATTTTGAAGCATTCATGCATGGTGGAGATATGATGTAGTCATAGTGATAGTGTGAAAACAGGCCCTTTAGCGCAACTTGCCCACACTCGCCAACATGTCCCAGCTATACTACCTGTTTTTGATCCATATCCCTCCAAACCTGCCCTATCCATGTATCAGTCTAACTGTTTCTTAAATGTTGGGATAGTCCCTGCCTCAACTACCTCCTCTGGCAGCTTGTTCCATACACCCACAACCCTTTGGGTGGAAAAAGTTACCCCTTAAAAAGTTACCTTAAAAATACTTCCAACAAAAAAACATTGAAATCATACTTTTACAATGCACTGAAACATGATTTTAATACATCATATTTCTAAAAGTCCCTACCGTGGGAGGGGGGGAAACACACACACTCCCCTCCCCCCAATCGGTTGCTCCACTCCCTCCCCAAGGCCAGTGATCAGTGATCGCCTCAGCCCCCCCAATTTCAAAAACGCTCCATGGTTCAGACAGAGACCACTGCCAGATGTGAGCGGGCAACTGAGGCCAGTTGTCCGTGATGTCTGGATCCCAATGCTCAGCGCTTCATGTTTTGGAGTTGGCTAATGTTATTGATTTGTAATTAGCTTGATTTGTAATTAGTTGACAAAAAGTGACAGAGATACTTGCAGAGGAATGTGTGAAGAGGTTATTATTTGTCCTTAGTTTTAGCTTGAACCAGGACATCTGAAGATTCAGTTTAATATAGTAATTGTGCTGATACTGAATCCAACCAACCACGTAATGAATATCATCCATTCCGGAGGTTTTCTTTTTAGACAATAGACAATAGGTGCAGGAATAGGTCATTCGGCCCTTCGAACCAGCACCGCCATTCAATGTGATCATGGCTGATCATCCCCAATCAGTACCCCGTTCCTGCCTTCTCCCTATATCCCGACTCTGCTATCTTTAAGAGCTCTATCTAGCTCTCTCTTGAAAGCATCCAGAGAACCCGCCTCCACCGCCCTCTGAGGCAGAGAATTCCACAGACTCACCACTCTCTGTGTGAAAAAGTGTTTCCTCATCTCCGTTCTAAATGGCGTACCCCTTATTCTTAAACTGTGGCCCCTGGTTCTAAACTCCCCCAACATCGGGAACATCGGTTTCCTGCCTCTAGCGTGTCCAAACCCTTAACAATCTTATATGTTTCAATGAGATACCCTCTCATCCTTCTAAACTCCAGAGTGTACAAGCCCAGCTGATCCATTCTCTCAGCATATGACAGTCCCGCCATCCCGGGAATTAACCTTGTAAACCTACGCTGCACTTCCTCAATAGCAAAAATGTCCTTCCTCAAATTAGGGGACCAAAACTGCACACAATACTCCAAGTGTGGTCTCACTAGGGCTCTGTACAACTGCAAAGGACCTCTTTGCTCCTATATTCGATTCTTCTTGTTTAAAGGCCAACATGCCATTCGCTTTCTTCACTGCCTGCTGTACCTGCATGCTTGCTTTCATAGACTGATGTACAAGGACCCCCAGATCCCGTTGTACTTCCCCTTTTCCCAACTTGACGCCATTTAGATAGTAATCTGCCTTCCTGTCTTTGCTACCAAAGTGGATAACCTCACATTTACCCACATTAAACTTCATCTGCCATGCATCTGCCCACTCCCCCAACCTGTCCAAGTCACCCTGCATTCTCATAGCATCCTCCTCACAGTTCACACTGCCACCCAGCTTTGTGTCATCTGCAAATTTGCTAATGTTACTGTAGATTGGTTTATGCATGCAACCAATCATATATAGGTTAGCATCACTAACCCCGCCTTACTGTATCATTTATATTAACACCTATTTCCTATGCTACGCAGTTCCGTAGCAGACAGGATGCAGTGACTACTAACATGCTGTTAAGTCTGTATGTGGATTAAAGATGATCTTAAACTACGTGTTGTGTAATTGTCATATTTACATGGTGTCAAAAGTGGGATTCGAACCCACGCCGCCAAGCTGACCAGTGCACCAACTCTGACATTCTTCGATTTGAAACGTCCCGTTCCTATCACCTGTGATGCCTCGCGATTCGGGCTTGGTGCAGCCTGCCTACAACCATCTGCTGATGGTACCTTGCTCCCTGTTTCATATGCCTCCCGTACCATGACCGACACAGAACGCTACGCACAGATCAAGAAGGAGCTTCTGGCTGTCGTCTTTGCCTGCTCCAAATTCAATGGCGTTACCTTCGGAAACACTTTCACGGTCGAGAGACCACCAACCACTGGTGACGATTCTGAACAAACCCATCCATGCTGCACCAGCCCGCCTGCAACGCATAATGATGCAGCTACAACGTTTCGACTTCACCCTTGTTTACAAAAAGGGTGCAGACATGCACGTTGCGGATACTCTCTCTCATGCACCTCGAGCATCCTGCGAACGACACCCATATGAACGGGAGGAGCTCATGGTCCTTGGCGTTGACTTCGTTCCTACTAAACAACTGCGGTGCCTGGCCGAACATACTGCCGCCGACGCCATCCTCCAAATACTCTCATCGGTGATCAAAAGGTGTTGGCCAGACAGGCGCTCTAGCGCACCAACGGAGGTGCAGCCGTTCTTCCTAGTCCGCGATGAACTGGTCATACAGGATGGCGTCATCATCAAGGGCCACAAAGTCGTGATCCCCTCATCATTGCACGAGGAATACTACAACGAGGCGCACAGCGGTCACCCGGGAGTCGATGCCACACTGACCCACGCACAAAATCAGTTCTACTGGCCTGGTATGGCCAAATACATACGGGACCGTATCTCTTCTTGCCCCACCTGCAACAGTCTTGCACCACACCAGCAGAGGCAGCCCCTACTGCAACAACCTCCACCAGCCCTGGCCTGGACGTCAGTGGCGGCAGACATCTTCGAATTCCGCGGTAATCACTACCTCGTCCTCGCCGACTCATATTCAAACTGGTTTGAAGTCGACCTCCTGACCTCCATCACATCTGAGATGGTCATCCGAAAATTAATGAAACACATCTCCATATTCGGCTCATCCATTCGTTTGCAGACCGACAACGGAAGACAGTTTACCAGCCACGATTTCAAGCTCTTTGCTAACCGATGGTATTTCCACCGTGTCATGAGCAGCCCTGAGTTCCCACAGAGTAACGGACTCGCTGAACGGGCTGTCAGAAGCGCTAAACAACTGATGGAACAATCGCGCCTGGCCAATTCAGATTTTTACCTTGATCTCCTGAACCTCAGAAACATTGCCAGAGACGGGACCCTAGGTTCACCAGCCCAGCGACTGATGTCCAGGACAACAAGACCTCCGATTCCGATTGCTCAGCAGAAGCTGATACCTCAGGTGCTGAAGCCTGCTTTAATCCAAAAGCGTATTCAGGAGAAACACGATATTCAGAAACGGTCGCACGATAAATCATGCAAGCCCCTCCTGCCTCTACAGCCGGGCCAGGTTGTTCGCTTACAAACTACCAAGGGACATTCCCGTCTGGATACTGTTGTCGGCACAGCTGACGAACCTTGGTCTTACCTTGTGGACTATGAGGGAACAGTCTACCGCAGAAGTCGTCAACATCTGCTTTCTGTACGAGAACCCCTTCCGCCACCAGCCGGACCCTATGCTCCACCACTTCAGTTCCAGCCGTTCGCTGCCGAACTTTCTACCGATCCCCGCATGCCCCATACCCCTCGCATGTCCCATACTCCTCCACGAGCAGCGGCCGTGACTAACCACGGGATTACCCCTCCTGCACACTTCCCCTTTCGGCCACCACTAGGCTCTCCCGCGGTTTCCTCGCTTTCGGATTCACCCCCTCCCTCTAATCTTTCCGGTGAAGGAGGAGAGGGCTTGGTCCATACGCGTTACGGGCCGCATCAGTAGACCGCTTGATAGATATGGCGAATTTGTTTAACTTTAATGGCATGGATGCTCACTATACTCACTCTTTAAGGGGGAAGGATGTAGATTGGTTTATGCATGCAACCAATCATATATAGGTTAGCATCACTAACCCCTCCTTACTGTATCATTTATATTAACACCTACTTCCTATGCTACGCCGTTCGGAAGCAGACAGGATGCAGTGACTACTAACATGCTGTTAAGTCTGTATGTGGATTAAAGATGATCTTTAACTACGTGTTGCGTAATTGTCATATTTACAGTTACTTTGAATCCCTTCATCCAAATCATTGATGCATATTGTAAATAGCTGCGGTCCCAGCACCGAGCCTTGCGGTACCCCACTAGTCACTGCCTGCCATTCTGAAAGGGACCCGTTAATCCCTACTCTTTGTTTCCTGTCTGCCAATCACTTCTCTATCCATGTCAGCACTCTACCCCCAATACCATGTGCCCTAATTCTGCCCATTAATCTCCTATGTGGGACCTTATCAAATGCTTTCTGAAAGTCCAGGTACACTACATCCACTGGCTTTCCCTTGTCCATTTTCCTAGTTGCATCTTCAAAAAATTCCAGAAGATTAGTCAAGCATGATTTCCCCTTCGTAAATTCATGCTGACCCGCACCGATCCTGTTACTGCTATCCAAATGTTCGGCTATCTCATCTTTTATAATAATTGACTCCAGCATCTTCCCCACCACCGATGTCAGGCTAACTCATCTATAATTCCCTGTTTTCTCTCTCCCGCCTTTCTTAAAAAGTGGGATAAGATTATGTAAAAGGAAACACTATAGAAATGAAACAGGAATGGGAATTGGAAATGAATATTATTATTACTGATGAAACGTGGGAAAAGACATGTCTTTTGGGTCACAAGTTAACAAACAGCCCCACCTGGAGGGAGTTTGAATGGAAACTAGAATGAGAGTATTTAAGACTCCTCTTATGTTAGCAAGATACAGCAACACCTCAGATTTATGCTGAAGACAATGCGGGAAGATTGGTGATCATACCCATATTTTTTGGGATTGCCCCAAATTGTACCAATATTGGAGAGACATTCAGGTGGAGATTAAGTTAATTTTGGGGGTGGATTTACCCCTGGAGCCGGCATGTTTCATACTAGGAGATACTCCAGTAATGATAGATACCAAAAATCAGAAATACCTGCTTGGGGTGTTGCTGTTGATTACAAAGAAGATGATCACAGCGTCATGGAGAAATGAAAAGCCACCAAATGTTAATAAGTGGAGGGGAAGACTGAAAAGTGTATATTTGATGGAAAGTATAACAGCTAAACTCCAGTTGAGGACTGATGCTTTCCATATTAGGTGGACACCAGTATTACTACAACTGCCAAGATTGATTAAGGATACGATTTGATGAGTTTGCTCTGGTGCCTGTGAATAGGATGCTTCTACGATAGAACGCTAAGATGATTTGATGTGATGCTGATAGATGCTAAGTGACTTGTATATTTTGTTTGTATGTGTATTTTGTCTTGTCAATAAATGTTGAGTGCAAAAAAACAAACAAAAAAAAAGTGGGATAACATTTTCTGATGCCATTTAAACTTCACTTGGATTTCAATCACTTCAATGTAAAAGTAATTGGGAATGGGGAGCATTGGAACATAAATTCACCCTCGGTACATATTAACTGTAATATAATTATGTATGCGTGTTGGTGCAATCAAAACAAAGATCTTTTTGTCATTGTTGTGTTATGAATACCACAGAAAATATTATGTACTCTCATGATCACATTTCGTAAAAGTCCCAGCTGAGAGGAAGAGCAAAATACTGAAAATATTGGGGGGAGGGGGGAATGACTTCAGGACAGTTTGTTAGGAAAATGAAGGAAATGGTAACAGGATACTTATTCAGCTGAGTGAGTAGAATTTTATGGATGAGAAATTTTGTTCAACAATTGATGACTTCTTTGACAAAGTAACTATCATGTTAGATAACAATTAAACCAATGGATGTAGCAAATTTTGTTATACAAAATTTGGTCCGTGAAGTGCCCCATAAAAGATTACCGCATTAGATAAGCACCTGTGGACTTGAACATAATAGGTTAAGTCCAGGGGGTCAGATATGGGGCTTTATGTGAGGGCCAGATATATTGTCAGTGCAGAGGGGCTAGCAGCAAGGACAAGTGTGCATCCAGAGTCAAGGTCTGGAATAGTACTAGGTGTGCACTCAAAGCTGGGACAATGGGAGTGTTCAGCACTGGGAACCTAAGCAGGTAAGCAGCTATGATCAGGGTAGAATAAGGGGCCAGGTGTAAGGCTGGACTCAGGGTCAGGAATGAGAGAAGGTATGCAACTGGAGTCAGGGTCAGGAGTAGTACCAGGTGTGCAGTGAGACCCAGGTTGGTAAACATGGGCCAAGTGTTTGATTATAATCTGATTTCCATACATGAATATACTAAGATCATTCATGTTCTGCACCTATTGATCAGAGTCTGGCGCTACTGTGGAATGTAATTAGGAATGTAATTTAGCCTAACCTTATTCATAACTAATCCAATTTAAAGCATAAATATTGCATTCAAGTGTAAGTTAAAAGACTCGCTACAGTATGCACCAGATTTCAAAATGTCAAGCTGAAAAATGCAAAAAACACCCCACCTCGGTCTTGGTCTCTCGAAATTTCTCACTACCAACTCTCACCCAATGTTGGCAGCCCTGCATTAATGCAAACCAAAGTACATAGTGCAAACTAAACAAAGTCCATAGTACATAGTTGCTGGGGTAGGGTTGTAGTTAGGGTTGTGCAGTATGGTTCAGAGAGCCTGATGGTTAGTTAGAGTAGTCAAGCATGGAACGAGGCCTTTTGGCCAAACTTGTTCATGCCAACCAAGATAGCCCATCTATGCGAGACCCACCTGCCTGTGTTTGGCCCATATCCCTCTAAACGTTTCCTATCCATGCACCTGCCCAAAAATATTTTAAATGGTTTATAGTACCTGCCTTGACTACCTCTTCTAGCAGCTTGCTCCACATACCCACTACCCTCAATGTGAAGCCTTGCCCCTCAGGTTCCTATTAAATCTGTCCCCTCACCCATGACCTCTGGTTCTTGCATCCCCTACTCTGCACATTCACCCTATCCACCTCATGATTATATACACCTCTGTAAAATAATCTCTCAGCCTCCTGTGCTCTGAGGAATAGTCCTACCCTGCTCAACCTCTACCTGTAGCTTAAGCCTTGCACCATCCTCAGAAATCTTCACTCTTTCCAGCTTAATGACATTCTTCCTATAGCAGTGTGATCAAAACTGAACACAATAATCCAACTGTGGCCTCACCAATGAGTGTTATACAACAGGTTGATGGGAAGAAGCTGTTCTTGAACCTGGAAAGCATAGTTTAAGCTCCTTTAACTTCTTCCCAATGGTAGCAATAAGATGAGAGCGAGGCCAAAAGGTAGTTTAACTAGCTCAAAAAATATGGGTCTTTGATGATGTTAGATACCTTTGAGGCAGTGAGTGCTTCCTGTAGATCCATTCAATGGTGAGGAGATCAATATCTTTGATGGACAGGGCAATATCCACCACTTACTATAGCCTCTTTTGCTCTGGTGTGTTCAAGTTACTGAACCAGGTTGTGATGCATCATTAGTATGCTCTCTACTGTATACCTGTAGAAGTTTAATAGAGCATTCGGTGAGGTGCGGAATCTCCTCAAACATTTGAGGAAGTATGGTTTTAGATTTAGAGATACAGCACAGAAACAGGCCTTCGGCCTCAGGGTCCGCACCGACCAGCGATCCCCGCATATTAACACTACCCGACACACACGAGGGACCATTTTACATTTACACCAAGCCAATTAACCTACAAATCTGTACGTCTTTGGAGTGTAGGAGGAAACCGAAGATCTCGGAGAAAACCCACGCGGTCACAGGGAGAACTTACAAACTCCGTACAGACAGCACCCGTAGTCGGGATCGAACACGGGTCGCCGGTGTTGTAAGAGCTGTAAGGCAGCAACTTTACCGCTGTGCCACCATACCGGTCAAAATCATGGAAAAGAATCAGATACTTTACAACTCAAAATACAGACCCTCCACCAATTCCCTGGTCAATTCTTTCCTTCCCTCCCGCATCGCCCCCTCCCCGGGCACTTTCCCTTGCAACCGTAAGAGATGCTACACTTGTCACTTTACCTTCCCCCTCGACTCCATTCAAGGACCCAAGCAGTCGTTCCAAGTGCGACAGAGGTTCACCTGCACCTCCTCCAATCTCATCTATTGCATCCGCTGCTCTAGATGTCAGCTGATCTACATCGGTGAGACCAAGCGCAAGCTTGGCGATCGTTTCGCCGAACACCTTCGCTCGGTCCGCATTAACCAACCTGATCTCCCTGTGGCTCAGCACTTCAACTCCCGCTCCCATTCCAAATCCGACCTTTCTGTCCTGGGCCTCCTCCATGGCCAGAGAGCACCACCGGAAATTGGAGGAGCAGCACCTCATATTCCGCTTGGGCAGTTTACACCCTAGCGGCATGAACATTGACTTCTCCAATTTCCGGTAGCCCTTATTGTCTCCTCCCCTTCTCAGCTCTCCCTCAGCCCTCTGGCTCCTCCTCTTCCTTTCTCCTTTCTTCTCCCCCCCCCCCCACCCTACATCAGTCTGAAGAAGGGTTTTGGCCAGAAAAGGTTGCCCTTTTCCTTCGCTCCATAGATGCTGCCGCACCCACTGAGTTTCTCCAGCACTTTTGTCATCCTCCACCAAATATGTCTATGTCTGTTGAAAGAACTACCCAAGCTAATGCCATATTGTGTCTCCTTGAGGAGCATGACATTCAACACTTTGTTTAGAGTGGCAAGAGTTTCTGCCTCTCACACTCTTTTTGACATCAAATCCTAAACCCATTACACTCCGTTTGAAAAAATCCCCATCTTTTTAATATTCTTCATAGTTATTATAAACCGATGACTGTTTTTCCATTCTTCTGTTCAAGGAACTGGCTCCTACTTATTTACACTAAGCTTCTCATAAGTTTATACATCTCAATGAAGTCTTCCCTTTTTCAAAGATAATAATCCAAGCATATTCACCCTTGCCCCAATTGATGGTTTCCAATCCAGGTAGTTAGGCAGAGTTGAGTTTGCATCTGGTGCTATTGGACATGGAAGGCAATAAATAAATCAGTTAAAAGTCCAAAGATAGTGACAGATTAGAGGTTATTGTTTACAGACAATAGAGTCAAAGGCCTAAACAACAAACAGTGGTAGGTGCAATAAACAGGAACAATGCACAAATAAAATTGGACAATAGAATTGTCAGATCAGTTTTTGAAAGGCCACATCAATTATCTATTTGAAGATTCAGTGGTGTTTATTTATATACATCAGTCTTTCGAGAAATAAAAATTACAATTAACGAACCAATTACCAAATAAGATGTCAGACTAAACAAATATCTCTCCGAGCTTCATTATACAAGAGAATGTATTTCCGTTGAACGGAATCTACATTCAATTGCAACGTCGAACAATTTATCTGTTACTCCATTACAATAAAAGCAAGTGCTATCAGTTCAATACAATTTAAAAAAGACACATAGTGCTGAAGTAACTCATCGTGTCAGGCAGCATCTCTCTGTACATTATCTAAATTTGTGTCCCATATCTTCCTTTTCTTTCCTGAACATGCTGCAAATAACAATCAGTGTACTCATTTTGAAAGTTGAAGGAAGAAGTCCTCAGTACACTATGAATTGTATATTTTTGAGGCAGATGTAGCAAGAACAAAGCAATTATCTAAAAATTGGTGTCTCCTATTTATTAAATCCCCTCATAATTGTATCTACCTCACTTAAATCTCCCTTCAGCTTTGTCTATTATAAAGAATAATCCATGTGTAGTGCGTGGGTCTCGTAATGAAGCACAAAGTCGTATTTCGAGAAGCACTTTTTATTAGGTTCCTCCCAGTTCTAGGGAAGACCAAACGAGAGGAAGATGGCACCCAAACCCCTGCCTTTAAAGCCTCCGGCTAAGGGCCGCCTCCGGACTGAACCACTCCTGTGCCGAGGGGTTCGACACTATGATGGCACGACCCTTGGGAGCCGCCACAGGACCCCCCACCAGAACCAGAGGCACGAAACGCACCGGCGGGCGAACGACCCGGCCGGCCCGCGTGCGGAAGTTAGCCGCTCGTGGGGCTTGCGGAGGCATAGGTGGAGGGACAGGACGAGGGACCGGCGGGAGGACAGGTGGAGTGACAGGCGGAGGGAGCCGTGAAGGGGGGCGCCCTCGAGGCCGAGGTTGGGCAACCAGCACCGGCTGGTCAATGTCCAGGTGTGCCGGCTTCAAACGGTCAATCGACACTGCCTCCGGCCGGCCCCCCATGTCCAGGGCAAAAGTCGACTGCCCGTGTTCCAGCACTCGGAACGGACCCTCGTACGGCCTCTGGAGTGGCGTCCGGTGGGCATCACGGTGCAGGAAGACGTACGGGCAGTCCCTGAGGGCTGATGGCACGTGTGGGCGAAATGTCCCATGGCGGGACGTCGGGATGGGTGCGAGCCTGCCAACCTGCTCGCGAAGGCGCTTTAGGGTGGATGAGGGCGTTCCCTGCTGCCCCGGCGCCGACGGCACGAACTCCCCGGGCACCGTGAGTGGCGACCCGTAAACGAGCTCCGCCGATGATGAGGCCAAGTCCTCTTTGGGAGCGGTCCGGATGCCCAGCATCACCCACGGCAACTCGTCCATCCAGTCTGGGCCGGAGAGTCGTGCCTTCAGTGCTGCCTTCAGCTGCCGGTGGAATCTCTCCACCAGACCGTTAGCTTGCGGGTGGTAAGCCGTGGTGTGGTGTAGCCGCACCCCCAGCAAGTGAGCCATGGCTGACCACAGCTCGGAGGTGAACTGTGGCCCCCGGTCTGAGGAGATGTGCGCTGGCACCCCGAAGCGAGAAATCCAGTGCGCGGACAACGCACGAGCACACGTAACCGTTGAAGTATCGGTCAACGGAATGGCCTCCGGCCACCGCGTGAAGCGGTCCACCATTGTCAGAAGGTGGGTGATGCCCCGGGATGGCGGGAGAGGGCCTACAATGTCTATGTGGAGATGGTCGAACCGCCGGTGAGGTAGACCAAACTCCTGGAGAGGCGCACGGACATGGCGCTGGATTTTTGCCGTCTGGCACGGAATGCAGGTGCGAGCCCAATGGCCAACCTGCTTGCGCAGACCATGCCACATGAAACGAGCGGCCACTAGTGCCGTTGTCGCCCGGATTGATGGGTGAGACAGTCCGTGGATCACCTCGAACACCCTCCGGCGCCAGGTGGCAGGGACGATGGGGCGCGGCTGACCGGACGACACATCGCACAGGATTGTCACTCCCCCAGGACCGAGAGGGACATCCTCAAGGCGGAGGCCGGAGATGGCAGTCCGGTAGGCGGGCACCTCATCGTCCGTGAGCTGTGCCGCCGCCAGAGCAGAATAGTCCACTCCGGGCGCCACCTCGAACACGGCGTTGATAGCGGGCCGGGACAATGCGTCGGCCACCCGGTTCTCTTTTCCCTTGATGTAGCAGATAGATGTCGTGTACTCCGATATGTAGGCCAATTGCCGCTGCTGTCGTGCGGACCAGGGATCGGAAACCTTCTGCAGGGCGAAAGTGAGCGGCTTATGGTCGGTGTAGGCAGTGAACGGGCGGCCCTCCAAGAAGTAGCGAAAATGGCGCACAGCCAGGTACAGAGCCAGGAGCTCACGATCGAACGCGCTGTACTTGGTCTGCGCACGGTTGAGGTGCCGACTGAAGAAGGCCAGGGGCCGCCAACCTCCGCCCGTCAGCTGCTCCAGCACAGCACCAACAGCCGACTCCGAGGCGTCCACCGTGAGAGCAGTCGGGGCATCTCCCCGCGGGTGTACCAGTAGTACGGCCCGAGCAAGGGCCTCCTTCGCGCCGTCAAATGCTGCCTCCGCCTCGTGGGTCCACTCCACGCTCTTGCGCTGCCCACCCGCCAGAAGTTGATACAGGGGCCGCATGATGTGGGCCGCGGATGGCACGAAACGATGGTAAAATGCCACCATGCCAACAAATTCCTGCAGGCCACGCACCGTACGTGGGCGGGGAAACCGACGAATGGCGTCGACCCTGTCAGGCAGGGGAACCGCGCCTTGCGCAGTCACGCGGTGGCCGAGGAAGTCAATTTCGCTCACCCCAAAACGGCACTTGTCCAGGTTGATGGCCAAACCATGCTCGCTGAGCCGCTGACAGAGCTGCCGAAGGTGAGCGCAGTGTTCCTGTTGCGAGCGACTGGCCACCAGGATGTCGTCCAGGTACACGAACACGAAATCGAGGCCGCGACAAACCCCGTCCATGAGGCGCTGAAAGGCCTGTGCAGCGTTTTTGAGGCCGAACGGCATCCGAGTAAACTCGTAAAGCCCGAATGGCGTGATGATCGCCGTCTTCAGCACGTCATCCGGGTGAACCGGGATCTGATTATAACCCCGTACCAGATCCACTTTGGAAAATATTGTGGTCCCAGCCAAATGGGCCGTGAAGTCCTGGATGTGGGGTACGGGGTATCGATCCGCTGTTGTTGCAGCGTTCAGCCGTCGGTAATCCCCACAAGGTCGCCAGCCCCCGCTTGACTTGGGGACCATGTGGAGTAGGGACGCCCAAGGGCTGCTCGAAGGGCGGACGATCCCTAAGGCCTCCATCGTGCGGAATTCCCGCCGTGCCAGACACAGTTTATCTGGCGGCAGTCGCCGTGCTCGTGCATGGAGTGGTGGGCCGGTAGTCAGGATATAATGTAACACCCCGTGGCTGGGGGTTGCTGATTGAAACTGCGCATGGAGAATGTCCGGGAACGCAGCCAAGATCCGTGCGAATCGGGAGTCCACGGACGCCAGTGGCCGTCCCACCGGTTGATCCACACGCAACGTGATCGGCTCTATCGTAGTGGCGTTGATCAAACGCTGACGCCCGACGTCCACCATGAGGGAATGCGCCCGGAGGAAATCGGCCCCGAGCAATGGTTGGGAGACATCAGCGATAGTGAACCGCCACGAGAAATGACAGGAGCCGAGCACGATGGGAACCATGCGCAGTCCATATGTGCGGATGGGGCTGCCGTTCGCCGCGGTGAGGACGGGCCCCTGCTTACCGGAACGAATGTCGGCCAGCGAAGGGGGCAGGACGCTGAGCTCCGCTCCAGTATCCACGAGGAAGCGGGTCCCGGAGCGCCGATCCCAGGCGAAAAGGCGGTGAATTTGGCCGGCCGCCGCGGGGACTATTGGCAGCCGGCCCAGGGGTTTCCCGGGAACATGCACGGCTGGCGGCATTGTCGTGCTGCAGCACCCCAGCGCTGATGGTAGTAGCACCAGTTCCTCGTGTTGGTGCAACTTGGAGCTTGCCTGCTCCTGCTGGTGGTGCCTGCAGCCTGCTGACGCTGGACTGCAGGTGCGGTACGCCTCACTGCCGCTGGGGGTGATCGTACGGGCCGTCGGGCCGGAGCTGTCACTCCTTCCACCGCTGCCCCGCCCCACCGGAGGAAATCGGGGGCTGCTGGGGTGACGTCATCGGCGTGCCTGCTGACGGCCAGCGCGTTGACGTCATCAGGGCGCGTCGACCCCAGCGCGACCCCGTCTCTGCTGACGCCCAGCGCGCTGACGTCATCAGGGCGCGCCATCCACAGGGCGTCGGCGCGCCTCCCGAGGGCCCGAAGGTCGGCAAACGAGACGTCGGTGAGCTGCAACCGAATGTAGGCCGGCAGCAGATGCAGGTACGTATACTCAAACAACAGGCACGGCGTGTGCCCGTCTAGTAGCGCCACCATCTCCTTTAGGAGGGTAGATGGCCGTCGGTCGCCCAGGCCCCCCATATGCAGGATCCTACTTGCCCGCTCCATCCTACTCAGTCCGTAAATGTGGAGCAGGAGCTCTTTCAGGCCGAGGTATTTATCATCGTTCGGGGGGTCTGCGAGGAAGTCCGTTACTTCTTTTTTTTTTTTTTTTTTAATAATTTTTTTAATAGAAGTACGGTAAATTACAGTAATGTACAACACGTATATATTAATACATTTTTTGTACCGCTTCACTTTTTTAAACTTTAAGAAAGAAAAAGAAAGAAGTAAGAAAAGTGAAGAAAGTACGCAAAGGTTGTGAAGTGCAAAAGAGTGTTGGGAAAAGAAAGCCCCTTAGAAAAGAAGTTAGAGAAGGAAGTAAAGTTAGAAAATAGACCCTAGAAAAGAAAGAGAAAGAAAGAAGGAACAATCGCTCTATTATAACTCTTATAACATACTTCATAGAGAAGGAACTACCAACCAAGTCTGTTTTTGTTTTACCTCCCATTACCAGGTCCAGATACCTTTTAT
The DNA here is from genome assembly GCA_038087875.1 of Malacoraja senta. Classification (NCBI taxonomy): domain Eukaryota; kingdom Metazoa; phylum Chordata; class Chondrichthyes; order Rajiformes; family Rajidae; genus Malacoraja; species Malacoraja senta. The sequence goes on from CM075978.1 coordinate 50,260,027, forward strand.
TTATTTATTTGTTTTTCTAAATTACTATTGCACCTCATGCTTGTAATAGGTCCAAAAACGTAGACCACGTCTTTTGAAATTGGTCTACTTTGCCTACTAGGAGGAATCTCATCTCTTCCAGATGTAATGTTTCCAACATATTTGATGTCCACATTTTTATTGTCCGTTACCTCTTCAACCGCATCCTGGTCGAGGGCTCCCACCAGGTAATAGAAGCGGGTGGCATCGACCGTGATGCCCCGCAGGTTGAACTGGGCCTCCGCCTGCTGGAACCAGATGAGCGGCCGGGTGGTCCAGAAGTTGGGCAGTTTCACGGAGACCGCGTCCAGAGACAGGGCCGGGCCAGCCTGTGAGGAGGTAGGGCTTTGTCCACTCTCCATCATGACGCCAATGGAGCGTCGGGGGTCACCAATGTAGTGCGTGGGTCTCGTAATGAAGCACAAAGTCGTATTTCGAGAAGCACTTTTTATTAGGTTCCTCCCAGTTCTAGGGAAGACCAAACGAGAGGAAGATGGCACCCAAACCCCTGCCTTTAAAGCCTCCGGCTAAGGGCCGCCTCCGGACTGAACCACTCCTGTGCCGAGGGGTTCGACACTATGATGGCACGACCCTTGGGAGCCGCCACACATGTCTACATAATCTATTCTCACAGTTAAAATTTTCAAATGCAAGTTATTGTGGTTTTTGTGGCAATTGATGAGGACAGATGAGAGGGTCCGAGATGCAGGAGAAAAGGGGTGGCAAGAAAGATTGTTAAAATATACTTAGATGGCAGCTATATCAACTGTATAGGTGCAAATTACATTTGAAGTCATTTTGTGTTTGTTGCATTTCTGCCAGAAGTCTTATGCATTGGGAAACTGGACAAGACCCATCTGGGTGCAATTCAGCTTGGAGTGCCTGGTGCTTTTCCAACATCAAGAAAGTGCACAATACTCATCTCTACTTTGCTGTCAGAAAATTGGAGCAGTAATATGCAACGAACAATCTAAAAGTTTAATTCAGTTAACCTTGAAGCAGTTTTGCAACAAACTTCATCCATTAGTCACACGCCATGGAAACAGGTCTTTCAGCCCAAATTGACCATGAGAACCAAGATGCCCCATCTAAGCTAATCCACTCGCCCCATCTATTCCTCTCGTGATTTTATACACCTCTCCAAGATCATCCCTCAGCCTCCTGCGATCCAAGGAATAGAGTCCAACCTCTCGCTAAAGCTCAGAACCTTTCCAGTAGCTTACCTACCACAGATGTTGGGCTAAAAAAGACTGCTGGAGTAACTCAGCGGGTCAGGCCGCATCTCTGGAGAATATGGACAGGTGATGTTTCCGGTCGGGACCATTTTTCAGACTTAGCCTTTTCCTTCATTTTTCAGACTTAGCCTTTTCCTTTCCCTTTTCCTAACCATATCATTTGTACCAATGTGCACATCTTCTGGCTGTGTGCCTTCCATATAACCATATATAACCATATAACCATTACAGCACGGAAACAGGCCATCTCGGCCCTTCAAGTCCGTGCCGAACACATTTTTTAATATATATTTTAATTTTAATTTTTTTATTTTTTATTTTTTTTTACTTCCTCCTAGTCCCATCTACCTGCACTCAGACCATAACCCTCCATTCCTTTCCCGTCCATATACCCATCCAATCTATTTTTAAAGGATAAAATCGAACCTGCCTCCACCACTTCCACTGGAAGCTCATTCCACACAGCTACCACTCTCTGAGTAAATAAGTTCCCCCTAATGTTACCCCTAAACTTCTGTCCCTTAATTCTCAAGTCATGTCCCTTTGTTTGAATCTTCCCTACTCTCAATGGGAAAAGCTTATCCACGTCAACTCTGTCTAACCCGCTCATAATTTTAAAGACCTCTATCAAGTCCCCTCTTAACCTTCTGCGCTCCAAAGAATAAAGACCTAACTTGTTCAACCTTTCTCTGTAACTTAGTTACTGAAACCCAGGCAACATTCTAGTAAATCTCCTCTGTACTCTCTCTATTTTGTTGACACCCTTCCTATAATTAGGCGACCAAAATTGTACTCCATACTCCAGAATTGGCCTCACCAATGCCATGTACAATTTTAACATTACATCTCAACTTCTATACTCAATGCTCTGATTTATAAAGGCCAGCACACCAAAAGCTTTCTTTACCACCCTATCTACATGAGATTCCACCTTCAGGGAACTATGCACAGTTATTCCTAGATCCCTCTGTTCAACTGCATTCCTCAATTCGCTGCTATTTACCATGTACGTCCTATTTTGATTTGTCCTGCCGAGATGTAACACCTCACATTTATCAGCATTAAACTCCATCTGCCATCTTTCAGCCCACTCTTCCAAATGGCCTAAATCTCTCTGTAGACTTTGAAAACTACTTCATTATCCACACCACCACCTATCTTAGTATCATCTGCATACTTACTAATCCAATTTTCCACACCATCATCCAGATCATTGATGTACATGACAAACAACAGTGGACCCAACACAGACCCCTGAGGCACCCCACTAGTCACCGGCCTCCAACCTGACAAACAGCCATCCACCATTACGCTCTGGCATCTCCCATTCAGCCACTGTTGAATCCATCTTGCTACTCCACCATTAATACCCAACAATTGAATCTTCTTATCCAACCTTCCATGCGGAATCTTGTCAAAGGCCTTATTGAAGTCCATATAGACAACATCCACTACTTTACCCTCATCAATTTCCCTAGTAACCTCTTCGAAAAATTCAAGAAGATTAGTCAAACATGACCTTCCAGGCACAAATCCATGTTGACTGTTCCTAATCAGACCCTGCTTATCCAGATGCTTATATATATTATCTCTAAGTATCCTTTCCATTAATTTGCCCACCACTGATGTCAAACTAACAGGTCTATAATTGCTAGGTTTACTCTTAGAACCCTTTTTAAACAATGGAACAACATGCGCAGTACGCCAATCCTCCGGCACTATTCCCGTTTCTAATGACATTTGAAATATTTCTGTCATAGCCCCTGCTATTTCTACACTAACTTCCCTCAATGTCCTAGGGAATATCCTGTCAGGACCTGGAGACTTATCCGTTTTCATATTTTTCAAAAGTGTCCGCACCTCCTCTTCTTTGAATCTCATAGTTTCCATTGCTACTCTGCTTGTTTCCCTTACCTCACATAATTCCATATCCTTCTCCTTGGTGAATACCGAAGAAAAGAAATTGTTCAATATCTCCCCCATCTCTTTTGGCTCTGCAGATAGCTGTCCACTCTGACTCTCTAATGGACCAATTTTATTCCTTGTTATCCTTTTGCTATTAATATAGCTGTAGAAACCCTTTGGATTTATTCACCTTACTTGCCAAAGCAACCTCATATCTTCTTTTAGCTTTTCTAATTTCTTTCTTAATATTCTTTTTACATTCTTTATACTCCTCAAGCACCTCATTTACTCCGCCTATAATTATTGTAGATCTCTCTCTTTTTCCGAACCAAGTGTCCAATTTCCCTTGAAAACCATGGCTCTTTCCATTTTTTACTATTTCCTTTCAACCGAACAGGGACATAAAGATTCTGTACTCTTAAAATTTCACCCTTAAATGTCCTCCATTTTTCTTCTACATCCTTCCCATAAAACAACATGTCCCAATTCACTCCTTTTAAATCCTTTCGCATCTCCTCAAAGTTAGCCTTTCTCCAAACAAAAATCTCAACCCTAGGTCCAGTTCTGACCCTCTCCATAATTATATTGAAACTAATGGTATTGTGATCACTGGACCCGAAGTGCTCCCCGACGCATACCTCCGCCACTTGCCCTGTCTCATTTCCTAACAGGAGGACCAGCACTGCCCCTTCTCTAGTAGGTACCTCTATGTATTGCTGCAAAAAACTATCTTGCACACATTTTACAAACTCCAAACCATCCAGCCCTTTTACAGAATGTGTTTCCCAGTCTATGTGTGGAAAATTGAAATCTCCCACAATCACTACCTTGTGCTTACTACTAATATCTGCTATCTCCTTACATATTTGCTCTTCCAATTCTCGCTCCCCATTTGGCGGTCTATAATACACCCCTATAAGTGTTGCTACACCTTTCCCATTTCTAAGTTTCACCCAAATAGCCTCCCTAGACGAGCCCTCTAATCTATCCTGCCAAAGCACTGCTGTAATATCTTCCTTGACAAGCAATGCAACACCCCCACCTCTTGCCCCTCCAATTCTATCACCCCTGAAGCAACGAAATCCTGGAATATTTAGTTTCCAATCACAGCCCTCCTGCAACCATGTTTCACTGATCGCCACATCATACTTCCAGGTGTCCCCCTTGAGAATGTTTAGGAGCTGCTCTGAGATATCCTGAATCCTGGTTCCATGGAGGCAACACACCATCCTGTATTACTGCTGCAGAATCTCCTGTCTGTCCCTCTAACTAATAGGGCTCCAATCACTTTGGCTCTATTTGTCTTCACCTTTTCTTGCTTTGCCTTGGAGCCAGGCCTGATGCCACAGACATGACCAGTCATCTATACTATTACTAAAACTCTCATCTTGAGCACTTCCAGTTTGCATTTTAAAAAAATATTCGTGCAAAAACTGTACCCTTTGTCGCTAGGATTTTTCGCCATCTTACTCACTGTTCTCCTCTCCTCCAAGCGCACCAAGTTTTGCTCCGATCGGTGGAAGATTACGAAAGTTATGAAGGTTTAAAAAAGCGTGAGATCAGCAGATTGGTCTTCTCGCATGTCAGTCACCATGAAGGTAACGCCCCTTCCGGCACCCGCTGGAGAATAAAGCCCTGGAGGCGGGGCTGAGTCAACAAATGCTGATTGAGTCCGCAAGAGTGGAGTCGGGAAAGCCGCTGTGTGGAATCGGGAAAGCCGCTGTGTGGAGTCGGGAAAGCCGCTGTGTGGAGTCGGAAAAGCCGCTGTGTGGAGTCGGGAAAGCCGCTATGTGGTGCCGTGGCCGGTGGCCGCTGTGGAGTACCTCCCCCCCACACACCCCCACATCACCCCACCCCACACCACCCACACCACCCCACCCCCTCCCACCACCCACTCCCCACCACGCCACCCCACCACCCCACCCCCTTCCCCCCGTCACCCCCTTTCCCCCCGCCACCCCCTTCCCCCCCCCACCACCCCCACACCATGGTGGAATATTGCATTGGGGAATGTGTTGCATTGGGGGACCAGGCCTCCCGTGTGACTGGGACCCAACGGGTCCCACTTAGTCTAGTCCTCCCTAATATTATCCATTTGAATATGTGAATACACAAGTGTTTGGAGAGATAGAGCAGGACTCCTGTTCAATCTGCCTACTCCCTTTCCTGGTGGTCATCCATCCACCTTCTGCCCATACACTAGGCATGACCACATTACTGTATCTCCTATCTATGAAATCCATTGCCTCTGGATGTAATCCAGCTATTGCTTCAGTTCCTGCAGTCTGTAAGGAGCTGCCGCTGGACACACCTCACACGGGTGGTGTAAGCCTCCCTGACTTTCCACATCCTACAGGAGGAGCAGACCACTGCCCTACTGCATTAAACAAAGAAGATTTACGAAAGGGAAAAACTCAGGCCACACTTATCCCATCATCAGCCGCTCTGCCGATTCATTCGTGTCTGCCTTCCTTTTTATACACCCACCAGGAAGCTAAATGCATGCTAACTGAATCTGCCCGCATTAAGTGGTTGCTGACTTTTAAAGTCCCCACTCATCTGTTCCTGTTTACAGTTGTTCACTGAATGACCTTCTGATCTGCTGACCTTTCAATATCATTAAAAACTAAAAGGTCCCCACTGAAACATCACTGTTTTTACTGTAGAATCTGCCACAAAAATCTTTACAGGGTGTATTTTCATTCACAGGCATTACAAACAAAGATCAACAAGGAAAAGGTTTGATTAGAAAATGCAAAATTGAGAGTAAGCAAGCTTGGTGGAAAATGAAAGCAAATAAGGGGAAAAAAATCAATTTCAGCTCAAATAATTAGCCAGAAAGACTAATTACAATGCTGATGCAGTTTATGAATTGAGTAGGATCAGTTACATTGGTATCAAAGAAGTGTGAGTGAACAATAGTATCTAAGGAAGACTACATGTAGTGTAGAATTAACAGTGAATTGGGAAATGTAGAAATATAATCATAAAAGATAAGTATATATAAACAAGCTTCTTCTTACTGAAAAAAACAGGGAATATAAGAATAATCTTTCAATGGAATGTCCAAATTGAATAAGAGCAAAACATTTCATTATCACTGTGCCAACATTTTAAAAAAAAATTAGCTTACTCAGACTGAATGAGCTGAAGGTTCATTAATCAGAGCATTTCCACCACATCCATCTTAATCAAGTTAGAAAAAACTGCTCTCTGAGTACACGTGCAGTAAGGGGTACTAAATAAGTATTGTCCCAAATTTAGAATTCTTACTTTTATTTAACACCCTTTCCCATTTCATTTCCAGCCTCAAGATCAATGTCTATTGATACCTTTCCAGGTACTGTACACTGACTGAGAATATCTTTTAACTGTTCCTTATAACTGTGCATGGAAAAATCCCTGCTAGTTACTCAACATTTCAAGAGTTTAATCACAAGCATCAGAAACAGAACAATGAAATTCTTACCTGCTGCAGCTCTTACAGGCATATTAACACAATATACAATAAACAATACAACAACAAAAATCTATTATACCAGGTAACCCAGACCAAAGTTTGGCTCATGCAAGCCAAAATACGTAGTGCAACCATTAAACAATGCCCATAGTTGTTTGGTGCCGAAGTAGGGTTATGGGTAGGATTGTACCTATGGTTTATGAGACTCATGGTTGGGAAAAAAGTACATAACTCAATGATAATGAGAAGGAAACAGGTATAATCTCATTGCTGCGCTGGAAACATGGCTTTACGGTGACCAGAAAAACTAAATATTCAAGGTATTTAACATTTCAGAAGGATAAGCAAAATGAGTCTCAAAAAGGGGATGGTATCAATAGGGGAGATGCACAGTGGTGCAAAATGAAGTTGGCTTGACAGAACATTAACGTGCAATTAACATCAACTTGGATTGAACCAAGCAACATTGGCAAACATTTTTGCCAGAAAACACTGGCAATTTATCTTTTGACCACTATATGGGTGTGTCATGAAGCAGGAAATTAGAGATGAGTGGAATGAGGCAATACAGTAATCATGGCAGACTTTAACCCACTTATCAACTGTATTAATCAAATTTACTGTAATAAGGTGGAGGACAAATTCATGGAATGTAGAGGAGGTGCTTTTCTAGATCAATACCGAGCAACAAACTAAGCAAGAGGCTATTTTGGAACGTTTTGTTTAATGGGAAAGTTAATAGATAATCATTTTGCCAATGACTCTTTGGAAAAAAAGTGAATATAAATATGATAGAATCTACCATTGAGTTGCAATTGTATAGTTCAATGCAGAAGAAAAAAATCACAACTATATACTGGAAATAATTAAAGCGTGAGAGGAGATTTAGCTGTGGTTGACAGGGAGAATACATTGAAAGATTTGTTGGACACACAATGGTTAGAATTTTTTTTAAACTGCGCAAGTTTTTAAAAAATCCTTTGAGGCACCACAAACTCAACAGAAGAAATTTATTTATGACTGAAGAAAAGTTAAAAATTGTGTTAAATGCAAGGAAGATGCTCATAACATTATCAACATCAGCAGTGCACTTGAAGATTGGAAGCATTTTTGGAAAAAACAGTAACTAACTACATTAAGATGGAATACGAGATTAGATCGGCAAGAAAAATTAAAAACTCATTGGTAAGACCGTTTATCGTTACAAACAAAATGAATGACTAATTGGGCCCCTTACAAAAAGAGAGGGGGTGGAATTTATAACGGGAAATGATAAATAAATTAAACAACTTTGTGTCCAAAGAAAACTGCAAAACCTGCCCAATACATTAGAGAACAAAGGGTCTTACGAGAATGAGGAAAAAGGAAATAATGGTACTGATGACGTTGGCGCATTTGAGGGCTGACAGACAGAAAGGGCTCATATATTGCAGAGCTTTGAGAAAAGTGGCTTTTGAAATAGTGAATGCTCTGGTCATCTTCCAAAGCTCTATAGCTGTCTTGTCTCTCTGGAATAATGCAATATACCAATTATTATTGCATAATTCAAACAATGGAGCACAGAAAAAACAGAACTATCTTTTTGGCAAGCATCAATTTAAGGAAAATGTTGGAATCCTTAATAAAAGATATACTAACAGAATATCTTATGAAGAATAATGGAATTGAGTAGAGGATTTCTGAAAGGAAAATAATGTTTTGATTAATCAACTCGTGTCCTTTGCGGATTTGACTGATGGAATAAATAAGGAGGAAACAAATGTGATACATTAGGATTTTCGGGTGGTTTATGATGAGGCTGATGCACAATGTTAGAGCAGAATTGGAGGTAATATACTGAAAATTGGTTTTCCTAGAGAAAACAAAGAGTAGGATTAAATAAATAATTCTCAGGTGGGCAGGTTGTGGCTCGTGGAGCACCAGAAGGAATCAACGCTTGATCCCCAGTTTTGCACAATCGATATTATGACATTGGCTTAAGCGACTGTGTTGTATGCTAAATTTGCTGCTGTATTGAGTTGCACAAAACACAAAAGTGGAGTTTTGGTAAATGTAAAGAGATTTTATAGTGATGTTCAAAGGAACCCAGGTGTGGTTGCGCACGTCACCCAAAGCCAAAATACCGGTGCTGCAAGTGATTAACATGGTACATTAGTCTTTATTACAATTGAGTTCGAATTCAGGAATAAAGACATCTTATTGTAATTTTAGAAGGCATTAGTAGTATACACCTTGGAGTAGCATGTAAACTTTAGGTCTCCTAACCAAATACAGTTCATACTTGCCATCGAAGGAGAGAAATGAAGATATACTAAACTAGGGAGTTATCATCAGAATAAACAATAGAGACACAAGGAACTGCAGATGCTGGTTAACAACAAAAACAAGACACAAAGTGCTTGAGTAACTCAGTGGGTACGCAGCATCACTGGAGAACATTGGTAGGTGTTGTTTTGTGCCTGGAACATCATCTATCCACGTTCTCCAGAGATGCTGACTGACCCACTGAGTAGTCAGGTCTGCCTGACCCACTGAGTTGTACCAGCACTTTGTGCTTTTTTGGGAATAAACAATAGGTTGTTTAAGAGGGAAGAAAAAATATCTTTATTCAGTTTGATAAACCTTTTGGAGTTTTCAACCCACAAGGCTGTAGGCTCAATCATTGCATTTGTGCTGTACAGAGAACAATAGATTTATGGGTATTAAGAGAATTAAGGGTTATTCAGGGCTCTTGCTTAACTTTTTTTCCCTGTTGCCAGCCGGGCAACCTTGGCAGCTTTTTAGTTTGCCAAATGACAGTTTAGGTGGTCATTTAAGATGGCTTGCATGACGCGTGCGATAATGTGCTCGGACGAAGTGCGTAGTTACCAGTCGGAATTATACTCAATGAACCATTCACATATTATTTCTGCTTCAAATAAAGTCACAAACTAAACATATTCACCAATCAAGACATGATATATCCCACAATGACATGCAGCAAAATTATAAGACAGTATCTCAACTCTTTTTACACATTGCAATTAATGCAATTTCTATTAGTTCTTTCCACTTCCAAACAAAAATGTGGTTGGATTATTCAGCGTATGATCAACCTGTGTCAATAAATCCTGGACCATGGTAACATATATGCGTACGTATAGTTGTGAATGTTTCTCATTAAATAACTACAGTACTGATACACCATATTAAGAGCATTGATTTGCCGTTAAAATGAATTCTGTAATAACGTGTCAACGGCAGCAGGGATAATCGAACACTGCGGTTTTAATGTTTCACTTGTTCACAATTTAATTAAACCATCTTTATGGATTAAAACAAATAATAACATTGGGAATTAAAACAATGATTGCATTCCGTTATCAAACATAGTCAATGTTCGCTCTGAAGACATTTCCAGCACAATAGGGTCAGGGAGGGGTGTGTGTGTGAATCAGTGCGGGGTGAATAGATGCCGGGGGTGGGGGGGGTTAGAAGGCAGTCGGTGCAGAATGGATGGATTGAGGCAGGTGAATTAGTACGTGTTGGTTGGAGTAGGTAAAATTGTGAGGTGAGAGCACCGGGGATGTCAGTGGTGTTGAATGGGGGGGTTCAATACAGGATGGATGGGGGTAGACAACAGTGCTGGAGAAAGGCAGCATCTATGGAGCGAAGGAAATAGGCAATGTTTCGGGTCGAGACCCTTCTTCAGACTGTTCCCCCCATTCTTCTTGAATGGGAGGATCAGTACAGGATGGATGGAGGGGGAGATCAGCGCAGGATGAATGGGGGGGGTCAGTCTGGCAAAATGACTCAGTGTTTAGGTTGCCCGGCGGCGCTTTGAGTGGTCAGTGGCACCCGGGCAACCTCTAATTTCGAGCCCTGTCGCGGCCGCTGCTGCCGCTGTGCGAAGCCCGTCATTCGCTCCGACTCGTCTGAAGCAGCTGCACCAAAGCCCTGTTATTGGGAGTACTGGGATCCTCATGAACAGCAGGCAAAGCCCGAAGGACCAAGTGGTTTACTTCTCATCACACATATATTCTTGTGTTCAGACTCAGAGATATGTGAAGCAACTGTGGCATGTATTGCTCCAGCAATATAATTATATCCAGTTACATCAAGTCAACACAAGTTTTAATATTTAAAATAAAGGAGAGTTATCGTTATCCTAATTTCTCCAATGGATTCACGGTCACCAGCTATTAATCATAATAATAATAATAATAATAATGGATGGGATTTATATAGCGCCTTTCTAATACTCAAGGCGCTTTACATCGCATTATTCATTCACTCCTCAGTCACACTCGGTGGTGGTGAGCTACTTCTATAGCCACAGCTGCCCTGGGGCAGACTGACGGAAGCGTGGCTGCTAATCTGCGCCTACCGCCCCTCCGACCACCACCAATCACTCACACACATTCACACACAGGCAAAGGTGGGTGAAGTGTCTTGCCCAAGGACACAACGACAGTATGCACTCCAAGTGGGATTCGAACCGGCTACCTTCCGGTTGCCAGCCGAACACTTAGCTAACTTAGCCCATTGCGCCATCAAGAGGCAAACATCCATCTTTGCTGCATTGTGATACCACAATGTGCTAGCTCATGGTCTGAATGCATCATAGAAACTCCAATTGCCACTGGACAATCACCAGCAATTAACCAACAGATATTCTGCCCTATAACAATGACGACACTTCAGTACTTCATTGGTAGCAAAATGCTTTGGAAAGAAAACCTACTCCTCTAGTTTTGTCTCCATGTAATTATATAAATGGATAAACCCATTGATAGTGCCTTATGTGAAACCTGACACCAATGTAATGGCACCACTGGTTTTAACAGAAATTTGGTTGACCATTGGTGATGCTTCACCTCTGTTCCATCTTGGGGAAGGCAGGGAACCTGACGGAAATACAGGCAAGGGGTCCATCAACTGCAGTAGAGGTCTTGGGGTGGAATATCAAATTTCATGAACTGAAACACAGCAGAAACATCCTTATATGCTACAGGATGGGAGTCAATAGGTTTATAATAAATGCCACCGGATAGTTTGTCACCAAAGATGGAGATAAAGAGATCCAGAAAGGGGCGAGGCGCTCTTACATTTGACATAACAGAAATATTCTAAAACCAATTCTGATGCTTTCCCAAAAGGACAAAGTGCTGGAGTAACTCAGCAGGTCAGGCAGCATCACTGGAGAATATAGATAAGTAACATTTCAGGGTGGGACCCTTCTTCAGTCTTCCCCTCAGGTAGGTTCTACATCAGAGATGAGAAAGAGCATCCTGAACTGCAAGTCTACATCGGCTTGGCGATCGTTTTGCCAAACACCTCCGGTCGGTCCGCAATAACCAACCTGACCTCCCGGTGGCTCAGCACTTCAACTCCCCCTCCCATTCCGTATCTGACCTCTCTGTCCTGGGTCTCCTCCATGGCCACACGAGCGACACCAGAAATTGGAAGAAATGCACCTCATATTCAGCTTGGGCAGTCTACATCCTGGGGGCATGAACATTGAATTCTCTCAATTCTGCTAGCCCTTGCTGTCCCCTCCCCTTCATCAGCCCTCTGGTTGTCTCCTCCCATCCCCTAGCCCTCGGGCTCCTCCTCCGCCTTTTTTCCTTTCTTCTCCCCACCCCCTATCAGTCTGAAGAAGGGTTTTGGCTCGAAACGTTGCCTATTTCCTTCGCTCCATAGATGCTGCTGCACCCGCTGAGTTTCTCCAGCATTTTTGTGTACCTCTGAACTGCAATTCGTTGCCCCACCCTGACTCTACCATCTTTTACAGATGTGCAATTTTTCGGTATGCATCAGAACATGGTTTGAAAGCAGTTCCATCCAAGAAATTGCAGAGAATTGTGGACACATCCCAGACCATCACACAAACAGACCTCCCTTCCATTGACTCCATTACACCTCACACTGCCTCGACAAAGCCTCCAGCATAATCAAGGACGAGTTGCACTTCTCCCCATTCCCATCGGGCAAAAAGGTATGGAAGTGTGAAAACGCACACCTCCAGATTCAGGGACAGTTTCGTCCCAACCGTTATCAGGCAGCTTAACCATGTTACCAACAACTAGAGAGCAGTCCTGAACTACTATCTGCCTCATTGGAGATCCTCGGACTATCTTTGCTCGGACTTTATTGGCTTTATTATCTTGCACTAAATGATATTCCCCTTAACATGCATCTGTCCTCTGTGGATGGCTCGATTGTAATCATCATGTATTGCCTTTCATGAGTCAAGAGTGTTTTATTGTCATGTCCCAGATAAAACAATGAAATTCTTACTTACAGTAGCACAACAGAATATGTAAACCAGTCCACTGGTTGGTTAGCATGCAACAAAAGCTTTTCACTGTACCTCGGTACAAGTGACAATAAAATAAATTCGAGCTCAGGGTGCACCATGCCCTTGTTCACATGCCCAGGCCCCGTCCACAGCCATCCCACCCATCTGTCCACAGCCATCCCACCCATCTGTCCACAGCCATCCCACCCATCTGTCCACAGCCATCCCACCCATCTGTCCACAGCCATCTCACCCATCTGTCCACTGACTTCCAATCGCTCTGCTCACACGGTGGCCTTTACCGCGGCATCTATCATGGATTCCCGTTATGTGCCTCTCCGTCTGCCCACTGACAAGAGGATATACACCTTCACCTGCCCAGCTCCCCGGCAGGGGATCTCCCCTCCCCTCCCCTCCCCTCCAACACTTCCGAGTACCTGCAACGCCTCGCTTCAGACGGATCTCCTCCGTCAGGGTGGCGACAGCCGCGCAACTCATGCCGACGCGGGCAGAGCGGCCGCCGACGATCCCAGTGCGCAGCCGCCGCGACCACGGAGCCGGGGCCTGGCTCAACCCGCGGCCTCCTCGCGCATGCGCACTCAACCGTCCTCCGGCACGTCCCGCCGGCCCTGACGCAGGCGCAGACGTGACATTGACAACAGTGGCAAGTGCACACCAGGTGTGTTAAATGGTTCCTTATTGTCTCATGAACCTAGGTACAGTCAAATTCCTTTTTTGTTGTTGCAGAGAGTTCAGTAAAAATCACAGGCACAATCATACAAGAGTGTAAGAATATTAGGAAGAACATTTAACAACATATATAACAACAATGAACAAATTTATAACAACATTTAAAGATATGAGGACAGGTACATGGGTAGGATAGATTTAGAGGGATAGGGGCCAAACGCGAGCAGGTGCAACTAGTGTGGATGGGGCATCTTGGTCAGCATGGGCAAGTTGGGCCGCAGGGCCTGTTTCTGTGCTAGTGTATGACTCCATGACTCGAAGATAGAAACAAAATGTTGGGAAGGCTGTGTTTGGAATATTGTGAGCAATTTTGGGCAACATATCTGAGGAAGGATGCGCTGGCTCTGGAGAGGGTCCAGAGGAGGTTTACAAGAATGATCCCAGGAATGAATAGTTTAACCTATGATGAGCGTTTGTCGGCACTGGGCCTGTACTCGCTGGAGTTTAGAAAAATGAAGGGGGACCTCATTTAAACATACAGAATAGTGAAACGCTTGGATAGATACATATAGATACATAGAAAATAGGTGCAGGAGTAGGCCATTCGGCCCTTCGAGCCTGCACGCCATTCAATATGATCATGGCTGATCATCCAACTCAGTATCCCGTACCTGCCTTCTCTCCATACCCCCTGATCCCTTTAGCCACAAGGGCCACATCTAACTCCCTCTTAAATATAGCCAATGAACTGGCCTCAACTACCCTCTGTGGCAGAGAGTTCCAGAGATTCACTACTCTCTGTGTGAAAAAGTTTTTCCTCATCTCGGTCTTAAAGGATTTCCCCCTTATCCTTAAACTGTGACCCCTTGTCCTGGACTTCCCCAACATCGGGAACAATCTTCCTGCATCTAGCCTGTCCAACCCCATAAGAATTTTGTACGTTTCTATAAGATCCCCTCTCAATCTCCAAAATTCTAGCGAGTATAAGCCAAGTCTATCCAGTCTTTCTTCATATGAAAGTCCTGACATCCCAGGAATCAGTCTGGTGAACCTTCTTTGCACTCCCTCTATGGCTATAATGTCCTTCCTCAGATTTGGAGACCAAACTGTACGCAATACTCCAGGTGTGGTCTCACCAAGACCCTGTACAACTGCAGTAGAAACTCCCTGCTCCTATACTCAAATCCTCTTGCTATGAAGGCCAACATACCATTCGCTTTCTTCACTGCCTGCTGCACCTGCATGCCTACTTTCAATGACTGGTGTACCATGACCGCGGGTCTGGCGGACGGCAACACCGTAAGCCCGCGGGTCCCCTGGTGGGAGACCGCTTTTCGGGGCTTCCGCAGCGGCGACTTCTCCCGCCCGAGTTGCGGGGTTGAAGAGCACCTGGAGCGGGGCTTTACATCGTCCCCCCGCGCGGCTTGGAATGGCCACCGGACTTTGCGGGCGCACGCCGGGGCTCTAACACCAAGACCCGGTGCGCAACCTTGCATCACCCGGCGTGGCTTTAATGGCTGCGGGACAATCACCATCGCCCGCCGGGGGCTTTGACTTTGACTCTGACATCGGGGGGGGGGGAGTGCAGTGGAGAGATACGTGTTTTTGCCTTCCATCACAGCGCTGTGATGGATGTATGTGTAAATTGTGTTGTGTCTCGGGTCTTCTTCGTTTTGTATTGTATGGCTGCAGAAACGACATTTCGTTTGGACCTCAAGGGGTCCAAATGACAAATTTGTCCAAAAAGACAAATAAATTGAATTGAAATTGAATTGAAAATGACACCCAGGTCTCGCTGCATCTCCCCATTTCCTAATCGGCCACCATTTAGATAATAGTCTGCCTTCCCGTTTTTGCCACCAAAGTGGATAACCTCACATTTATCCACATTATACTGCATCTGCCAAACATTTGCCCACTCACCCAGCCTATCCAAGTCACCTTGCAGTCTCCTAGCATCCTCCTCACAGCTAACACTGCCTCCCAGCTTAGTGTCATCCGCAAACTTGGAGATGTTGCTTTCAATTCCCTCGTCCAGATCATTAATATAAATTGTAAATAGCTGGGGTCCCAGCACTGAGCCTTGCGGTACCCCACTAGTCACTGCCTGCCATTGTGAAAAGGACCCGTTTACTCCTACTCTTTGCTTCCTGTTTGCCAGCCAGTTCTCTATCCACATCAATACTGAACCCCCAATACCGTGTGATTTAAGTTTGTATCCTAATCTCTTATGTGGTACCTTGTCGAAAACCTTCTGAAAGTCCAGATACAACACATCCACTGGTTCTCCCCTATCCACTCTACTAGTTACATCCTCGAAAAATTCTATAAGATTCGTCAGACACGATTTACCTTTCGTAAATCCATGCTGACTTTGTCCAATGATTTCACCACTTTCCAAATGTGCTGCTATCCCATCTTTAATAACTGACTCTAGCAGTTTCCCCACTACCGATGTTAGACTAACTGGTCTGTAATTCCCCGTTTTCTCTCTCCCTCCCTTCTTAAAAAGTGGGGTTATGTTTGCTACCCTCCAATCCTCAGGAACTACTCCAGAATCTAAAGAGTTTTGAAAAATTATCACTAATGCATCCACTATTTCTGGAGCTACTTCCTTAAGTACTCTGGGATGCAGCCTATCTGGCCCTGGTGATTTATCGGCCTTTAATCCATTCAATTTACCCAACACCACTTCCCGACTAACCTGGATTTCACTCAGTTCCTCCATCTCCTTTGACCCGCGGCCCTCTGCTATTTCCGGCAGATTATTTATGTCTTCCATAGTGAAGACGGAACCAAAGTAGTTATTCAATTGGTCCGCCATATCCTTGTTCCCCATGATCATTTCACCTTTTTCTGACTGCAAGGGACCTACATTTGTTTTAACTAATCTCTTTCTCTTCACATATCTATAAAAACTTTTGCAGTCAGTTTTTATGTTCCCTGCCAGTTTCCTTTCATAATCTATTTTCCCTTTCCTAATCAAGCCCTTTGTCCTCCTCTGGTGGTCTCTGAATTTCTCCCAGTCCTCTGGTATGCTGCTTTTTCTGGCTAATTTGTACGCATCATCTTTTGCTTTGATACTATCCCTGATTTCCCTTGTTATCCACGGATGCACTACCTTCCCTGATTTATTCTTTTGCCAAACTGGGATGAACAATTTTTGTAGTTCATCCATGCAGTCTTTAAATGCCTTCCATTGCATATCCACCGTCAACCCTTTTAGAACTAATTGCCAGTCAATCTTGGCCAATTCACGTCTCATACCCTCAAAGTTACCTTTCTTTAAGTTCAGAACCGTTGTTTCTGAATTAACAATGTCACTCTCCATCCTAAGGAAGAACTCAACCATATTATGCTCACTCTTGCCCAAGGGGGCACGCACAACAAGACTGCTAACTAACCCTTCCTCAGGGAGGATGTAAAGAGGATGTTTCCACTAGTGGGATTGTCTAGGACTAGAGGTGATAGCCTCAAAAATAAAGGATGTTCTTTTAGGAAGGAGATGAGGAGAAATTTCTTTTGTCAGAGGGTGGTGAATCTGTGGAATTCTTTGCCACAGAAGGCTGTGGAGACCAAGTCAATGGATATTTCTAAGGCAGAGATAGATAGATCCTTGATTAGCACATATGTCAGGTGTTAAGGGGGAAAAGGCAGGAGAATGGGGTTAGGAGAGATAGATCAACCATGATTGAATGGCGGCGTAGACTTGATGGGCCGAATGGCCTAATTCTACTCCTATTCCTTATGACATTATTATTATACATTATACTTATGGGCGCCTTTCAAGGACTCTCAAGGACGCCTTACAAAATTTAGTAAGCAGATTACAAAACATATAAGCGGAATGAAACAAACAAAAAAAAGTAAGGACATCAACAATACACAATTCAAAGAGAGAGCAGCGGCAGCTAATCACGCCAGCGTTCACTGTCCCTTCCGGCAGCCATCTTGGAAACGGAGCAATCAAAACACATTTTAGCATTGAACATCCACCACAGTGACTCCTACACACTCCTCACTGTGGTGGAAGGCGAAATAAAGTAAGTCCTTCCCCTAGCTCTTCCTCAGTCGTGGGCCTCGAGCCCCCGTTGACGGGACGATCTTGACTCCCGTAGCCGGCGTTCAGGCCCTCCGCGTCGAGGCGCTCCACTCCCGCATCGGGGGGATGTCAGCTCCCCCGCGCCGGGCGAACGTGCCTCACGTCGGGGCTGGTCGAGCCTTCCGCGGCGTTGGAGCTCCCGACTCGGCCTCACCCGAGACTGCGAGACCTAGATGTTAAAGTCCGCGGTGGTCACGGTGGGAGCGATCCCATGCAAAGGATCCGTTCCGATGTTAAGTCCACGCCCCGCAGTGGGGCTAACGACAGTCCGAGGAGGCTTCCAGCTCCAGCGATGGTAGGTCGCAGAGCCCGGAGAATGTGATCCGAAAATTATCACATCTCCGGGAAGGTAAGAACTTGAAAAAAGTTTCCCCCGATCCCCTCCCCCCTCCCCCCTCCCCCCTCCCCCCTCCCCCCTCCCCCCACATAAAACACACCAAAGAACATTAAAACAAACTTCTAACAAACTAAAAAATAGCAAAAAGAATGAAAAGACAAACAGACTGCCAGTGGGGCTGCCATCTCCCCCCATGGCCATTTCCCTTATGAGTCTCAGCATTTCTGGATAGAAGGAATGGTTTATATCAATGTGTCGGTGGTGGAAAGGGTCATGAACTTCAAATTCCTGGGCGTGCATATTTCCGAAGATCTCTGCTGGTCCCAAAACACTGATGCAATCATAAAGAAAGCACATCAGCGCCTCTACTTCCTGAGAAGATTCTACGGAGAGTCGGTATGTCCAGGGGCGGAAAACCCGGGGGGGGGGGGGCCAGAGGGGACACGTCCCCTCCATGTTTTGAGAGGTGAGGGACATCCCCCCCAAATTTTTGTAATCCGGATTTTAAAACCCGGTGAAATCTCCGCTTTCCGCGAGACAGTGGAGGTGGGACTGCTGATCGAGGGCGCCGATTGGACGAGAGAGACATTGGTCAGCAGGCAATGGGGGCGGGACATGATAATTCAGCGCGATGATTGGAGGAGGGAGGAGTGGGGGGGTGGGCCTGAGGATAGAGTGCGGTGATTGGAGGAGGGAGACGTGGCATAGACCTGCGCTTCATCCGCAGGCAGGATCGATCCCGGCCGGGTCTTCGGCGTTGTCCCGAGTGCCCCCCCCCCACGGGTGGCCAGAGAGTTCGGCAGCAAAGATCCTCCGCTATAGGATCTTTGGTCGGTAGTCAGGCTGGAGCGGTGCCCCCAGGCCCACAGCCAGCGCAGAGAAGCAGCGCTAAACCAGGTCAACTCTGCCTGTCCCGCCAGGTGAGCCTATAGCCTTCCTGGACTTGCGGGAAATATGGCCAGCGCGGAGAAGCAACGCTGGTATCCCGTCAGTCCAGACAGGGCTGTAGTTAACCTGGTGAGACAGGCAGAGTTGAGCTGCATTTAGCGCTGGATTGAGCCTCCGAAGCAAAGATACCACCTCGCGCGTGTGTGTGAGTGTGCGCATGCGTGCGCGGCCGCCAAAAAATTGTGTCCCCCGTCCCCTCCATGTTTTGATAGTGAGTTCCGATCTTGGGTATGTCAAGGAGGACTCTCTCGAACTTCTACAGGTGCACAGTTGAGAGCATGCTGACCGGTTGCATCGTGGCTTGGTACGGCAACCTGAGCGTCCAGGAGCGGAAAAGGCTGCAAAAAGTTGTAAACACTGCCCAGTCCATCATCGGCTTTGACCTCCCTACCATCGAGGGGATCTATCGCAGTCGCTGCCTCAAAAAGGCTGCCAGCATCATCAACGACCCACACCATCCTGGCCACACACTCATCTCTCCGCTGCCATCAGGTAGAAGGTACAGGAGCCTGAAATCTGCAACATCCAGGTTCAGGAACAGCCCCTTCCCCACAGCCATCAGAGTATTAAACACAATTTCAAACAAACTCTGAATTATGTGTGTATATATATATATTCTATGGTATACGGACACACTGATCTGATCTGTATTCATGCCTGCAATATTCTGTTGTGCTGCAGCAAGCAAGAATTTCATTGTCCTATCTGGGACACATGACAATAAACTCTCTTGACTTGACTCTTGACGGGTGACGTTTCGGGTTGAGACCCTAAACGTCACCCATTCTTTCTCTCCAGAGATACTGCCTGTCCCGCTGAGTTACTCCAGCATTCCGTATCTATTTGCGGTTTAAACCAGCATCTGCAGTTCCTTCCTACACATTTTGCATGACTCCATGTCTCCATGTCTATGTCTCTAAGATTCTCCACGTTCTTCCAAATGGAGACACAAGGAACTGCAGATGCTGGTGTACAATAGAAGCCACTCAGTTCTCAGTTCTTTCAGAGTTAAAAAGAGTCCTGACCCGAAAGGTACCTATTTGTATTCTCCAGAGATCCTGCTTGACCCATTAAGTTACTCCAGTTTTCCAAATGGTACAATCTTCCCAGAAGAAAGAGTTCTCCCATTTTAACATCATATTGTAATGTATCCATTGCATTGAGGTAAGGGTTTAGAGAGGCAAAAATTGGCTGAATGACCATTGTCAAAATAGAATAGAATAGTATAGAATAGAATAGAATAGAATAGAATAGAATAGAATAGAATAGAATAGAATGCCTTTTATTGTCATTAAAACAGCTTGGTTTGAACGAAATTGCATTTTCTACAGTCTTAACAATTACAAAAAAAAAGCAAGACCCACACTTAACACACTTTACACAAACATCCATCAGTGAATCTCCAACAGCTCCTCACTGTGATGGAATGCAAAAGTCTTATCTCTTCCCTTGTTCTTCTCCCGCGGTCCAGCAGTCCAACTGCAACGTTGAGGCGAACTGGGGCTCCCGATGTTAAAGCCACCGGCGGTCGATGGTAAGTCCCGCGGCCGTTAAGCCGCGCCAGACGATGTTAGGCCCTGCTCCAAGTCATTTCACCCCACGATTCCGGCAGGAGAAGTTGCCATTGCGGGAGCTCCGAAAAGCTGTCTCCCACCAGGGACCTGTGAGCTCCCGATGTTCCTGTCCACCGGGCCTGCGGCTGGAGCCTCCGAAGCTCCGAAGTCGGGTCGCAGCCGCGTGCCACCACAGCTCCTCCCGCTCTGAAGTCGACCAGCTCGGCGATGGCAGGTTCGCAGGCTCCGCGACTGGGGCCCTCAGGTTGGTTCCGGCCGGAGGCCGCCGCCGGTTCCACGATGTTAGGCTCAACAACACCGGAGGCCCGACAGGGAAAAAGTCAGGTCCCCGAATGGGGAAGAGATTAACAGTTTCCCCCACCCCCCCGCTCCACCCCCCACATATACACAGCTACAAAAATAATAAAACTAGAATCAAACATATACTTAACAAGACAAAAATTTAAAAAAAGACAGACGGACTGCAGTCGAGCCGCTGCCGTTAGGCGCCGCCACACCACACTTCATAAAATAACCTTATTGTGCTTTGTAGAGGATATATTGGTACTGGATCTGGATGCAATGCAGATTCACCAGCATGATATGTGGGCTTACCACAGTACAGTTCAAGATGGATCCCTAAGCAAGTCCATGAAAATGGCAATATAAGTAGATAGGGTGTTAAAAATGGCATGCAGCATGCTTGCCTTCATCGATTGAGTGTAAACGTTGTGAAGTTGTGTTGTATAGTACTTTGGTTGGGCACCATTTGATGCATTCTGTGCACTTCTGATTGCTGCCTTAGAGAAATGATATGGAGGCTTTGGAGAGGGTGTAAAATAGGTTTAATTGACATAGGTAGACGTCTTTTTCCCCATGGTGGAAATGTCAGGCAAGTGAGGGCACAGATTTAAGGTGAGAGGGAGAAAGTTTAAAGGAGATTTGTGAGGCAGGTTATTTTTTTACATAGAGAGTGGTAGGTGTCCAGAACATGCTGCCAGATGAAGTGGTGGAAGCAGATATGTGATATCAACATTTAATAAGTACTAAACTAAGTGGGACCCATTGGGTCCCATGTGCACATGGGAGGGCTGGTTCCCCAATGCAATATACCACCTCTCCACCATTTCTAATATTGTTGGCCAGTGGGGCGGGGGGGGGGGGCTTTCAGTAGCGCTAGTATTGATGTTGTGGACCGAAAGGACTGGTTTCCAGATTGCTAGTATGGACATTGTGGGCTGAATGGATTCTAGGGCTGGTGGCTCAGTCACTCAGGCCTGGTGTAGGCCACCAAATTCAATTTCACAGCATTTCAAGCAGATTGCAGGCCACCAAATTCAGTTTCATAGCATTGCAAGCAGAGTGCAGGCCACCAAATTCAGTTTCACAGCATTTCAAGCAGATTGCAGGCCACCAAATTCAGTTTCATAGCATTTCAAGCAGAGTGCAGGCCACCAAATTCAGTTTCATAGCATTTCAAGCAGATTGCAGGCCACCAAATTCAGTTTCATAACATTTCAAGCAGAGTGCAGGCCACCAAATTCAATTTCATAGCATTTCAAGCAGAGTGCAGGCCACCAACTTAAATTTCATAGCATTTCTAGCAGAGTGCAGGCCACCAAATTGCCAAACAACTCATTGCATTGTCATTAAGGGCTAACAAATCATTTACTGCAAGTACATTGCAGACTCACAGTTCAGTTGATTCACAGCTTAGAATCACAGTTGTGGCCTCTCCCTTGCGATCTTCCAGAGTGACTGACTCACGTCCAGGCATCCGGGGTTTTATAGTCCTGCCCCCTCCCCGCCCCCCCCCCCCCACCGCCGGAAGGGGCGTTACCTTCATTGTGGTGATTGACAGGCAAGAGGACCAATCAGCTGATCTCAAGAAATACTTATAACTTTTTCATTTTTCATCGATCGGAAAAATCCTCGATGCTTCCTCAGCGGAGGAGGACTTGAGCAAGATGGCCAAAAATCATAGCGATATATGGTAGCATTTTTTCTAAAATCAATATACAGCACAGACAGGAAGTGGTCAAGATGAGACTTTTAGTTATATAGATTTAGATATGCACATTAACAGGAAGAGAATAGAGGGATGTGTAGGCACATGGGATTAGTTTAAATTGGCATTGTAAACTGAAGGGTTTGTTTCTGTGCTGCATTATTCTCTGTTTTAAGGCCAGTTAGGAATGGGTAATAAATGTGAATGAGCAACAAAAAAGATAGACAAAAACTGCTGGAGTAAAAGCGGGAAAGGCAGCATCTCTGGAGAGAAGGAATGGGTGACGTTTCGGGTCAAGACCCTTCTTCAGAGTGAGAGTCAGGGGAGAGAGAAACTAGATATATGGTAGGGTAAAAAGGACAGATCAAAGCAGACGATGATCAAGGAAATGTAGAATGATTCATTGTTGGCTGAGGGGAATATGACAACGAGGCATACAAACAGTAAAATTAATCAGGAGGGCAGTGAAACTACTTAGTAAACCACGGTGGGGGAGGGATGGGGAGAGAGGGAAAGCAAAGGTTATTTGAAGTTACAGAAATCAATATTCATAGCGAAGAAACAAAATGTTGGAGTAACTCAATAGGACAGGCAGCATCTCTGTCTCTTTATTGTAAATGTTATTATATATTTTCATCCTTCCATCAGCACACTTTACATTCTCCCCATCAAAAGCAAGGAGGGCCTCAACTTGGATCTAACTTAATTTGAAAAAACAAGTCAAGGTGGCAAATGTTCCCCATGTAATCTCAATAGTTCAAATATATTTTGTGATGTTGGCAGGATGATAGTAGGCAAGTGACTCACAGAGGGAGTAAAAAGAATGTTTTAAGTTGACAGTTCTCACTAGCTTTAATCAGCCTTTGTGGTTCAACGTATGCAGCATAAACAATTTGAAAGCTGTTGCCATGAAAGCTTGTAGGGTCAAGTAATTCTGGGATTCCTCTATAGTTTTTTATCTACTGCGATCTTTGTGTCACTGCAATGTTAAGCAATGTTGATCACGTGCAAACTCATAGCATGCACCCTGCATTATTCTCATTTGAAGAGAGTATCCTAAAATGCCAGTAAAGTTAATCTTCCCAAGATAGGATCAAAAACATGGAAGTTCTGAAAGCTCCATCATAAGTGTGCAGAATATATAAATATTAGGTGGAGGAGATATTTTTATATCACAGTCTGCTCTTCAAGAGCATTTCAATGGGCTAATGTCTAATAAAAATAGCATGCAAAAAATATATATATATTCTCTTCAAAATTATATGGGACAGCTGTAGTCTTGAAACAGGCCTCCAAATCTCATCTAAAAATCAAATAGAATGATCGGCATGTTATGTAAAGAGCATACATCATTTTTTTTCCTGGAGCATAGGAGGTTAAGTAGACTTTATAGGGCTATATAAAATCAAGAAGGACATGTAGATTAACCCTTATTAATTCATGCCATTTATAACCTTCACCACACATATGTGCATGCCACCCTTTACATGGTATTACGGTACTACACAAAGACTCTCGCTCTCTCTCTCTCTCTCTCTCTCTTTCGCTCAGGCACACTAGTCAGTAAAGCCAGATGCAACTGTAGGAATGTTCCTGTGTACTTAATGGAATAAAGTTGGATTTGGTACGGTTACATGACAATGCCATCTGGCGTCTCAAGTTTACAACTTGGAATTTTGTATTGTAAAAGGGGAAGTGCCCCTCCTTCTGGGCAATGATACATGCCATAATATGAACCTAGTTTTCTTCGGCAAAACTGTGTATCAGCTGTCGACCTCTCAAAGTCCTACCCAACAACTACTCGAACAATACAAAGACCTTTTTGACAATCAGCTGGGCAAGCTTCCCACAGAATACAGCATTGTAACCGACAAGGAAGTTTTACCTGTCGTTCGTTCTCCTCACAAAATCCCGCTTGCAATGAAGGACCGTGTCCAAGCTGAATTAGATAGAATGAAATCATTGGGTGTAATAGCCCCTGAGAATGACCCCCTCCTTCTGGGTCTCCACCGTGGTTGCAGCAGTCAAGAAGAACAAAGACGAAATAAGGATCTGCATCAACACTAAGGATTTAAATACTGCCATCAAACGGCCACACCACCCGATGCGGACGGTGGAAGAAGTCGCTGCCAACCTGGGTAAAGCCACAGTCTTTTCTGTCCTAGATGCAAAGAACTCATTTTGGCAAATGCCACTAGACCATGCATCCTCCATGTTAACCACATTCGCGACGCCCTTCAGACACTACCGATTTTTACGAATGCCATTTGGCATCAATTCAGCCAGTGAGGTTTTCCAGCGTACTATGGAACAACTCTTTGATAGCTGCTCTTGTTACATAATCATGGACAACATCCTGGTCACCGGGTGCAATGCACTCAAACCTGAAACAGGTCCTGGATCGTGCCAGGGAGGTAAATCTCAAACTCAACCCTCTCAAGTGCAGGTTTCAGGTTGACAAAGTGACTTATGTGGGCCACGTGTTCACCAACAACGGACTTAAGCCAGACCCGTCTAAAACCATTGCCATCAATGAAATGCCAGCACCTATGGACGTGACATCTCTACAACGATTCTTAGGCATGGTAAACTACCTGGGAAATTTCATCCCAAACTTCAGCGAGTCAGCCCCGCTGCGACAACTGACCCACAAGGATACACACTGGTCCTGGCACCAACACCAGCAGAGGGCATTTAAAACCCTCAACAACTAATGGCTTGCGCTGCAACCCTCACATACATCGATGCCAAATTACCCATCACCCTTACCTGTGATGCCTCCCAGTATGGATTTGGTGCCGCTTGCCTACAAGATGACGGAAAGGGCTCCAGACCAGTTGCCTATGCCTCCCGTACTATGACCGACACTGAACAGCGCTAAGCTCAAATCGAAAAGGAGCTACTCGCAGTAACGTTTGCCTGCAAGAAATTCAAGGACTTTATCTTTGGCAACCCGATCACAGTTGAAACCGATCACCAGCCCCTGGTCAGTATCCTCCGTAAGCCGATCCTCACGGCACCAGCGCGCTTACAACGCGTGATGATGGAACTACAGAGATATGACATCAGACTAACCTACAAATGTGGTAAGGACATGCACTTAGCTGACACCCTCTCACGGGCACCTCGCCCAACCTGCAAAAAACACCTGTCTGATGGTGAGCATGAGGGGTACACGGTTATTATGGTCTCCTGCCTCCCATCTGCTGGTTTAGACATCCTAGTGTCACAAACAGCTGCAGATGAAACGCTACAATCACTGGCCACTGTCATCCACCGCGGCTGGCCAGACAAACAACACCACCTGCCACAAGCTGTTCGCCCATTTTTTACTGTCCGTGATGAACTGGTCATTCAGGATGGCGTGATAATGAAAGGACACAAGGCGGTCATCTCAACGTCTCTTCACAGCAAGTACTTCGACATTGTCCATGGGGCCCATCCCGCTGCAGAAATAACCCTTCAACATGCGAAAGGAATGCTGTTCTGGCCAGACATGTCTAACTACATTCTAGCGAAGGTTGCTGCCTGTCAAATCTGCAATAGCTTGACCCCGCACCAACAGAAACAACCACTTCTCCCGCACCCCACGCCGGACTTATCCTGGTCCACAGTAGCAGCCAACATCTTCTAGTGGCATGGCCAACAATACCTGGTTTTAGTTGATTCCTACTCAGGATGGTTTGAAATCGACCTGCTCAGTAGCCCGACCTCAGCCATGGTCATTCAGAAACTAACTCACCACTTCTCTGTCCACGGAGCCCCCCTAAAGCTACTCTCAGACAATGGACCTCAGTTCCCCAGTCAGCTCTACAGGAATTTCGCAAATAACTGGTCTTTCACCACATTACCAGTAGCCCCGAGTACAGGCCTGGCTGAGCGCGTGGTAAAAAGTGCAAAAGAACTAATGGAATGACCACACAGGGCTGGCTCTGATGTTTATCTCGACTTACTCATCCTACGGAACATCGTCTGCGACCTTCTCCTGGGATCTGCAGCCGAACGGCACATGTCACGGTGAACCCACTCCACTCTGCCTATGGCCAAGCAACTACTAGAACCACAAGTTCATGCATCATCAATTATCTAATCCCAGCTCCAATGCCGTCGCAACATACAAAGAAAATACTATGATAAAACCAGCTCTCCAACTTCAACCGCTCAACAAGGGACAGGTTGTCCATTTGCGGTCACTCCGAGGTTATGACTGCCTCGGAGTCATTCTGGGGTGCAGCGCGGAACCACACTCGTACCTGGTCAGTATTGACAACGGCATTTATCGACGAACCGGCCAACTCCTCCTTCCGGTTAATGAACCGGCACCTCCACGTCCTTACCCGAACCAACCTGCCGGTCTTTCCTCACACTCTGCGAATGCTACTCCTGCGTTTCCTCTGCCGGTGCCGGTTCCATCCCTGCCTTCCCCGGTGCCCCAATCTCCACCGGTGTCTTCTCCTCCGCGTTCACCTGATATGGGACTTGCTTCCCCAGCGAAGGATGAGGTGTCTGCTGGAGGTTATTATCGTACACGTGCAGGTCGTGTCTCCAAACCAGCTAATTGGAGAATTTACTGGCTATACCTGAACTGTGCATGACCTGTTTAGTTTTATGTGCTCTCATATGCAGTAAAATAATAAATGCCGCACCTTATACTGGTGTATTATATATGCTCCGCTAACCACTATATATGCTTTACTTCTTTAAGAGGAAGGATGTAGATTAACCCTTATTAATTCATGCCATTTATAACCTTCACCACACATATGTGCATGCCACCCTTTACATGGTATTACGGTACCACACATAGACTCTCTCTCTCTCTCGCTCGCTCGGGCACACTAGTCAGTGAAGCCAGACGCAAGCAGCTGGCTGTTGGAATGTTCCTGTGTACTTAATGAAATAAAGTTGTATTTCACCATGAGTGTGTCTTTCCTATGGGCCGCCGATAAACAGGACATGGATAAGGTGAATAGTTACAGCCTTTGTCCAAGGGTTTGGGTCTAAAAATTGATTGCGTAGACATAAGGTGATAGGGGAAGATTTAAAAGTGATCTGAGGGGCAACATTTTACAGAGAATGGTGGATCTGTGGTATAAACTGCCAATGGAAGCAGTAGAGGTAAATGTAATTACATTTAAAAATCATTTGGACCGGTACAAGGATAGACAAGGTGTAGAGGGATATGGGTTAAATGCAGGCAAATGAGACTAGCTCAGGTGGCAACTTGGTTGGCAGGGACCTATTGGGCCGAAGGGCCTGTTTCTATGCTGTAAAACTCTATCATCTAGGATAATTCTATCATCTTCATAATTGTTATTTCATGCTCTTCCTCTCCTATTCACTTCTCCCCACCCAAATGTATGAGGATTACTGAGTTGTGAAAGGCCTGGATAGGGTGGATGTGGAGAGGATGTTTCCATTTATGTGCGTGGAAGCCTCAGAATAAAGGGACGTGCCTTTAGAAAGCAGATAAGGGTGGTGAATCTGTAGCCAGAGGGTGGTGAATCTGTGGAATTCATTGCTGTGGGGGCCAATTCATTGGGTAATTTTAAGGTGCAGATTGATAGGTTCTTGAATAGTAAAAGGTCTGTCTCACGAATCTGCGGTCATTGGCGGCGAAACGGGAAGAATCTGCCGCCATAGACCGCGCACTCGTGAGAAAGAACAATTCCCGGGCCGTGCGACGGTGTTCCCAACACCGCGCGGTGCAAAAATAAAATCGACAATGTCGAAAACTCTATACTCACCGCACAACCTCCACCAGTGATGCACGAGTGCGCACGGCCGCTCGCACGGGCCGCCGCCAGTGTGGGTCGAGCGCCGTGCGTCAAACCTCCTCTGCCACAGCCTCCGCCAGTGACGCACGTGTGCTGCGCGGCCACAGGCACAGCCATCGCTACAGCGCCGCGATCAGGATGGCCGCCGCCACAGCCGCCGCTGGTGAGTCACGTGCGGGGGGCCGACGTCATTGCAGTCGGCCCGCCCTTTTTTTACTTACCGCAAGCACGTGGGACCCGCCGTGTTTGAATTAACTCGGCCCCCGCGCAACATCCGTGCGGCGCTCCGGTGGATAGGCTCGACGCTCTCGCCTTTGCCGCGCGGTCCTAGCTACCGGCGACGCCGCGCTTCACCGCCGATGACCGCAAACAGGTAAGACACGGCCTTAAGGATGTCAAAGGTTATTGGGAGAAGGCAGGAGAATGGGGTTGTGAGGGAAAGATAGATCAGCTATAATTGAATGGAGGAGTAGACTCGATGGGTCGAATGGCCTAATTATGCTCTTATGATTTATGAACTTTTGAGAATTTCAAGTGGAAGCTTGCAATATATTTAGACCTGTACTCTAAAGTGTATTAACTTTTGTGGTTTGTTAACTGAACTTAAAGCTTGAACCATGGAGTTTTTCCTCAGTATATAAACATCATACATAATAGTAAGATTAAACGAGAACTTACCAGTTTGAAGTTTGATCGTTATTTTATGAGGAGTTACGATGAGCGATTACGTGAAGAAGGCCGTCTCCACGCGTGCGCGTCAATCTTCAAAGCAGCAGTGTGAAATCACAGATAACAGTTGTTGAACTAACATAGTAAGATTAAAGATGACTAGAAATTAAAGAACGACTAGAAAGATTGTTATGTTATGAGGGCCGGGAGCGGAGGGCACGTAATCGCTCATCGTTACTCCTCATAAAATAACGATCAAACTTCAAACTGGTAAGTTCTCGTTTAATCTTACTATTTTACTTCGGAGTCACGTGAGTGACTAAGTGAAGATTTTGAAGCTCTGTGATTTCATGCCGTGGAAAAACGAGTCCACACAAGCACAACTGCATCAGATAAAGGAAACATTCATAATGCATACAGACATGACATAGATTTAAAACATGCTGATGCTGATAAATGAACAAATAATAATAATAAAAGTAACCCCTCTCATCCGAGGGGGGAAATTATGAAATAGAACCTAAAATAGAGTTGGCAAATACCCCTGGTCTGGCAATGGGTTAAAATAAAATGTTTGGAAACCTCATACGTTAGACCATCCTGCAGTCGGCAGGATGTGGTCCAGAGGACCGTACATAACCCTTGCTGCTGATGTAGTAGCAGCCCTGGTGGAGTTAGATTAGAAATTAGTATCTACTCCTGTATGAGCCAGAACCCTGTTTTAACCACCTGGAGGTGGTCTAAACTGATACCTTCTTATGAGGTTATTAGTAATAAACTACATAGGTAGTATGAGAGCCTCTAAGGCTCTAGGTGACCTTGACGTAATGTTGTAAACGTGGGAGCACACATAACTGAAGGTGCATGGGGTATGCCATGAGAACTAGTTTGAGACCTGACACCCCTGGGCTACCCTGCGTAAATAAATCGTAAACATGAAATATTATATAAGTAGGTATAACCATCCTGTCCAGTCGCAATTTATGTAATGACTGGACCCGTTGTGCTGAGAACAGCAGCAATGGGATATCTTATAAGCCCCGAGCCCAAGGTAGGGATATAGCTGGAGCCCCCGGCGAAGCAGTGTCAACACAATGTCAATATCCCATACTCCGTGTACTTGGGTCTGGGAGAACATGTGTAAAGATATCCTTAATAAACTAGAATCAGAGGGCGAGACCCGACAGAGCTGGGTCCCGCTCGCTGCAGCATATATGATGAGAAAGCACGTTAAGCACAGTTAATGGGACTATAACTTAATTTATTGTCAAGGGCCCCATAAAAAATGAACTCTAAGGCGTCGGTGTCCTTGCCATATTATATGTAACATAACATTTAAGCAGAACGCTTTCCATCTCCTGAAGAGGAAATGTACTGCTATTTTTGGTGCTATCCTTGCACTCTGCAGTGAGCACATACATGGATTGGTCTGACAACCCAAGCCGCAGGAGCTGTCTTCTCAGATTCTGTAAGGCAATGAATTGATTAATCATACAGAGGCTGGTTCCCCGAGTCCCAGTCTGAACCAGCAAGTTTTATGTTTAGAAACCCCATATAAGGTTCTACTATAATTCACAACATTTGCGGGAAACCATGGCTACATAGGCCAGTCAGAGAGTACGAAACCCTAAAGCGGGATCTTGCTGAATCATTGCAAGCCCCAACTGATGAGGTAAAATGGAGCAACGCCACAAAAGAACATTCCTCCATCGTGTAGCAAGAATGTATCTCTTGCCACTGCGATGCCACATGTCTTTACAACCTGGTGAATGAGCCTGGATACAAACATATCGATATTTGGTGTTCCATCGCGGCATAATGTCATAAAATACTAGTGATGCAACATCCATTCTGTGGTGTCATTGATTTACGTGATGATACACCAGTGCCAAATAAAATTGGGTAAATTATGACAGGATACTTTGACTTGATAGCACCCATGTGACCAACATTAGCCACCACCACAGTGTATCAACCTGGAATTGAGCATGCAGATCATGCATATCCGCACAACAAACCTTTTAACCCATAATATGCACCTAGTGTCTATAGGTAGTTGATACCAATAACTGAAGAATTGGTAATTCATGCAAATCCCATCCCTCCATAACTAGAGATGGCATTCGTAATTTCGCATCTTTAAGCACTAGCATCAGTCTGTAAATACAACTGAAGATTATTGACCAAAACTACTGGAGCAATGCTAAATATTGTTCATCCACCATAGTGACCCTGATGGCTTCAGCTGTTAATAGCATAGGTCTGTAACAATGAGTTAATTGGCACTTAAGAGATTACTACTTTGCACATTGTAAGTTCGGATAATGCAAAGGCCCAATTGCACAGCTGAAACACAGCTGTTAAATGCCAATTACACTTAATGAATAGAAGACTGCTTGATAACATGGTTGTTACAGGCTTCTATTGATTCCAATCTCTTACCCCAGAGCGGAGTCACAGATAATAATAGTTCAAGGTACAACCAAAAAACAATAGCTGTAGTTGGTATCAACTTAAATTTACCTCAATCTCTCAAATATAGTTGCGGCTGAAAAACAGTTGATTTTAGCAAAACACAGCATTAAGAATCTCATCCAGTTAAGGCATAACAAGTGTTTTTTTTAGCTCTGAGCAGTCCCAGCACCGGTTTATTAAATTGGTAGATGAGCTGGGAGCTGAAATTAGCCTATTTACAATGCATTAACTGTTATCATGCCCCATCCAGATAAATTCCAAATTACTTCTGGGATCCCTGTGAATGGGACCTGAAATAGTATGCATCTTTGAAATCGATGCATGCCATAAAGATCTTTAAAGAAATCAGTTTGTTAGACTGTAACGAAGTAGCATATACTGAAAATCTATGTTGCAAATGTGAGTTTAAATCAATTATGAACCGACATCCTCCATCTTTTACAATAAAACAGGCAACGCCTGCCATAATTCCGTGCCTGCCTTAAATCACAACTCTGGCCTGTTTCGCGAGCCTGTCTCGAGAGGTGATCCTGACCATAATACTGAGGCTGCCTTGAAAGACAACTCTGGCCATAATACTGGGCCTGCCTTGAAAGGCTACTCCGGCCATAATTCTGAGCCTGCCTCGAAAGACAACTCTGGCCAATTCCCAAGCTTGTCTTGGAAGGCAATCCTGGCCGTAATACTGAGCCTGCCCCGAAAGACAACTCTGGCCATAATTCCGAGCTTGTTCCGTAAGGCAATCCTGGCCATAACACTGAGCCTGCCTTGAAAGACAACTCTGGCCATAATTCCGAGCTTGCTCCGTAAGGCAATCCTGGCCATAACACTGAGCCTGCCTCGAAAGACAACTCTGGCCCCAAATCCAAGCCAAGCTTGGTACCCTTGTACTGTGCAATAACAACCCAATCTCATACTATCATTATCATTTGTACAAAAACCAATTGTAAATATTACCAACTTGTAAATGGTCTACTTACCCCATGTTTTGGAAGAACCAGACCCACCTACCTCCATGGTTACCGGTGGTGTATGGCAAGCCCAATGGCCCCTGATGTGGGTTCTATTCCCGTCCTTGATTGGAGAGTAGGAATGGTAGTGTATGTGGATTCCATTTCCTGAGACCGGCTTGGACTTTGGCCTCTGCGCAGCTTTCAAGCTGCCACCAGCTTCAGTGAACTGCTTACTGCCCATGAGGCGTGGGGTGTGTCGTCGCCGATACGATGAAGCTTTGTTCGTTGTTGGTACCTTAATCAGCCCGACAACTTTAGCTTCCTCATCCAGGTATACCTGTTGGATAAGTCTTACCCGAAGAGAAGATTCGGCAGCCGGTTTCATTTCCTCCAATGTCACCCCTGATAGCGCTGTTCACTGCCGGCACTTGTAGCGTGAGGGGAAACTCTGGCCCCTTCCGGGTTTTCTGCCCACAGCAGTAACCCTTTCGTTTGCGAGTATTTCCTTAGAGCCATATGCATGTGCTCCAGTAGGTTCCACGGACATACTTTGTATTTGAAGTCAGTTACATACTGACCACTTGCACTCCCCTCCACAGAGAGGGAGATTCGTAGGCAGCCCTGAGAACAGGTGCTGCCGCAGGCCTCTGAGGATACCTGCTTCTGACTCAGTATAAAACTGGCCTCTTACGCTCCCCTCCTCAGAGAAGGAGACATCAAGCAGCCCTGACACAGGTGCCGCTGCCACGGGTTCTCCATAATACCCGGGCTCAGATAGCTCCCTTCTTCGGAGCACATCTCTTTGGAGCAACCTCTCTCCAGATGGGTCAGTCTTCGAAACACACTGCCCATAGAAGGAGGAGAGTCCTCCTGGCCCGACTCCTCGGAGTCCAGGGCCCTGACAGACTTTTAGTGGCTTTTTCTCCCCTGCGGGGTAGCCAAGGTGCTCACTGCCGGCACCAAGTCTGTAGCCGCTGGCTCTACCGCCAGTGACTCGAAAAAGGCTAATTTTGACCGCCGGCCGCTACCCGCACTTCCGCGGTATCCGTAGCGGGTTCCCCACGGTCCGTGGCCGGGCTTTCCCGAGGTCGTGACCGGGATTCCCTGCCATCCGTGACTGGGCTCCCCGCGGTCCTAAAGCCCCGCGGCCCGTCCGGACTTCGCCCCGAATCCAGCAGGCAAGCTCTGCAAGGAGCTTCCTGCAACACAAAACACAAATCCTAGAAATTAACTTTTAAACTTACCTTTAGGTTTAAACTTACCGCTGGCAGGCTGCAGCGCGCCTACCAGTGCGGCGTTGCACAACGCAACAGACGTAATGACGCGCACGCGTGGGGACGGCCTTCTTCACGTCGTCACTCACGTGACTCCGAAGTAAAATCTCTTCTGTTGCGTAATCCGGGAAATACAAGTTTTAGTAGATCAAACACATTATTACATCTTTATTTTGGATTGTTTATGTATAGATGTAAGAATACTGTTTCAAGCTTTTTTTTTTAAATGAGTCCACACTTATCAGGTAAGGTTATGCTTCATTTGGGTAGCAGAAACAAAACAGAGTGAAAAGGATAGTCTTAAATTACAAAACAACATTGATCCACTGATAAATTGAATGCCAGGTGGAATTTACTCCTGACAATTGCGATTTTTCTATATTTACATTATGGGACTGAAAACTCATGCTGCAATTGGTGAAATATAAATACAATTCTGTTTTGTAGCAAATAAAATCTAGGGGATAGAAAATACATGAATGCACTAGTGAAGTTACATCTAATGTGCTATTGTTTGCTACATATAGTTTTGTGAAATGAATAAATCTACCAGTTAATTGATACTGATAGATCCATGCGAGAAAATAGCATTAAAATTGAACACAACTTCATCTACAAAAATGTAGATGAGAAATGGAATTTGGTGCAAGAACTGAGAAATTGTTTAGTTACATTAATTTGTCCTGAACCTAATTGAGCAAGCAATTATCATGAACTTCTTAGTTAAATGTGTTAAATTCTAATTACTGTACCTGGCATTATTATTCCCTTGTAAACTAAGCACAGTGTACAAAATTGTTGGATCAATGATTAGTCAAATTTCCATTCGTCAAGGTGAGACTCTTCTAAAATATCCAAATAAAGAGGTGAATAGTTGACTCCATCCTAGGGAAGATCAATGGGACAGTTGTTTGTTTGATCAATGGACATGGTTGCAATTTCTCTATTTTCACAAAGCAGAACTAATCAGCATCAAACAATATTGAATGATATGTGGATAAAATGTTTCCCTTCCCAAAATAATACCTTTTTCATAATATCAATATATTGCGTTGCAATTATTCTTTTCACCTCCTCAACAGTTAAATTATTCAACATTTCACAGTGATTCAGGATCAGTTGGCTCCAAGATGGAAGAAGGGTCTCAACCCATTCCTCCTATCCAGAGATGCTGCCTGTCCTGCTGAGTTACTCCAGCATTTTGTGTCTATCTTCGGTTCCAATATCCGCAAGTCAGCAGATAGCTCAATGCTTTTTGAGCAGTCTTATATCATTGAATGCAAATGATCTGTCAACAACTTTACCACAGTAGTTCATAGACTTTATTAAATCATTTAGTTTAGTTTAGTATAGTTTAGTTTAGTTTATTATTGTCACGTTTACTGAGGTACAGTGAAAAGCATTTGTTTGCATGCTATCCTGTCAAAGAAAAGACAATACATGATTACAATCAAACTGTCCAGAGTGCACAGATACAGGATAAAGGGTACAACAATTAGTCCAAGATAAAGTCTGGTTAAGTCCGATTATAGATAGTTCAAAGAGGACGATTCAGTTGCCTGATAACAGCTGGGAAGAAACTGTCTCTGAATTTGGAGGTAAGCATTTTCAAACTTCTGTACCTCTTGCGTGATGGGAGAGGGGAGAAGAGGGCGTGACCACGGTGAGAATATTCCTTGATTATTGTAGAGAATAGAACGCACAAGAACATGACTCAAACCTGAAGCAGGTCCTGGATCGTGCCAGAGAGATAAATCTCAAACTCAACCCTCTCAAGTGCAGGTTTCGGGTCAACAAAGTGACTTATGTGGGCCACGTGTTCACCAACAACGGACTCAGGCCAGACCCGTCTAAAACCATTGCCATCAACGAAATGCCAGCACCTACGGACGTGACAGCTCTACAATGATTTCTAGGCATGGTAAACTACCTGGGAAAATTCATCCCAAACTTTAGCGAGCTGTCAGCCCTGCTGTGACAAACTGGTCATTCAAGATGGCATTATAATGAAAGGACTTAAAGCAGTCATCCCAACGTCACTTCACAGAAAGTACTTCGATATTGTCCATGGGGGCCATCCTGCTGCAGAAATAACCCTCCAACATGCAAAAGGTATGCTTTTCTGGCCTGACATGGCTGACTACATTCTCGAGAAAGTTGCTGCCTGCCCGATTTGAAATAGCCTGACCCCGCACCAACAGAAACAACCACTTCTCCCGCACTCCACACCAGACTTACCCTGGTCCACAGTAGCAGCCGACATCATTGAGTGGCACGGCATACAATAACTGGTTCTAGTAGATTCCTACTCAGGATGGTTCGAAATCGACCTGCTCAGTAGCCCGACCTCAGCCATGGTCATTCAAAAACTCACTCGCCACTTTTCTGTCCACGGAGCCCCCCTAAAGCTACTGTCAGACAATGGAACTCAGTTCTCCAGTCAGCTCTTCAGAGATTTCGCGAAACACTGGGACTTTCACCACACCACCAGCAGCCCTGAGTACCCGCAGTCCAACAGCCTGGCCAAGCGTGCGGTAACAAGTGCAAAAAAACGAATGTAACGCTCACACAGGGCCTGCTCTGATGTCTATCTCGACTTACTCAACCTACGGAACATCGTCCGCTACCCTCTCCTGGGATCTTCGGCCGAACGGCTCATGTCACGGAGAACCCGCTCCACCCTGCCTATGGCCAAGCAACTACTAGAACCACAAGTTCATGCACCGTCGGTAATCCAATCCCAGCTCCAACGCCGCCGCGACATACAAAGAAAATACTACGATAAAACCAGTTCTCCGCTTCAACCGCTCAAGAAGGGACAGGTTGTCTGCTTACGGTCACTCCGAGGTTACGACCGCCTCGGAGTCATTCTGGGGTCAACCACAGAGCCACGCTCATACTTGGTCAGTATTGACAACGGCATTTATCGACGCACCCGCCAACACCTCCTCCCGGTTAATAAACCGGCATCTCCATGTCCTTACCCGGACCAGCCTGCTGGTCTTCCCTCACGCTCCGCGAATGCCATTCCAGGGATTCCTCTACCGGTCCCAGCGCCATCCCTGCCTTCCCCGGTGCCCCCATCTCCACCGGTGTCTTCTCCTCCGCATTCACCCGATAAGGGACTTACTCCCTCAGAGAAGGATGAGGGACACGAGGGGTAATACTGTACCAGTGCAGGTCGTGTCTGCAGCCAAACCCACTGATTGGAAAGTTCACCGGCTATACTTGAACTGTGCATGACCTGTTCCGTCTTATGTGCTCACATATGCACAAGCATATACACGTAAAATAATATATGCCCATACCCTCTACTGGTGTTTTACAATATGCTCCACTAACCACTCTATATATGCTTTGCTTCTTTAAGAGTAATGAAGTAGATTAACCCTTATTAATCCATGCCATTTATAATCTCCAATACACATATATGCATGCCACCCTTTACATGGTATTACGGTACTACACAGCTTTACACGAGCAAGGTCAGCCAGCTCTCACAAGCCACGCCGAGCTGGAAGTGAATGGCTGGCAGTTTAAATGTTCCCGATTGCTTATGGAATAAAGATTGATCTTTCATTATGTGTGTTGTTGTGGGTCGTTCACAAACAATTATGTTGATTATGCCGAGGCAGCTTGAAGTATAGATGGAGTCAGTGGAAGGCAGGTTGGTTTGCATGTGCAGCAGTCTGGCTGTTCTGGATTAGCCTCATACGTAGAGCTGTTCCTGACCAGTCAGTATCAGTATAAGCCGATTGCTCAGTGAGCAAACAATCACTAAGTTTTGTAGATCAAGCTGATTAAAGAGTGCAGAGATGATTTATGAAGATGTTGCCAGGATTTGAGGGCCTGAGCTATAGGGTTGGGCAGGCTGGGACTTTATTCCTTGGAGCACAGTGGAATGATGGAGGATACAAGATAAAGGAAATAATGTTTAGTGCAAGATAAAGTCCACAAAAGTCCAATTAAAGATAGTCCGATGAGGTAGATGGTAGCTCAGGACCATTCTCTAGTTGGTGATAGGATGGTTCGGTTGCCTGATAACAGCTGGGAAGAAACTGTCCCTGAATCTGGAGGTAGGCATTTTCACACATTTGTACCTCTTGCTTGATGGGAGAGGGGAGAACAGGGAGTGGACGGGGTGAGACTCATCCTTAATTATGATGCTGGTCTTGCCGAGAGTGTGTAATGTAGATGGAGTCACTGGAAAGGAGATTGATTTGCGTGATGGTCTGTGTCCATAATTCCCCTTTGTCTTGTTGACATTGAGGGAATGGTTGTTGTCTTGACACCTGGTTACGAGGTTCTCAAGCTCCTTCCTGTACTCCATCTTGTCATTATTTGATATCTAGCCCACTCCGGTGGTGTCGTATGTGAATTTGTAAATTGAGTTGGATTTGTACTTGGCTGCACCATCATGGGTGTATAAAGGGCCTGTCCCACTTGGTGATTTTTTTCGGCGACTGCCGTCATCATTGACTGACATATCACGTCACGGAAAAATACGCGGCGTGATGACGTATGATGCGGCGGTGACGCGGCTGGAGGAAAAAAGTTGTTGGGGCAAATGAAAATCCTGCTGAAAGATGCGGAGGTAAATTTATCATTGGGTGCTAAACCACTGTAAATGTGGAGAGATTTGTTTTACTACTCTAAGCCTATTTTCAATGGAACACTCTTTCATTTGGAGTTACATGAACATATTTCTACCCCATCAACTGACATAACCAATCTCAGAAAAAAACATTCACCCTAATCATTCATAAAATATATATTTTTTCATGTCCGGTTTATGCCTCTGGTTCATGTGAATCAACATTGCTAAATATGGAAAAGTTCAGTGCATTCCCTTGGTATTGACCAAATGATTGTTGAATAACTGACATTACCGAGAAGATAACAGCCGGGGTTCATAAAGATTATGTACACAGAAACTTTGTCGTTCACGTATTTGAACAAAGAAAATTGAGGATATTCTGGACAGCCAGCCGCCTGATGTGACTTCAACATTTGTTCCTTTACGTTATTTAATATGGGAAGTGTATTTATTAACAGTTTTTGCAGTGCCTTTCTGCTGGCCAAATTGATTTCAGGACAGTGCTCTCCAGCAGTGCCGTAAGTGTATCCTTTTCATTGATTAATAACATGTTTACATTTTTTCCATTCCTCAGCATTTTTGATTTAATTTTAGATTTCTAACATCTGTTCTTTTTCTGAACTTCATTCTTAAATGTAACTATCCTTTTCCTCACTTGTTTAATTTAGGAAAGTAAATTGTGTGTATTATCTTTGTTAAAAAGCTGTAGGTTATTCAGAAATGTCTCCATATAAACCATCACACTGTAAATGTCAGGCAGGCCCTCTTGATTTCTGATGGCAGCTCTTTTTTGAATAGTTTTGGTGACTGGCCTCTCATGCTGAACTCTCAGTCATGCACAGTTTAGTTTAGTTTAGAGATAACGTATCTCTAGTTTATTCCACTAGTTTAGTGGAAACAGGCTCTTCGGCCCACCGAGTCCATGCCGACCAGCGATCACCCCGTACACTAGCACTATCCTACACACTAGGGACCAGGCATGGAGGCCTTGAAATTAAAAGTTATTGAAGAGGGGAAGGGCCTATAAGGTTTCTTGGATGTAGGATGGAAGGGACTGGCCATGGTGGGAATAAGATGGAATCAAGGTATTTGGAGATGAGTTATTTGGGGCAAGAGCAGGCAGATACGAAGGCCCTGTCTGCATGCTGCACAGCTCTATGACTCTTGGAACCTCCTACATAATGTTAGCATGGTAGGTAGTACCATCATCACACAGATGATGCATTTCAAGATGCTGACTTCCCACTACTAGCTATGGAGAATGATTTTGGGATGTCAATACCTCATGGATCAATACATTTTTTTTTTTAAAGTACAATGAAGGTAGGGTAGATAAAATATTGGACATGATTTTAGTTTAGTTTAGTTTAGAGATACAGTGTGGAAACAGGCCCTTTGGCCCACCGAGTCCGCACCAACCACGATCACCCATCATTAGTTCTATCTTACACACTAGGGACAATTTACAGAAGCTAATTAACCTACCAACCTGCACATCTTTGCAATGTGGGAGAAAAAAGGAGCATCTGGAGGAAACCCAGATGGTCACAGCGAGAACATATAAACTCAGTACAGACAGCACCCAATTGATCCCGTGTTTCTGGCACTGTAAGGTAGCACTCTACCGCTGCGCCACTGGAGTGGAATTCAATGGCTTAATAGGGTTAACCCCGGCTCCCATTTTTAATGTTTTTTTTATATATGTTGGTTGGTTGCTTTGCAGTGGTACTTTGTGAATTACATTCCCAATCAAATTTTGTGAAATTGCTATGAGCCCTTTAAGCTTTCTCAACACAGGAATGTTGCTGGTGAAGGAACAAATTGCTTACGAGGGCATAATTCAAAATTAAGTTATTACACAAACACACAAAGCAGCATTAAGCAATAACAAATAACATAAATCCGCATAAAAGTATCGATAAATAAAATATGCATTCTTTCAGTTTTGAGCATCTTTCTTTTTTGAGAATATGTGCAAGGAGCCTGTTGTGTAATGAAATGCAAGTAAGCAAATTGGTTTAATTATAAACTGAAATTAAGCTATTAACGAATGCATCATTATATAGACCCTTAACATTCCAGCTGTAATTTACCACTATGACAGAAAAAATGATTGATTCCTCGTGGAGCTGAATCCAGCTCCCCCTCAACAAGATAATTGCAATAACAGAAGATGAGAGAGTAATTTACCATTCCTCGATCTGGTAGTTCGTCAAAATTAAGATTGAAATGCCACACTTTATTCTTTCAAAAGGAAATTGTACTGCTGGCTAATGCATGCTGTTTTGCCCATATCTAGTTCCTCTTGAGTAGATTGAGGAAGACCATTTATTTTAGCTGCAGTAATCCATCTGCTGAATGCATTCCCACAGTTTGTAAGGTAGGGTTACAAGATGCTTACCTTGTAAAACATTGATGGGGCAGTGATACATATCCAGGTTGGATTGACGTGAGGCTTTCGGAAAGCTGGAGGTGAATGGGATCCCATGCATCTGCTGTTCTTGGCCTTCTGGAGACATTTTGCAGAAGAAGCAAGCATTTGGTGATTTACCGCACTCTTTCCTAGAGCATGCACGCATTACTACATTGCACGGATTATTACCATTGAATGCCGATGAAGGGAAGATTGGTCAAGAAAGTCGGTATGCCAATCAGTACAATATCTTGAATATTGCATTAATTTTAGTTAGATCTGCAGTCACCCAGAGAAGCAGGGATGGTGGCTTGTGAATGGAGTCGAGTTTGCCGGTTAGCCTCAAAATTGACTTTGTAGGCAATGGATTCATAGGGCTGATTTATTTGAATTTTTGGTCAATAGGAATCGGGATATTGATGGTAGTAGATTTGGGGATGCTAATGCCATTGAAGGCCATAGAAAGATCTCATATAGAATTTCTAGCACAGAACTAGGCTAAATGGTTCGATGAACTGTGCTTTACATGAGTTTTCATCCATTAAAAGTCATAGAAAGATTACAGTGTAGCAAAGGACTTTTTCTCCAAGAGCTTGCTGATTGCTCTATTCATGGCAATATTACCATTACTACCAATCCAATTACCCCACTCCCATAGCCTTCCTCGAAAGGCCTTCACTTTTTGCTTCCCATGCTTTTATTCCGTTCTCTTTTGGGTTCTATTATTGAATCTGCTTTCACAAGTTCCAGCAGATAATTC
Organism: Malacoraja senta; assembly: GCA_038087875.1. Taxonomy (NCBI): domain Eukaryota; kingdom Metazoa; phylum Chordata; class Chondrichthyes; order Rajiformes; family Rajidae; genus Malacoraja; species Malacoraja senta. The sequence goes on from CM075978.1 coordinate 50,301,481, forward strand.
CACATTTTAATCACTTATTGTAAACAATATTCCATTGTGTCCCTTTCATAAGTTCATAAGTTCTAGGAGAATAATTAGGTCATTTGGCCCATCAAGTCTGCTCTGCCATTCAATCATGGCTGATCTCTCTTTTCCTCTCAACCCCATTGTGCTGCCTTCACCCCAAACCCCCTGACACTCATACTGATCAAGAATCTGCCAATCTCCGCCTTAAAAATATCCATTGACTTGGCCTATTCAGCTGTCTGTGGCAATTAATTCCACAGATTTACTACCCTCTGACTAAAGAAATTCCTCCTCGTCTCCTTTCAAAAGGTACGTCCTTTTATTCTGAGGCTATGGTCTCTGGACCTAAACACCCTCTCCACGTCCACTCTATCCAGACCTTTAACTCATCGCCTTCATTTTATGTCCACTGGTTCTTGACCCCTTCACCAATGGGACATTTCCTCTGGAACTATTTCCCTAACTCTAAGTCCATGAACATTTTGAACAATACTAATTGCATTCCCTCACAATTTCCTCTGCTCCAGTGAGGAATGCTGTACATTCCATTTTATTTGTGGCTCATGAACATTTGAAAATCTCATCTCTTTCCAAAACAAAGATGTACAGCTTTGTAGGTTAATTACTGTAACTTTGGTGAAATTTTTAATTGTCCCTAGCGTGTAGGATAAGGTTAGTGTAAGGGGATTGCTGGTCAGCATGGACAGTGGGCTGAAGGGCCTGTATTTCCATGCTGTATATCTAGTCTAAAGATTCTTTATTTTCATTTTGCATTTAGGCAAATCTGTTGTTAATGAGAAAGCTCAGTACATCCATGAAGCAAGCATGAAGAATCCCATTTTTCAACTGGCCAAAAAATGTGGCCTTCTTCATCAAGGACAAAATAACTCTGCCTTTGATTGGGCAGTGTTCTTCAACATGCAAGGACAGTTAGATTCTGCATTTGTAGAACAAATGATGAATCTATCAAGATCTATACATTAGCGTTCTTGCCTTCATTCTCAGCAAAAGCGATACACAGCATCAAAAAGCATTGGTGATGACGTCTTGGAATAAATAAAGAACCTCATCGTAAACTGAACTTGTAACTCTACTACGCTCAGTCGTCAGAAGCTTGGCCTGCTTGAAATGCTAATGAAGGAAGAATGCGTCATTAAAGCTGCACAAAGCCTCAATGATGTGTCGCTGCAGGAATTCAGTGTTTATGAAAATATTGAAGGTGGTGACAGCAAATCTCCACAGTAAGTTAAAAAAAAAACTGCACTTGTCCTTGTTTGTCTTTTGCATTTAAATTGCACAGTTCCATAGTTTATGAAATGGTTGCAATATTTTGAGCAGCATCAAGTTTATATTGAAAATATATATTTAACGTGCAACTGTATCAAAGCATCACTTGAACAACTAAATAACATACCATATGTGTAGACATTACCGGATCAATATCAAAATAAAGAGTTTAACCAGATAATTCTTGGAGCACATATTGTGATCACTACATGGAGTTGACAGGCCACATCAAATTGTCCATAATGAGCACTTTTCTTCTTTTTTTTATAAGCTGAAATGCCACTTATTCATGTTCTCCAGAGATGCTGTCTGACCCAACCGAGTTACTCCAGTTCTTTGTATCTTTTTTAAGTAAATGGTTACCAAGTTTTGTACTGAATGGGTTCTCACTAGATCGATAGCATTGCTCACTGACAGGAGCTGGTGGTGGTGAATGCCTTGTACTCTGTCAGCGTATAGATAGTGGAGAGAAACACCCTTTCCAAAGAACCAGTGAAAGTAAAACTCTAGTATTGCCATGCATCTTGTTGACTGCCTATTGTGCAGTCCACAGCAATTTATGTCTATGAACTGCCTTGATTGCACTAGGGACTCGGGGCTTAGTTTTTGTTTTTTCACAACAATTTTTAAATTATTGAACAACTTTTTGTTGTTTATTATGGTGTCTACTGAGTACAATGTTTACATATCTGTTATGCTGCTGCAAGTAAAAATGTTGTTCTGTTTCTGGACATAAAGCACTCTTGACTATTCTACATTAACTCTGCACTTTCCTCCACCAGCCTTTCCTACACTCTATATTATCTTGCTGGTATCAATAGCTTACTTTCAGTAGGACATACATTTAAGTTGCAACTTACAATTGAATACGTTACCATCTTGGCATCATCTAAAAGCTTTAGCCATTAATTGTTGTAACGTAGACTTTAAAATATAGGCACATCTTACCAATAAATCGGGAAGGCATATGCCTTATTATTGGGTGCACATGGCAAATTACATCAGAACAGATTGAACCTGGCACAAAATTAAAACCTGTAAACTCCCTGGAGGAGGTTGGTCAGAACATCCAACCATATCAAAGCATGGAATATTGTCGTGATACTCGATAGTACATGATGTACAAGAAAATCATTATTGTAGATTGATCAGAAGCGAGTAGTTTGGTGAAGAGTGAAAAGGTATCAAACTGCATTCAGATGTGTTTATTAGTGTAATACTTAATGTATAACTACTGTGAGGAAAGAGTTAACAGACATGGTTGATTTAAACTAGGGATAGAAAAATAACTTAGAAAGAAATAAGGTGTCAGCAAAAGCCAGACTGCTGGTAGAATAGAAAATAACGATATATAGAACAGAGAGAAATTCTAGATAAAAAGTAGCAAATAAAAAGACTTCAGCAGAAGATTTGAAAAGTAAGTAAAAGGGAGAAAGTACATAAGGTCAAACATATCTGCGCATGCCTAATGAACTTACATAAATATGTACACACACCCACTATGACAAGATGCCTAATTTAAATGCACATGCGATGCATGATATGGGGCGTGTCTTTGACGTTGGGTGGACGTTCCAGGACGTTCTCGTGGGAATGTGGGCTTTATGTTATGATTGGAAGAAGCTCAATGGGGAGGAATGAGGGTGTGACAATAGTACCCATGAAATGTATAAAGATAGAAGACATCCCGATCCTCGGTGTGCCTCTAGGGGACATCAGAGGAGAAGCACCTATTCTGCAGAATATGATCTAAATAAAAAGCTTCTTTGCTTGACTTTGTCTCTAAAAGCGGTTGTGATTTTGAACCTCACACTACTATTATCCATTATATTCAGTATACATATGGGGTGGATGAAGTTAAATGATCCCTTTCGTCTTTAATAGTTTTGTTCATTTAATAACCATTGCAAAATTATTTTAATGAGTGATGTAAGTAATCAGAACCATTACTATAATGTACCACTATATATGTAAATTCTTAGGGTGTGAAAATGGTAATTTATTTTAAACCAATTATTTAAAAATCTCTGTTGGGAGACATTTGTGTGATAGAGATGTGTTGTAAATAATTGCAGTACTTTAGAGATCGATTTGGTTTTACTTTGCATTGTTTGAACTCAACTTCAGTTAGAATTCCATCATCAGACAATCCAAAATTACCAGTTGAGATACTGAATCACATTGATTGTTTTCATGAGATAATTTGCTCAATATGCCCCATTGTATTCATTAGATATTCATTACCTAGCATTCATTTTTTCTAAAATTCATTGTATTAAATGGAGTTTATAACTCTCAATGAGCAGTTTTCAATGAACCTCAAAGTAATTGGATGATTCTAATGTGCCATGTGCCTGATGGATACATGCAATAGTTTAAGTTATGGCCAAATGATGTAGTGCCATTCTCATTCAGGGTTTACTGACAAGTAAAACTTGTCCTATTCCAGAGTATTCCTCAAGTTGATTTCAAACCTAGTAGAAGTCATCCCGAAAGAGAAGCTGTTGGTGGGGAAGCCTGTTATACAGATCCCGTGGAATGGCAGTTTTGCATCAGAGGATGGATTTTGGTATCCTGTCAGAGAGATGGTTGAAGATGGAGATTACTTTCTAGCTGATCACGTCATAGTGACAGTCTCATTAGTAAAAGAAATAACACTTCATTTAAGATACTGCTTTAACGATTAATTGATGATCAAAATATTCTCAATTGTGAACAAGTTACAAGAATAACAATATAATTAATGACGTTCTTAATATTAATCAGATGTAAAATTGATGAATTGTGCCCCAATCAGTTAAGGACAAAGATGACCAAGATTGTCATTAAGGGAAAAAGATCTAGAAATTTCCTGAATGCATTAGAATGAGGGCATTTTCAGATCAGGGGAGTGTGTAGAAAGGAACTGCAGATGCAGGTTTATACCGAGGATAGACACAAACTGTCTATCTCTGGAGAAAAAGGATGAGTGACGACCTGAAACGTCACCCATTCTTTTTCTCCAGAGATGCTGCCTGACCCGTTGAGTTCCTCCAGCACTTTGTGTCTATATTCAGATCAGAGGAACTTGATTATAAACCTATAAAAATTGAGTCGCCATTCAGTAATTGAAACACCATTAATCTCCTACATACAGCCTGATCAAATTAATATCTTTAAGCAGTATGAGTCATGCTGAACAGCTGGAGGAAGCAGGTTTGATTTTTCCTTCTCTGATGATTTTCAAACATTCGTTTCACTGGTCCAGGGAGGCACCAAAATCAGAGAAGACTGAAGTTTGATTGCATGAGCTTTGTACAAGCAGTGAGTAATATAATCTCAAAGCAAGGAGGCAGAATAAAGTGTATAATTAGTATCAAATAACTTTCTGATTAAATTTGGGGAAGGTTGAAGCAATTGTCTATCCTGTATTCCTGTCTTGCAATATCTGCGACCCTCCCTCAATGCATTTGTTGCTGCACTCCATATCTATGCTCTTAATACCTCTGCACAGGTAGTTCAGTGATTTAAAAGCAAAAATACTACAAGAAATCCAAAATAAAAGCAGCTAACAAAAAATCAGTCGGTCGGGTAGCATGTGTGGAGAGGGAAGCATGGTTTATGTTTTTCATCGATTAACTTAATTAGAACTGGGAAATGTTGAGTTTATTGTCACGTGTACCAAGCAAGGTACAGTGAAAAGCTTTTGTTGCGTGCTAACCAGAGAGGAAAGACAATACATGATTACAATCGAGCCATCCACAGTGTACAAAAAAATGATAAAGGGAGTAATGGAGATAACTGAATGTGGAGATAAGTGGTAAAGTTGGAGATTTAAAAAAAGTTAAGGTATGGAGAAAAAATGTGAAAAGGACAGAACGGTCAGTGAAAGGAGGGAGAGACTGAATGAATCAAGTATTGGTGGTGATGGCAGAAAAATAGGGTGATAACGCTGAATAACGATAGATAGGTCTATAGAAGGTGTAAATAGAAGACAAATGAAATGTGATTTCATTAATTTATCCTATTCCCCGTTTAGATTACTTCACCACCACGTTCATTATTCCAGCTACCCTGCCCTCCACCCTATTCATAGACGCCCTTATGTTTCTACCACATCATCTTTTCACTGCAGTACTGCTTTCCAGCTGTCTTTCCATCCTTTGTATCCTATAAACCAGCTCACCCCCAAACTCTCCAGTCCCTAACTTATCCAGCATCAAATCCTAATGACACTGTCCACACTGAATTACACTGGCTTGTACTTTCTCAGAAACCCCAAATTTTAAATTCTGATGCACTTGTTGAAATTGCACTGTGGCCTGCCCCTCACTTCATCTCTAACCTCGTCCAGCCCTCTCCAGTTTAAACCCCATTTCTTTGACTGAACATTAGCCACCCTGATTGGTATCTGTCGTAGTCATTGGTGTAGCAACAAAGCACTGCACAAAAGGACACAATGTGCTGGAGTAACTCAGCAGCTTAGGCAGCATCTCTGGAGAACATGGATTGGTGACGTTTCGGGTCGAGATTCTTCGTCAGAATCTTGGTTAACATTGGATTTCTTAGTTGATACCACTAATTAAATGCAAATTACTGTTAGTGCGCTGTCAACAAGTTATTTATAAAAGTTTTGCTCACTGCATATTGACAGAAATGTTCATAGTGCAACAGTTTAGAATCAAATTCCCCAATTGGCGAGACCATCCGTAAACAAGACAACTGTTTCAACTTGCGCTCTGTCCCTTAAGGTCTGCTGGAGCTCTCAGTTTCAAACCATGTTAGTTCCCCTTTCCCTTCCCATATCAACCTTTCTGCCTTCGGCTTCCTCAACCTCCACTGTGAGGCTACAGGCAAACTGGGAAAAAAAACACCTAATGTTCAGCTTGGGTATCCTACAACCCAATGGTGTGAACATTTAATTCTCCAATTTCAGGTAACACTCTCCTAATTGTTTAACATATATCTGCCTTGTTGGCAATAATTTTAGTAAGACAATAAATGGGGACGGAGCATTTACAAAATTCACTGTATCCCCCTACCCTGTGCAGATCCAGGCAGAGTTGGTGACCCTGTAGGTGCTGAATTGCCATACAACAAGGCTGGGCATCATCATATATGGCATCATCAATAATGGCTGGGTGATTTCATTCCAGTAACATGTCAAGTGACCAGCTTAACTGGCAAGTGGGTAGTTAGGTAATGGCCAGTTCCTATAGTTGGATGGTCAGAAGATCTGGCTAAAAGCTCAATGTGGGTTGTTTATAAAAAGTTAAAAAAATTACGTAACAGGTTACAATTTAGGTTACAATTCTTTTTTTCATTTATCAGTGAAATGAATGATCATCAGTAAAAAAGCTGTGATTAAGTGATAAAAAAATCTAAATCTTAGAAAGACAGTAGAGTTTACCTTGTGTGTAGGAAGGAACTGCAGATGCTGGTTTATGCCGATGATGGACACAAAGTGCTGGAGTAACTCAGTGGGTCAGGCAGCATCTCTGGAGAAAAGGAATAGGTGACGATTCAGGTCGCACACCCTTCTTCAGACTGAAAGTAGAGGTGGGGAGGACTGGAGGTAGGAAAAGACCAGAACCAAATAGGACCAAGATTTACCTTATCTTTGTTCACTTGATTATCTGAAGGCAGAGGCCAAGACCTTGTTTCATCCACATTTTGCAGTCGAGAAAATTTGTGCAATCACAAACCTTGGCTTTGGTATAGTTAAGGGGCTGTCCCACTGCAGCGACCTAATCCGTGAGTTAAGAAGAGTGTCTTCGACCTTCAAGCTCGAGGGCACTCGCCTGGAAAACCTCGAGCTGGATCGACCGTCAGCATTGAAACCGCGAGCTGGATCGACCGACCGCACACACACATACAAACACATCGCAAAGGCGGGGACCAGGGAAAGCGGGGGAGCGTTGTCTGAAATTCAGACCCGCGATGAAGAGGAATGTAAAAGATGGCTGGCACAGTTACGGAAGTCCTTTAGAGAGTGCGGAGAGGGGGTGGGGGGAGGAGAGAAGGGGAGAGAAGGGGAGAGAAGAAGAGGGAAGGGGAGAGAAGGGGAGAGAATGGGGGGAGAAGGAGTGGAGACACTTTTAAGAAGTATAATAAAGTTTAGCGGGCATTTTACCTACCGGTCGGTTTTCCTTGGTCCAGAAAACTCCAATGAGCCAATTAAAATGCCCAGTCAGCGAAGGAGATTGCCTACGGCTACCTCGACTGGCTGTAACTAAATAGCGACCCCACCCCACTGCACTACGAGTTAAAAAGAATCATGCGGACCAAATTTTACTCGCAGAAAATTTTTCAACATGCTGAAACATTTTCCGCGACCTTGCTGAGGCCATGAGTATTCAGGAACTTCCCTCGAGCGTGAAGGAATGTTCCAGTGACCACATAGGACCTCCTAGGTCCACGTGTCGACCATGCTGCGAGTTTGAGTCGAGGGCAAACTCTTCTAAACTCGCAGATTTGGTCGCCACAGTGGGACAGCCCCTTTAATAAGATTTTCCTGGAATATGACATTCCATTCTGGGTCAAAGATGTTGGTGCAGAATATTGCATGTTTAGTTTGGGAGGATGAAACTCAATTTTGGGGTTTGAAAGCCAACACAGTTGAGTGGTGGCAACGCCTGTATTGCCTTGAAGTGCTCCGCCCATCGGAAAGGTAGGCGCATTATACTGTACATGTTCATATCATAAACAATTTCTAAGTACCAGCACTCTTTTTTTGTTCTTTGGAACTTGTAACAGGATAAATGTCCTAAGGGGGAAGAATCGAAGAATACTTTTAATCCTTGATATAAAATCCTCAAAGATTCCTGTTTGATACCAAAAATAAGAATATAAATGGCAGAGGAAGGGTGTAAAAAAACATGATTTGTCCTTGAGGAATTTAGGATTATACTTATCTCCCAGAGATTTTGTTGATGGTTAGTATTTATAATTTAGCTTTCAGTGATCTGGGCAGAAAGTGACTATTTGATCAACACACATGAAAGATGAAGTCCCAGACTTCTCCGCATCTTGTAGGAACTATGTCACTACCAATGATACAAATGGGGATCAAAAAGATTAAGTGGAACACATTATTAATTTAGAATCGAGAGAACTGCCTCAAACTTTTGGAACAGCATTTATTACAACATTGCAAAGATTGGGAAGCTTTTAAAAAACAACAGAACGTAACTAAAAAGGCAATACGGGGAGAAAAGATGAAATACGAAAGTAAGCTAACCAATAATATAAAAGAGGATAGGAAAAGTTTCTTCAGATATATATAAAGCGTAAGTAAGAGACAAGAGTGGACGTTGGACCGCTGGAAAATGATGCTGGAGAAGTGATAATGGGAAATAAAGGAATGGCAGAGGAGTTGAATAACTTTTTTGCATCAATCTTCACAGTGGAAGACACCAGCAATGTGCCTGAAATTCGAGAGGGTCAGGGGGTGGAAGTTAGTGCAATGGCTATTACTATTGTGGAAGGGAGATCTTGCCTGACGGACCCGTTGGAATTCTTTGGGGAATATTTACCCTTTAATGAACATCACTGGAACTGATTAACTGGTTATCACATTGAAATTCTTGGATAAGACCACTGATAAAATGCGGAAGAAATTGAGGATTAAAATAATATTATTTGTTTGTGACAGCTTGCAGTGTATGGATTGGCCACTGCATTTCTGAAATTACTACAATAATTACTCTGCAAAAGTAGTTTCTTTGAATCATTAAATAAACTGTTAACTCTTGAAAATATAAGGTTGCTGAGGAAACAGAAATAGATGGCAGCATGGTGGCACAGCAATACAGCCTTACAGCACCAGAGACCCGGGTTTGATCCTGACCACGGGTGCTGTATGTACGGAGTTTGTATGTACTTCCCGTGACCGCGTGGGTTTTCCCCAGGTTTCCTCCCACACTCCAAAGAAGTACATGTTTGTAGGTTAATTGGCTTCAGTAAAAATTGTCATTTGTTCCTAAGTGTAGGATAGTGTTAGTGTACGGGAATCGCTGGTTGGCGCGGACTCGGTCGGTCGAAGGGCCTGTTTCCACGCTGCATCTCTAAACTAAACTACACTAAACTAAAAAGATCAGCGGTATTTTAATGTTGATTGTTAATTCAATAAATATTTTGGCAAATACAGAGATTGCAGGGAGTTTGATGTTGATTTGCTAAATAAAAGTGCTAACAGAGGTTTGTTGTGTCTGGTAGATATGGTCGCATTCATTTGGCATAGATCTCAGGGAAAGAAGCTGAGTTTGTAGAAACACTCAGTGATGAGGAGGTTGCATTAAATATCACCAGGGTTCTTAGACAATTTATCGGTAAGAATTTCTTGGGTAAGACCACTGATACGATGCTGGTGGATTAAAGTAACATTGCAATACACTGCTATAACATTGATTCTCTGCCCACAATAACCAAGAAACATTGTCATGAGACCATAGAATGAGGAACTATACAAGGAAATGAGTTCCATTGGAAATATTTGGAGAAATGCGAGCAGAGGAAGAGCAGCTTCGGTAATCAATTATTTACAATTAACAACACTTTATTGTTGAGAGAGGCTACAACATAACTAAGCAGGCAGTACAGACTTGGGGCGGCACGATGGTGCGGTGGTAGAATTGCTGCCTTATAGCGCCAGAGACACAGGTTCGATCCTGACTACTGGTGTTGTCTGTACAGAGTTCGTACATTCTCCCTGTGATCTTCAAATTCCTGGGCGTGCATATTTCCGAAGATCTCTCCTAGTCCCAGAACACTGATGCAATCATAAAGAAAGCTTTATGGCTTCTGTAATCGGCTAGTGTGTAGGAAATAGTGCACGGGCGGGTGATTGCTGATCGGTGTGGACTCAGTGGGCTGAAGGGCCTGTTTCCACTGTATTTCCAAACTCAACTAAGCTAAATTTAATAGGTAATAAATTGAAATGGATTTACAGGCAAGACCAAAGTTTGCACCTTGATGGTGGCTAAAAAATGACAGAATAAATAAATGTAGAAATTTGATTGGTGCGCAACAAAGGAAGAGTAATTTTACGTCCTACATTTAGTAATGAAAAATGAGCCTGGATAACAGCCTAACAGTGCCTGAAATGGATGAGAACGCATTTATCTATATTGAAATTGTTTTATCATTGTTTTGCCTGCATGTTAAATCTACCCGCACTTCTTTGTGATTTAATAGAGAGATTAAACGAGAACTTACCAGTTTGAAGTTTGATCTTTATTTTATGAGAAGTTGCGATGAGGGATTACGTGAAGAAGCCCACCAGACCGCACACGCGTCAATCTTCAAAGTAGCTGTATGAACCCACAGAATAGTTGCTGACCTAAGCGTATAGAGAGATTGAAGACTAGAACTACCGATATGATCTTTATGAGAATAGGATTGGGAGTGGAGGGCACGTAAACACTCATCGCAACTTCTCATAAAATAAAGATCAAACTTCAAACTGGTAAGTTCTCGTTTAATCTCTCTATTTTATTTCGAAGTCAGGTGAGTGACTACGTGAAGATTTCAAAGCTCTGTGGTTTCATACTGTGACATAACACTAAAACAAATAAACCATTAATGGCAGGAAAACATGAGGTATTAATATCACGATGCTAACTTGCATACATGGCCATTGCTCTAAACTGGCCTGTAGTCCCAATAGACTGTTGAGTTAGACAATAACTTATGCAACAATGTGCATAATTCTATCTGTAAACATCCAGACATATTCCACCAAATTTTATAATTTATTAAGCTGCATTATGTAAACCTCATGCTGCATGATGAAAGTGAAACCAATTGTATTGGCTGCTAATGAGCCATCAGCAATATCTTGAGAGTATAGAAAGAAAATAACTATCTTCCATTTCATAGGCATTAGCAGCTGAGTGCACCTGTATGCCTAATGACATCCCTGATCTCTGCTGTGGTGGGTATGCTGTCAACCTCAAATGCACACAATCCTACTCATTTGCTTATGAGATTATTTCTATAACAAGCTACCCTAATGTCAGAATGACGTGGAGACTAAGCCAGATTTTGTTCAAGGATGTGTTCTAAATGCGGAGAACAGCTGCTGAAAGCATAATCATTTCAAGATACTGGTCCCATTAGGGAAATTTTGAGGAATATTTGCACAACAAATTAATGATACACATCGCACACTACAATGAGTGTAGGCTATTAGAGTGGTGAAATAAAAGACACCCTGCATAACGTTAGAGAATAGTGGGTGAAGAACTAATCATTTACGTCCCACTTATGGTATAGAAGAAATTATAAAGCAGCACAGGAGCTGTCAATTGTGCTGTCCCACAAAGTTTCTCTAGGCTCAAACTGGAAGCCACACAACCTCTGTTACTTCCGTATAGAATTGACTCACACATGTTGTTCACAAGCATTTCATACAATCGTGCAGAGCTAGCTGGCCGAGAAGACAGGCTGTTCCAGCCGTCACACGTGAAGGAGTAAATAAGAGTTGCTTCAGCCGTCTACCATGGCGTGACTGAATAGACAAACTGGTACTGTTAAATTCCATGGTGCCTTAAATGTAATATTGCCAAAAATATCTACCGACAATGCAATAGATGTATCATTTGCAATTTTGCATAATACCCAAAACTCGGTGACATAATGCCCTTAATCTGAGAAGGGCAGCATATGCTTTCACCAGTAGCTTTGTTATAAATAGCAGAAACTGTGCCTATGTGTAAAGACACCCAATCATCCATCTTAAACTGGGTAAGTGAACTCACAATTTGATTAGCCTAATGCTATCCTGAATCGGCCTGCACCATATTTCTGTAATCTTGAGAAATATATCCCTCTAGTCCTTGGTCAGACCACACATCCTTGGATGAGTTGTCACTGAATGTACTTGAACCGCTGTTCCTCCGTAGATCCTACGGACGGAATTTTTGTGGGGCTTCACTACCCGTGGACGATGCATATCTAGCTATTCATACATATCGCTGATAATATAATAAGCAGCTCATGACTAGAGCTGAACCACAGTTTTTCTTAGGTGAGAAAACTAGTTCCCTGTCAACTCTTGACTAAAAGCCACGATGAATACGTAGCATTTCCCTTCAGAGTGGAGATTAGTATAATGCAAAGCTGAATCAAGAATTACCTCGAGGCATATATGCATATTATTTGGCACCATCTCCAACACTCCTTTCATCCGAGTGGGAGGAATATTGCAACCCTGAACCAGGAGCTGCTGCCTGACATGCCTCCGTAACACAGAGCATTTTTTGTGCCAGACCTTTGACTGAGACCACATGTCTAAATCTCCAGAGTGCATAAAACAATCTGTTGGACGCACCACTCAATTAGGAATAGTGGTATTGAGAACCTATGGATTATTATGAATACATTGTTGATTCACAACATGACCTGTAGGTCAGAAAAAGTTACAATATATTGCAGACGAGCTTCCTGCTGGTAACTATCTGTCCCAGAGAAAATGGCAATGAAGACTCCAATGAACCAGTAACTCTGCAGGCATATGACTTGAACTCCCTGTGTATGCTTCCGTAATACGGGACATAAAATATATGGCTCCATCTTCATACTTCATACATCCGAATGGGAGGACTGAACCAGGAGCTGCCTCAGGCATGTGTGCATATACTTTAGCACCATCTCCATCACTACGTTCAACCGAGTGGGAGGAAATTGCAACCCTGAACCAGGCGTTGCTTCAGGCTTATGTGCATATACTTTAGCACTATCTCCACCACTCCGTTCATTTGAGTGGGAAGATAATTTGCAACCCTGAACCAGGAGCTGCAGCCTGACATGCCTTCATATGACAGAGCATTCTCATCAGATGTTCGTAATTGAGACAAACCCCAATCATGTCCGACGTAGATGTCCCAAGACTTGGCTATGACTTTGCCCCGACTTGGGGTTGTCAGGCCGCTCCCTTCAGCAGCCGAACCAGGACTAGCTGTGCAGATCGATGCTCTGTTGGTATCATCATTTACCAAACTGGCTGCACGTGCTAGTGACTCCGAGTCCTGATCCCTTCCGGTGCCAACGGAGAATTACAGGGAAGGACTGGAGCATTTCTGGCCCCCATACGCCAGATAGAGTGGGAGAAATGCTGCAATCCTAGCAGGTGTTTGTCATAGGCAATGACGTTAATATGACTGAAAAAACCCTATCCCTATTAAATCAGAGATTTGATCACTTTATTGATATGCATAAAGTTGGCGTCTTTTGGAAAGGAATCTTCCACAGTCCCCTCTAATGAGCGGAAATTACCATGATGCCACCAGGTGAAGCTCCCACAGGTGACTGATAGGCACAGCTCAAACAAGGCTTCCCAAGCTAGGGACTCTGGACTGCCATTGGGTCCAATTCCACTACACCTTTTTATTGGTGTAAGTGATAATAAATGATCCTTGTAATTTTTCTCTTTAGAAACATAAACTAAATTGGCATGATAATACATATTTATGATATTGCCAAAAATAAAACCTGAACTGATATTATAAACCAAAGGATACCAGCATAATGGTGCAGCTGGTAGAGCTGATGCCAGAGACTTGGGTTCACAGCACCAGCAACCTGGCTTCGCTCCTGACCACAGATAGATCTGTGTGGAGTGAGCTCATGGAATGCTATCGGCTATGATAGTCACAAACGTGACCCTGTGGCAACTGTTATAAATGCCAACTCTATTATAGCCGTCCAATCAAAAGAATACCCTATATGTGCTATAGCTGTAGCAGCAACTCAGTTAAATTAGTTTGGTGCTACAGCAGGCTGAACTTACCTAAGCGGTATTTTTAAAAACTCACCTGCTGCTGGAAATCTCCTGCAGTAACAGTCCCGCAATTTATGAATGTAAGTTCCTGAATTTGTAGCTCCCTGCCTGCCTGCTCCCGAATGGAGCTGTGATGTTGGCAGCCTCTATATTTAGGGCCGTCTGCTGAAGACTATAACGGCCACAGCCATAAACCCAGCTGTAACGAGCCTATCGGTTTCTGAACTGGGCGTCCCCTGCCGTGCAGACTAACGGCAAAAGCCGTATGAAGCTGTATAACTACAGCCGCTTGCTCACGTTGGAGACTGCGGCAAAAATATACCCTACGCTAGCTCCAGTGGAGTGGCTACTTTTTTGGGGGCCCGCTATAGAACGGCCCAAAGAAAACTGACTTACCTTGCAGAATAGTGCGGGAACTGCTCTGACTTAGCATAGACGTAATGACGCTAGACGTAATGACGCGCATGCGGTCTGGCGGGCTTCTTCACATAGTCACTCATGTGACTTCGAAATAAAATGGTTCCTTGCTCTCAACCCTGGCTATTCTCGATGCATCAACAAAAGGATACAGGGCCTGTCCCACTTGGCAATTTTTTCGGCGACTGCCGGCATTATTGACTCACATATCAGGTCACCGTAAATTTTGCGGCGTGATGGGGCGTGATGACGTATTGACGCGTGGTGTTTTTTCAAATGTCACAACAATTTTTTTGTCGCTGCTGGATTTTGAAAGGTTCAAAATCTTTTGGCAACCCTGATTGACGCCGACAGTCACCAAAAAAATCGGCAAGTGGGACAGGCCCTTATGTCTCTTCTTCTTAAGCCCTCTGCTCCTATAGGGAGCATAGGCCATTGACAAATGTCCCCCACCTCACTCGGTTGTTGGCAGTTCTTTCGAGATCTCCCCAGTTATGTGATTATGCAATATCATCTAAATAATTAAAAGAATAATGAATAGCTACAACCTCAACACTGATGGATAACCTTATTCACATCCTATTTGAATATCAGCCTGCATTTCGTACTCTCCATTTTCTGCTGCACAAGGAACTATAGAAGAATAAATTCTATCCCTTTGCGTATTGTTGGTCGAGGGGGCGCCGTCGAGTATGGCTGCTCTGCCTGCAGCTGTCTGTCCTTTTCACCCTTTTTGGTTTTTAGTGTCTTAAAAGTTTTTTGTTTTGGAGGCCTAGTCTTTTTATGTGGGGGCTGGGGGGGGGGGGGAACGACTGTTTTTTCTCGGTCCCTACCTGGTCGGAGTTGCAGCTTTCCTCCGAGTCGCGTCTTCGCCCCTTCCTCGCGGCCTACCAACGGGCCTGGAGCGGCGTTTCCTGCCGGGACCGGCCAGAACTTCAGCTTCGGCGGCGGCACAGCGCTGAAGCAGGCGATGCCTTACCCGGGTCACCGTGTGGTAAGCTCCGGAGTGCTGAGACCGGCGACTCCAACATCGCGGAGCTGTGGTCTGTGGAGCGTCCAGCTGCGGGCGGCGCTGACTTTGAACACCGCGGAGCCTGGGATCTCTCGCCGAGATCGCCAGTGTCGGCCTGTGGACTTCGGGAGCCACGGTCTCCGGAGAGGAAGCGGCCATTCCAGACACTCCAGGCCGCTGAGTGTGTTCTCCCAACGCCGAAGCTCCATCATCCGGCAAGAGGGCCTGTAACATCGGGCCGCCGTTGCGGCGACTGCGGAGGCCTCAATAGGCCCGACCATGGGTGAACAGGAGGGAGAGGACTGGACTTTGCCTTGCCTCACAGTGGGAACCATTGTGGGGGGATGTTTTTATGTTTTATGTTAAATTCTTTAATGTTGTGTTTTATTTTTATTGGTGTGCTGCAGATGGCTCAGATAACATGGCTGCTGGAGGCAAGAGTGAATGCTGGCCCGATTGGTTGCCACTGCTCTCTCCCAGAATTGTGTATTGTTGCTGTATATGTTGTTTTTGTTTCATGCTTGTTTTAATTGTAAGGTGTCCCTGAGAGTCCTGAAAGGCGCCCTATAAATAAAATGTATTATTATTGTATTGTTTGACATAAGATTCCTTTCATTACAATGAGAAAAATGTTTATATTGGAAATGTTTATATTGGAACAAGTTTAATTTAGTTTAATCAAGTTTAAAAAAGAAAAAAGATAAAAGAAAAAGAAAAAGGAATAAAGCTCCACTTATTACAATTCTCATTTAACACCAGGGGATAGTTATTGACTGGAAACTCAGCTAGACCAACCACATAAATATAATGGCTGCAAAAGCAGGTCAGATGCTGGGCATCCACTTTTGAGTTTAATTTAGTTTAGAGATGCAACATACAACAGCCAGTCATCTCTACTGCTGCGTTACTGTGCCACCCTCTGTATCTCTAAACTAAACTAAACTTGGTCTGAGTGGGCCTTCTTTTGAATTAGATGTTTAGATGATGAACTATGTGCCCAGACATTAGAGATACAGTATAAAACAGGTCCTTTGGCCCACCGAGTCCGCACTGACCAACGATCCCTGTACACTAGCTCTATCCTACAAACTAGGGGCAATTTATAGAAGCCAATTAAACCTACAAATGTGCATGTCTTTGGAATGTGGGAGGAAACTGGAGCACCCAGAGAAAACTGATGGGGTCAAAGGGTGACCGTGTAAACACTGTACAGCCAGTCATCTCTACTGCTGCGCCACTGTGCTGCCCTCTGTATCTCTAAACTAAACTTGGTCTGAGTGGGCCTTCTTTTGAATTAGATGTTTAGATGATGAACTATTTGCCCTGACTTTAGAGATGCAGTATAAAACAGGCCCATTGGCCCACCGAGTCCGCACTGACCAACAATCCCTGTACACTAGCTCTATCCTACATGCTAGGGACAATTTACAGAACTCAATTAACCTACAAACCTGCACATCTTTGGAATGTGGGAGGAAACCAGAACACCTGAAGAAAACCCAGGCAGTCACAGGGAGAATGTGCAAAATCTGTACAGACAGCACCCAAGGTCAGGACCGAACCCGTGTCTCTTGTGCTATAAAGCATTAACTCTACTGCTGCGCCACTGTGCCGCCCTGTTATGTGGGTATAAGACATCCCATGGGAAAATTCAAAGAGAAGCAATGAATGACTGTACTTCAAAAGTACATTTTAAAGTACTGTGGGAATCTTGGGTTTTCTTTGCCGAGTGAACAATCTAAAAGCATTTGCCCTGTGCTCTTTCCAGCATATTAATACAATCATGTCACTCTGATACCAGATGTTGTAGGTTTTATATGCTGGTGAAACCACATATCGGAGCTACCACAGCACCACTGACGGAGCCCTGTGTCTGGCTGGAGGGAGGCAGATCGACTGATTGCTCATTACTCCACCCATCAAGAACAACATCCTCAAACTGGACTGTTTTAGGTGAAACCAGGGATTAATTAGTCAAACCGCTGATTATTTGGTCCAGTTATACAGCATTTTTATTTCTCTCCTACCTAAACTTCTAAAAGTTTATCACCAGAAGCAGCAAAATTATTAGGATTAAGATGTTCTCCACACATATATTAGATGAAGGAGAATTTTCTTTAGACTGTACTAAGCGCATCAAAAATATCAATCCTGATCTTGAAATTATTATTGAATTTAAGACAAAGTGTATTGGCAGTTTTTTTAAACGTTCTTAAAATCCAATTTTGATAGCCATTAATTTGGCGAGTATGATTTGAAGGTATAGCCTAATGCACTCATGACACACACTAGGCAGCAAACATGAATGTTCCAGTCGTCGTTTCTGGATTAATTAGTCGTTTATTGAAATAATACAAAACAAAGAAATAACTCATAACTTTCCGTTCTTAATCGCTGTTCCATTCACTTCATATAAATCACATAAAAGCTTCTTCTTATTCTTCTTCTCGTAACATGTGTGTCATGATCATGGTAGAAAACTATCTTCCCTCATACTCTGACACAAACTAAAACTTCTAATCTGCGAGTCTGCGCGAGACTCTAACAAAAGAACACACCCTTACTACGTATCAAATCCCATCTACAAAGGTACAGACAGATAAAGACTAAAATATTAAAAAATGTTACGCATGGCTATAATACTGACAAGCTTAATGGCTCCTACACAAAGAAAAACCATTTCAGTCATTTTTCTTGGTTGGATGATAGAGTTGTACAGCAGTCCATGTGTGTCCATACTGACCATTAAGTAACCATCTAGGCTCATCCCATTTTCCAGCACTTGGCCTGTAACCTTTTATTGCCATGGAGTTTCGAGTACTCATCTAAATATTTTTAAATGATGTGGGAGTGTCTGCCTCACCACCCTTTCAGGCAGTGCCCTTCAGATTTCAATCTCTATCGGGTTACAAAGATTCCCCTTTACATCCCCTCTAAACTACCGAAGATGGACACAAAATGTTAGAATAATTCAGCAGGTCAGGCAGCATCTCTGGTGAGAAAGAATAGGTGACGTTTCAGGTCAGAGCCCTTCTTCAGTCCGAGGAAGGGTTCCAACACAAAATGTCACCTATTCTTTCTCTTCAGAGATGCGTCCGGACTGCTGAGTTACTCCAGCATTTTGAGCCTATCTTTGGTATACACCACCATTTACATTTCCTTCCTACAACCTCTAAACTACCTGTCCCTATAATCCTCTGGTCATATTTACTTCTACTAAGGGGAAAAGCTTCTCAATATCTATCCGATCTATGCCTCCCATAACTTTATCTGCATCTCTCTGATCACCCTTCCCAGTTGCAAGGAAAACAAGCCCAGCCTATCCAGTTTATCCTCATAGATGAAAAGCTCCATTGCAGGCAACATCCGAGTGAATCTTCACTGCAATCACATCCTTCCTACAGTGTGGAGTAATGCATAGATTATTCTAGTTGCTGTCTTACCCATTGTTTGTATTGTTGTAACATAACCTGCCTACTCTTTGTAGGCTCCTGACGCCAAGTATCTGGTAAGGTTTCATATCCACATGATCTAACTGTGGTGCTGTCTTCAGGGACCATTGGCCATGTATACCAAGAACCCGCTGTTCCTTGGTACTCCCTAGGATCCTATCATTCATTATGTATATCCTAGCCCCTTTATGTCCCCCCCCGCCCACCCACCAAAATGTAATAGTTCAGCTTTAAATTGTATCTGCCACTTCTCTGCCCATCTTTAGATTTAGATTTTATTTCTTGTCATTTGAACCTCAAAGAGGCTGAAACGAAATTCCATTTCCACAGCCATACAAACAAAACAATTCCTACACGACACACAAACAATTCAATTTACAGAAAAACATCCATCACAGTGAATCTCCTCCTCACTGTGATGGAAGGCGAAGTCATTTCTCTCCCCTGCACCATCTTTCTCCCGATGTTGAAGCCCCAGGCGGGCAATGTTAAGTCCCACGGCCGCGGGGCGATGTACAGCCTCGCTCCGGGCCCAAAGTCACAAGTTGGAGCCCCGGCGGGCGCTGGAATGTCCCGCGGCTTTAACATTAAAGCCGCACCGGGCGATTTATGGCCCCGCTCCGGGTCGTTCCAACCCCGTGACTCGAGCTGGAGAAGTTGCGTTGCGGGAGCTCCGGAAAGCAGTCTCTCACCCGGACCCGCGAGCTCCCGATGTCCCAGTCCACGGGTCTGCAGCTGCAGCTGGAGCTCCGGAGTGAGCAGCAACGAGTCACCACCGCTCCCCGCGCTCCGAGGCCGGCCAGCCCCACGATGGTGAGTCCGCAGCTCCGCAGGCTCCGCGACTGGAGCCCCCAGGTCGTCCCGGTCGGAGGCCGCTCCACGGAGCTAGGCCCCAACGACAACGGAGACCCGACAGGGAAAAGGTCGGGATTCCCGTGCAGGGAATAGATTTTTTTAAAGTTTCCCCCTCCCCCCACCGCCCCCCACATATACACAATTAAAACAGTACAAAACCCCCCCACAAACAACTACATTTAACTAGTCAAAATTAAAAATTAAAAAAAAAGACAGACAGGCTGTAGGGGCCGCTGCAGTAATCTGCCCCGCCACACTCCAACTGATTGATTGATCAATATTGTAGTGTACCTATAAACAGTTGTTATAGGTACAGTTCTGTTTAACAGTTCTGGTTGCCCCATTACAGGAAGAATGTGGAGGCTTTGGAAAGGGTGCAGAAGAGGTTTACCAGAATGTTGCCTGGATTGGAGGATATATTAGTTACAAGTTGAAGGTGAAAAACTTGGATTGTTTTCTCTGGAGCATCAGAGGCTAAGGGGAGACCTGATAGAAGTTATTAAAATTATGAGAGACATAGTTAGGGAAGAGTGTCTGAAACTTTTTGCCAGGGTAGAAATGTCAAAAACTAGAGGGCATAGGTTTACGGTGAGAGGGGCAAAATTCAAAGGAGATGTGTGGGAAAAGTGTCTGACACAGTATTGCCAGGGATGGTGTTGGGGGCAAATACGACACTGGCATTTTTTGAAAGGCTTTTAGATAGGCTAATGGGTATGCAGGAATGGTGGGATATGGGTCAGGCAGATGAGATTAGTTTAACTTGGCACCATGTTCACCATGGACATTGTGGAATGAAGGGCCTGTTTCCGCGCTGTACTTTTCACTGTTCTATGTTCTTGAATCGTAACATCCCTCCAATGCCATCACTGGTCTCCATGTGATTGTAAGCTATGAGGGTATCGACCTGAAACGTCACCTTTTCCTTTTCTCCTGAGATGCTGCCAGACCCGCTGAGTTACTCCAGCACTTTGTGTCTATCTTCGGTGTAAACCAGCATCTGCAGTTTCTTCCTACACATTCCCTGTTTATTCACTAGTCACTGTCTCTCGAGCACTCACAAGTAGATCCTGGCATCAGCACTGCCACAGACTCATTAAAGAGATATCATCTGGAGAGATTCAGGAACCTAAAGATTTCTGAGTATACTGTGCCTGGAATTAATAATGTCAAAGAAAAGACATATGTATGCAAATAGGCCCTCTTGCAGAATCTTGAAAGTTCTTTCAGATGGTCTTGATGTTACTTTAGTTCACATGAATTTGAATGAAATGAAGAAAAATTAACCCAATTCCCAATTCATCACAGTTGGATAATTAGGTTTTGTGACTAGGCAAATTGTCTGCTGTAAATGGACCACATATAAAGATTTTATTATCGCATTCAGTAAATTAAACTCTCATAATCTGCGACACAGTTAGAAAATCAGGCCCAGAATTTGTGGTCAGCACAAATCTTTTTCTGAGGGCTTGCCCCAGGTTTAACAGCCCAGGCCCTGCACAGCAGCAGTCTGCACTTAGAACTCCCCCGCATGGCAGAAACAAGAACAACCCAAGCACAGAAACACTAACAGCCAGGTCAGTCACTGTCACTAATTTAGTCAGTCATGATCAAACTATCGATGTTTCTGATTTTTTTTAAAATAAAATCAAACTACTTTTTTTTTTAAAGGCAAATGTTAGGGATTAAATAATCGTTTAACCACTTAAAAGAAAGTAACATAATTTAAACAAATTCAAATTTTAAAAAAAGAAAATATTAATCCCACTGCTCATCTTCAGTCATATCAATGGAGGTTAACTTTGAACTTTAGAGAGACAGCGTGGAACAGGCCCTTCAGCACACCAAGACCATGCTGACCAATGATAACACCGTGCATAAGCACTATCCTACACACTAGGGATAATTTACAAATTAACAGAAGCCAATTAACCTACAAACCTGTATGTCTTTGGAGGCGGGAGGAAACCAGAGCACTCGTAAAAAACCCATGCACACGGTCACAGGGAGAACGTACAAACTCTGTACAGACAGCACCTGTAGACAGGATTGAACCTGAGTCTCTGGAGCTGTAAGGCAGCAACTCTACCGCTGCGCCACTGTGCTGCCCCTACTTCCTGAACCAGGTGTAACCCCAATAGGGTTTCTGAAGTGCATTCCCATGGTAGGTGCAGAGAAATTTGCAGCAACCTCTAGGAATTAATCAAAAGCCATTGAGTGCTTTTGTTCAGCGAAAGGTCACTGAGTCTATGCATGGTCTCACTGAAGTATAGGAGGCCTCTTTGAGAGCAGCAAATGCAGTAAATGACACTAGATCATGTGCATGTGAACCTGTATCTTGCTTGGAAGGACTGCTGAGGTCCTTGGATGGACGTGAGTGAGGAGGTGTAGAGACAGATGTTGCATCGCCTGCAGTTACAGGGAAAAGTACCTGAGGAGGTGGTGGCTTGTCCTGCCCCTCCTCTCTTCCAGCTTTCACCCCTCCTCCCCCACCACAATCAGGCCCCGCCCCAAAAATCACCTGTCCATATTCTCCAGAGGTGCTGCCTGACCCATGAGTTACTCCAGCTCTTAGGGTCTTTGGATGGAGACCTACTGGCAATTGCAAAATTGATTTGCATGAGGGTCTTATAGGTCCTGGTGAGTGTTCAAGGGGTGTCAAGTCAAGTTTATTTGTCACATACACATACGAGATGTGCAGTGAAATGAAAAGTGGCAATGCTCGCAGACTTTGTGCAAAAAAACAAACAAACAAACAAACTACAAACAGAATGGTAGAATAGAATCACATATTCTTTTACATATTAAATTTGTCGGCGGAAGGAAAAAGGGGAAAAAAACAGCAATTAAAAAAAAACAGTAGAGTGGTACAGTAAAGTTAGTCCCTGGTGAGATAGGTGTTTATAGTCCTAATGGCCTCTGAGAAGAAACTCCTCAACCTCTCTGTTCTCACAGCATGGCAGCGGAGGCGTTTGCCTGACCGTAGCAGCTGGAACAGTCCATTGCTGGGGTGGAAGGGGTCTCTCATGATCTTGTTGGCTCTGGAGTTGCTCCTTCTGATGTATAGTTCCTGCAGGGGGGCGAGTGTAGTTTCCATTGTGCGTTCGGCCGAACGCACTACTCTCTGCAGAGCCTTCTTGTCCTGGGCAGAGCAATTCCCAAACCAGATTGTAATATTTCCGGACAAGATGCTTTCCACAGCCGCTGAGTAAAAGCACTGGAGGATCTTCGGAGACACTCTGAATTTCCTCAATTGCCTGAGGTGGTAAAGGCGCTGCCTTGCCTTACTCACGAGTGCTGCAGCGTGTGATGTCCATATCATATCCTCAGAGATGTGGACTCCCAGGTATTTAAAATAGCTCACCCTATCCACAGTATCCCCATTTATCCTCAATGGTGGGGACGACAGATGGCGCAATGGGCTAAGTGTTCGGCTGGCAACCGGAAGGTAGCCGGTTCGAATCCCGCTTGGAGTGCATACTGTCGTTGTGTCCTTGGGCAAGACACTTCACCTACCTTTGTCTGCGTGTGAATGTGTGTGAATGTGTGTGAATGTGTGTGAGTGATTGGTGGTGGTCGGAGGGGCGTAGGGGCCGTAGGCGCAAATTAGCAGCCACGCTTCCGTCAGTCTGCCCCAGGGCAGCTGTGGCTACAGAAGTAGCTCACCACCACCGAGTGTGACTGAGGAGTGTATGAATAATGCGATGTAAAGCGCCTTGAGTATTAGAAAGGCGCTAAATAAATCCCATCCATTATTATTATTATTACGTCCTCGGATGATGTGCCCTCCTAAAGTCCACGATCAGCTACTTAGTATGTTTGATGTTCAAGCGGAGGCTGTTGTCCTGACACCAGAGTGCCAGATCAACCACATCCTCCCGGTAGGCCTTCTCATCATTGTCTGAGATCAGGCCCACCACCACAGTGTCATCAGCAAACTTGATGATCGAGTTGGAGCTGAACCTAGCCACACAGTCATGTGTGTACAGGGAGTACAGTAGGGGGCTGAGGACGCAACCCTGGGGGGATCCTGTGCTCAGGGTGAGGGACTTCGATGTATTCCCTCCCATCTTGACTACCTGGGGCCTGGCGGTGAGAAAGTCCAGGGTCCAGGCAAACAGGGGGGTGTTGAGCCCTAATTCCAGTAGCTTCTCGGCCAGTCTGGTGGGGACTATCGTGTTGAAGGCTGAACTGAAGTCTATGAACAGCATCCTCATGTAGCCCCCCTTCTGGCTGTCAAGATGAGAGAGAGCGGTGTGCAAAACCTGGGAGATCGCATCGTCCGTGGATCTGTTCGGACGGTATGCGAATTGTAACTGGTACATGTTGCGAGGGAGGAAGGCGCAGATGTGTTTCTTCACCAGCCTCTCAAAGCATTTCATGACTACCGAGGTGAGGGCCACCGGACGGTAGTCATTCAGACAGGCTGGGGAGGCATTTTTAGGTACCGGTACAATGATGGATTTTTTGACGCAGGCAGGGACCACGGACATGTCCAGGGAGAGGTTGAATATTGTAGTGTACACCAGCATGAAGTTCGGCATGCCCTTCTTGAGATTTGATTTATTAAAATCTCCAGCCACCACCATAGCGGCATCCGGGTTCCTGTTTTGGTGTCGACATAGCACATCGTGTAGGGCCAATAGTGCCACGTTGTGGTATACATCAATAAGAAACCAGGAGAACATCAGTATTGCTCTCTCTGAAAGTTGGGACAACAATGAGGGGATGGAGGAAGGAGTTTGGCGGGATATGTTGTATCAGCTCTCTTAATTATGTTGGTAAGGCAATTGTATTTTTAATCTTTTTGGTGACAGCCCAAACAAGCCTTTTAGTAAAGGACCTGTCCCACTTGGGCGTCATTTGCGTGTAATTTACGCGACATCATTTACGCGTCATGACGCACGATGCGCGCGTTGTGCCGCGCACGTGATGCACACATGGTGCGAATTACGCGCGCATGGTGCGTAGTGACGTAGGCAGTGACGCGCGGTCGCACGCGGCGTCCCAGGATTTTGGGATGTACAAAATCTTCGCGCGCCATCTGCGTGACGCGCAAATGACGCCCAAGTGGGACAGGCCCTTAAGTGTTGGTTTGACTGCTGGTCTCCTGACAATGCTGCAATCATGGAGAGTTGCCTAATACAGACATGAGGCCCTTATCTACCTGCAGATAAGCTGAGAGGTCAATGTCAGACTTTATTGCTCCCCCAGATAACTGCAAGGAACGGCAACCTCTCAAGGAAACACTGTGTTGTGCAGGTGACCATTAGCTCGCCCCAGAGCAGAGCAACATTACGCTCCTTTCTGGGTCTCTTCCTCAGCAAATTTTTCCAGCAGAAATGTTGTCATTTTTCCAGTTGAAAACTCACCCAGCATGTCCTCAATGTTCACATAATGTACAATTTTGGCACTTTTATTTTACCTCAGTGGTGTACAAAATGACATTCCTTGTTTACACAGAAGAATCAACTTTGACCGACTATTTTTTCTGAAATGGAGCAATTTAAAGGGCCAAAGCTCACAATTCATTCCTCGCCCAGGCGTTCCTCAGCAATGTGCAGTCTCAGTCTACACACTGTCACATTTAAAACTGAGCATCCACTTGCAGACTTTTCCACACAGTAGAATTAGCTTCAGGTGGCCATTAGTCCATACTTGACATTTCCATCGGTGAGATATTGTTAGCTATTGGCATCAGAGACATGCCTGGGGAACATGTGGCATGAAGCGTAAAGGGGTTCGTTGCCCAAAATGTTATCCACCCAAGAGTGTACAGATACCCTTGTTCTTACCTAGACTTTGATGAGGAGCTTCACTGAGACGGTCCCCATTGGCAGACATAGCGTGAGCATCAAGCCCACGGTCGTTCTCAGCATTCTTCATGGCTGCTGCCTCTGACCTTTCACCTCGCAGTTGATTGCTCCCTGCTGTGGTGGAGATGACACCCTAGTTTCATGGTTAAAGAGAGGAGAGTTTATCTAATTTTCCTTTAACTCCGAGGAACAGATAGAGCTGGGACAAGATTTGCCATTGTCAGCTTCTTCCATTCTAGAGCCACATGGAAACCTTTTGGAAACCAGCCAGATAAAGCTGTTACTACTTAGGGTAATGATTTACTGATAACAATATCATTCTTTGAAGGTGTCCTGCTTCCCCTTTCGCCTTATTTTCTTCCCCACCCCTTACCATCAGTCTGAAGAAGGGTCTCGACCCGAAACGTTCTCTAGAGATGCTGCCGGTCCCGCTGAGTTACTCCAGTACTTTGAACCGTCTTTTCTGTTTATTCAGTGCCTGTATATATTTTTTCACAGATGGAGACCTAAACTGTGCACTTGAATCACCTGGTCGTAGAAAGCTGTGGGCCACGTACTGAAAGGTGGGATTAATAAGAATGGGTGCACACTGGTCGACATGGATATGGTGGGCTGAATGGCCTGTTTCCATATTGTATATCCCTACTCTAAATGTGATTGAAACCAAGGTTTTAAACTTTTAGTTTAGTTTAGAGATACAATATAATGTGGAAATACAGCCTTTGGCCCACTGAGCCATGCCGACCAACGATCCCCATACATTAGTTCTATCCCACACACTAGGGAGAATTTAAAGGAGCCATTAACCTATACATCTTTGGAATGTGGGAGGAAACCGGAACTTCAGAGAAAACACACACGGTCACAGGGAGAACATGCAAACTCTGTACAGACAGTACCTGTAGTGAGGATCGAACCCATGTCTCTGGTGCTGTAAGGCAGCAGCTCTACCACTGCACCACTGTGCTTCTCCTTTGAAATAAAGGTTGAGAATTTATTTGCAATTGTGAGTCACCATGCTTGCCACTCACTTTTGCCTGCCATGCTCCAAATCTCTTCAATCCCTGCAAGTTCATGTTGTCCCTCTGAAAGCCTTTTCATAGAAACATAGAAACATAGAAACATAGAAAATAGGTGCAGGAGTAGGCCATTCGGCCCTTCGAGCCTGCACCGCCATTCAATATGATCATGGCTGATCATCCAACTCAGTATCCTGTACCTGCCTTCTCTCCATACCCCCTGATCCCTTTAGCCACAAGGGCCACATCTAACTCCCTCTTAAATATAGCCAATGAACTGGCCTCAACTACCTTCTGTGGCAGAGAATTCCAGAGATTCACCACTCTCTGTGTGAAAAATGTTTTTCTCATCTCGGTCCTATCATAGGTCTCGGCCCACTATCAAATGTGCTTCCACCAACATCCCTGGCAGCATGTTCAAAGCACCCACCGTGTTAAAAAAAAATCCCATCTGACCTTTTAGCTATACCCTCTAGTATTTGACATTTCCATCCTGGAAAAAATATTCTGACTGGAGTAAGTAACCAATTGTCAAAATCAGGGCTGCCAACTCTCACGCTTCAGCGTGAGAATCACGCCTTGGAGCCAATTCTCACGCCTTCACGTTGATGACCGAGTTCTCACGCTGAGTTCAGTCCCTGCGCAGTTTGTCCCTTTGCACCACGTGCCAGCGTGATCTGTCCGGTCTGGGGAAGCGCGTCGGATGAAGGCTGTGAGTGACGTCGCGTCTCTTCTCTTCTCTTTTGGTCGAATGTGCAGTTGCCAACAACATGAAGCACCCGGAGATGGAACTAACCCGGTGAATCAGTTGTAAAACATGGGGGGGAACGACGACCACCACAATTAGGCCAAACATCTAGGACAGGGTTCGGACTACGGGCACACGGCCAGTAACCGAAAAATGCGGGGTTTTTTCCAATTCGTTTTCGCGGGGTCAGGGCAGGCGAGCCGACCTGAGAACAGCGGCCAGTCCCTGGGCACGTAGAATGCAACTTGATCAGTATGGACCAATTGGGCCAAGGAAGAGAGAGGGAGGAGAGAGGGGAGGAGAGAAGGGGAGAGAGAGGGGGAAGAGAGAGGGGTGGTAAAAGAGAGAGG